>CM062288.1:249865270-250265675 GCA_031216915.1 Pictodentalium vernedei | reverse complement strand
CATTGCTAACCCTGCTTGTGTGGAGTTAGTACACAGGCCAGTCTGACAGTTGTTCGGTGGTTCTCTCTTGGTACCCCTGGCTTCCTCCACCTGTCCGACACGGGGTGATCTTGGCTGTCGAAAGTGTCGTTAAACCCCAATAAATAAATAAATACCGAGGGTTGATATCTCGGTGATATGAAATTCCTTTTTATTTATTTATTTATTAAGCTAAAACAAATAATTACAAAATGTTCTCCGATCCGTTACAGTTTTCTGATAGTTTTATTGTTTCTCATTCTTTTTCACGAAGTCCGAAATTTCCTCTTCTTCTAGCCCAGCCATCCGAACGTTTCAGCTTCCCCAATGGGGAAGCCGCGACGTTCGAATATCTGAACTGCCTCTTCTCTCACCTCCAGAATCCCCGTTTACGAGTCCGAATCTTAATTTGTAATGAATTTTCTGAACAAGTCTCTTCTTTCTTCTCTTCGTTTGCAGGGCCGTCGAGAGGGGGGGGGGGGGGAGAGAGAGAGAGAGCCGGGGTAGTAACCCCGGGGCCCGGCGGTCCCGCGAGGTCGAAGCCGCGCCACCCGAGACAGCTAGTTTGCGAGCTTTGTTCAATGCCCAGTGTGTGTGAATCAGATAACCCCCTCTGCGCGAATGCGATCGAGTTTGACAACCTTCTCTGCGCGTATACGATCGAGATTCCGATTCCGCATCAATGAAAATGTCTATTCGTTTCGGCGCCATTACCAGGTTATTGTTTTTACTGTTTTATATTTAGACAAAAACATGGACGATATCGAAGCATTCGTTGACGCTACGCGAGTATTTAAATAACGATAATAAAAGGATAAAACATAGTTTGGTTCAATCAACTTTGCCCAAATGTAAGGAAATACGTGTACTATCGAATGTAGCCGGTAATAAGGGCGAAAGCTTGATATAAATTCCTATCTTCGAGTTTTGAGTTCCCATAAAAACTTGATGGGGAATTTTACCACAGATTTGAATGAGAAAAATCTGAACGTAGAGGCGTAGCCACAACGTTCAGACCGCTGAACTATTCATCGACATAATCTGTACATGGAAAGAAAATGTGGACATTATTTGTTTGTTTTTTTTGTTTTTTGGTTTTTTTTGTTGTATTGGGGAGCAATGCCATTTGTAACTGTCTGGGTCGTTTCACATTGTACAAATTTATGGGTAGAGGAAGCTAGAGTATCCATCGGGATTCACTTAGCAATGTTGAGTAACTGTCACGCTATGTAATTTATCAGCCTGACACAAGCAGGGTTAGCATTGGTTGAAGGCAAGTGAACTGGGGGCATACAGCGCGGCGACGATAGATGTAAAACACGTCAATGTAACACGTACGTTCAACCAGTGCTAAACTGCTTGTGTCAAGATGGTAAATTAGAGAGCCTAAAAGTTACTCACCTTTGCTCGGTGGTTCTCTCCGGGTACTCAGACTTTCATCAGCCGAAAACTGTCCTACATGATATGATTCAAGCTGTTGAAAGTGCCGTTAAACACTAATGAACAAATAAACAAACCTTTGCACATTTGACCTTTTACTCATCAACTATGTAGATGGATAGGAGTGATCCTTAGCAAAATGTGAGTTAGTACAGTCCGTCCCCTGAGTTCAATTGTGTTCCATGTGCCAGTAGGCACATAGAACACATTGGAACTCAGGGGACGAGTTATCAAATATCATGTTTTCGAGTTCTCTACTTCTGTCAAGTAGCTGTGTGATTATGTGAAAAAATAGACCGAACTGACTGAAGGCGGAATTCATTCTCCAAATGCAACTAAGTTTGTCTTCGTTGATGGATAATATAGTAGAATATGGAATGTATATTGCCAAATTTGTATCTGTGAAATACGCACGGGGGGTGCACTTGCTACCCCATGCCCTTCAATTCCACTGCCATATTCCATTGGTATATTTAATTGTGGAGGGTATTTTGGATTATTTGGCATAGGAATCACCACCCTGTGCGCATTATCCGCTCCCATGGTAAGCAAGTTTTCAATAAGACTTAGTGTAGAAATATACTGTGCTTAAAAACGTGGAACTATTATTCAACCGTAAGGTTCATTATGTCGTTGGTTAGTGTCGACCCCTGAAATAAAGATTCTCACCTCTGCCCCCCCCCCCCCCCCCCCCCCCCCACACACACACAAACCCCAAATTCGCTCCAGCTTTTTTCAAAAATCTATCGGCGCGATTATCGCAAATTACCTCCATATTTTAACATGACGTGATTATCATTTTCGCAAAGAGCACATTCAGCGCTGTTCTGAGATCGACAGTATTGTAATGTTACATGAATATTTCTCCCCAAAACATCAATAACTCGATCCAAGAGAGATAACTCGTTTCTTCAGCAGGCGTTTGAAAGCCAACAGTATGATATGGAAAATTGCACCAAGAGAGCAACGACCTACACCGGGGCCGCATACGACACTACAGCGGCAATATGTGTACGAAAGGTACTCTTTTTATACCAATGTTGACCTAATATAATAATTGTATTAGTTGCTGCCCTTTTTATCATCATGTAAAAAGTTAATATGGCTGTCACACGACTCATGTTTTTATTGAGAAAAAGCTGCTAAACCCTCTAATTTATTTCTACAGTATTTCTTTTTTTTATCCGAAAGACAAACCGATGAGCATGAATGTCGCGAAGATGGTCGAATTTGGGGGTGGGGGGGGGGGGGGGTGACTGAAAAAAAACCTTGGTTTGTCCTGATTGTGATGGCTTAATTGCCAACTAATAAATGAATATTCCAATTACATCATCAAGGCATACCTTCGTCGGAGACATGCCTTGACGATGTCGTTGGCATTACTCCAGTCAGAATTCTAGCTAAAACAACTCCAAGACTATACTTTGAAATTTATGGATAAATAAAATAGACACGTAGCCGTGACGCACTTCTTATAGTTAACACATCTTCGGCTGAGTGCAAGAATGTTCTATGTCCCATGAGGGACATAGAACATTCTAGCACTCAGGCGACGACAATATAATTGGTCATGTTGGGCCAACAACGACCCGAATCGGGCATGACAGAGACGATCCGACGCGAGGTGATCCAACCCCCACCCCAACCATCATTCGTCAGATTACAATAGTTGGAAATTGGACATTTTTAGACGAAAAAGTAGTGAAGTCTCCCAAATTTTGATTGAAAAGAAGTAAAAGTCCCCCAAAATATTGATTCATAGGCTGGAATTTGTGACTACAGAGAGACGAGTTGGACAATTTACAGTCAAGGTGTGTATGGCGTAAATTCAAGTACATTATGGCGCCGTGGACTGGTTACTTTCAACGGGTGGGCAATATTTCCATTCCAAATAGTAAACACAGGATTAATGATGAAAAATTCAATTAATGAACCAATTAATCAACGAATAAATTAAAGAAGCACTGGCTACAACACGGTGCTTCATTAATTTAATTTTTTCTGCTGACATTTTTACCTGGAAAACGCATGCGTGGACATCACCGCCCATGTGTGGATTACCAGTCCACGGCGACTGAACTGTATCAAATCAAATGTTATGGGAAAGAATATGATTACTAACGAGCGCGCACATATATCCAAGACCCCAACCCAGACCAAAATGTTCAGACTGGAAAAATTATTGGAGGTGTGGGGGTGCACACACCCTAAACTTTCTGGGGTTTCGAACTGGGCATGAGAGATAAGATGCAAGTGAAGAATTATTTACTTGTTTTCTTTGAAAATAACCAAAAGCAATATTATCGATGCTGATATGTGTACTACTGAAAGTTTGCTAAGCACCAAGTACATCCAACTACCTGTTTTACGGTTTTAGTTGAAATTTTGTAATGAAAAGTGTATATATTTTTTATTTAATTATATCTTTAATGATTTAAGTATAGAAATTAAGATTTTATTTGTGTTTGACATTATTTTTAAGCTTTTGAATTCGATAACCATGGAAAATGGATATTATTGGTAAAAGAGGAAATTTTTCAATATGCCAAAAAGTTGACGGAGCGAACCGGTATGGCTTCAATATCGAGTATGAGACCCATGACTGTTAATTACAGCTTGACAACGCCTTCTCATGCTCCCAATGAGGTTTCTGGTGGCCCTTTGTGGGATGTTGTTCCATTCTTGGACTAGCATGGTACCAAGCTCCTGGACACTTCTTGGCTGGACTGGACGGGCTGAAATTGAAAGCTGCAACTCATTCCAGACATGTTCGATTGGATTGAGGTCAGTGGATCTTACTGGCCAGTCCAGACGCCCAACCCCCTCCCTCTGTCGGTACTCCCCTACAACATGGGCAACATGAGGACGGGCATGATCGTCCATCAGAATGAATCCATTACCCACTGCACCTGCACACAAACTGACGTGGACATCCAGGATCTCATCAAAATACCGTTGCGCAGTCTATGTACCACGTTCAAGGACACAGAGTTCTGTACATCCATCCCAGCTGATGCCGCCCCAGACCATGATTGACCCTCCACCATAGCGGTTATGCTCAGCAATGTTGGCTGCATGGAATCGCTCTCCTGGTCTTCTCCATACCCTAGAACGCCTATCTGTGTTGTCTAGGCAGTACCTTGACTCATCTGTAAAAAGGACAGGTCGCCAATCTTCTCTGGCCCATCCAACGTGGTCCATGGCCCATCCATATCGTGCCTGGCGGTGGTTCTGGGGCAGCGGAATGCAAATACATGGTCTTCTCGATCGGAGACCACCTTCGTGCAACTTTGCACGGATAGATAGTTTGCGTCGAAACATTTACCCGGGATGCATTCTGAAGGTCACTGCGAAGCAGGGTTGATGTGGCAAAGCGGTTCCTACGAGCCTAAATGATCAAAAAACCGGTCTTCAGTTGCAGATGTTGCCCTGTCTCTGCCACCACCATGCCATCTTACTGGTGTGTCATACTGCTGAAATCTTGCCTTGGCTCTGTTGATCACCGTATGGTGCACACCAAGGACGTCACCACCTTGATTGGAAGTCCCTTGCTCCACAATCCATACAGCCCGCCACATTTCTGCTTCAGACAAATGTCTTCTTACATTTGCCATATTCTTCCTTTCAAGAATATGGGAGAGGCAACTAACCACGCTTAGCGTAAAATAACGTTTAATCTAGGCTCGGATAGTGCAATTTAAGGTATATTTTTTCAAGCCTGCGTCCTTTGGTTCTCCACTACTGAAATTACAGGAGAGCACCCCCGCACATGCCCTTTGCCAACGCAGGCGTTCCAGATTTTACTGGCGGCAAACATTCTGACACTCCCAAAAGATGCATGGCATTCGATAGCATTCATAATATTCTTGGAATCAACATTAGCAGATAGTTAGCTCTAAAGCCTTTATCCAACACAAAAAGAAGACGACACTTTCAAACAAAATTGTTGAATAATTTTTGGCATCAAAAACATAGCCTATGGCCCCTCGTTGGATCAAGCCCAACAAGCTCGTTCCAATGAGGGGTCATAAACAATGTTTTTGTGACAAACAATGAAAACTGCTAATCCAAGATAACTTAATTTAATTGTTTTAACCCCATTTTGTACTCTTTGGCCCCTCCAACTGTGCTCCTGAAAGATTCAGGGCCTATCCTATTTTCAGCAAATGATCTCTATTCACAAATTATCTAAAAAAACTTTTTGGATTGACAAAAGCCAAATAGAGTGTGGCTGAGGAGGCCAAAATGTGAAAATCTCCTCAGGGTTTCATGTTAATGTGGCGACCCTTATAGTATCCCATTGGTGTTGGACAACCAATGCTATATTTTTTCACTTTTTTTGGCCTGTTTTGATTTAATTCCTCCGTAGTGATGCTTCATCTGAATAACAAATATTTGTACGAAACAGTTTCGGAAAATTTAACATTTGAAGTTGTTTTTTTTTTTATCTTCAACCTGTGGGATACCCATGGGGACGTGGAATAACTTTTTTTCGCTTATCAAGTACATGTCACCCAATAACACAGCATACCAAATTTGGTTCAATCGACGAAGAACTTGTAAAAATATAACATTGGGGTGGGACTATAAAATAATTCCCCTCCCAGGTAAACCGCAAGTGCTGACCCAGGAACTTCATTTGACCAAATCTGAATCTACACCTATACCAAATATAAAAATTTGGGGAGAAAAGGCGTTTCTCACAGCCACTTTTGTAATAACTGTTTGGGAGCTTTTTAAAACATGTTTTCCATTACCCACAGAGTTTGGACCAGGGTTGCCATTAGCACTCCTAAATATGACCCCATGCTCCCTACTTGAACAAACATGAATAATCCATACAAATATATTTCATGTCAAATATTAAATCTTTTGGCGCACCGGTGTGAGAGATGTTTAAAATGTTTTCTCTATTACACTCAGTGTTAAAATCTAAGATCCACAAAACTCCCCCAAATAAGACACCAGTGTCTCGAGATAAACAAACCGGTGAATTATCCGCTCAAATATGTTATGTGTCATATATGAAGAAATCTAGAGCAGTACTATCAGACAAGATTTCTTTAATGTCTTTTCCATTTATGCACAATGTTAAAATCTGATGACCTATGACTCCCTCAAATATTCTTGTAAGGGGTTGATTTAAACAAATTTTCTTATCCTCCTCACAATGACGAAATCTATTAAATATGGGGGACATTGGGCAGTCGTTTGGTAGAAGGAAACGTTTAAATATTTTCACAATTACTCCCAATATTAAAATTTGAGGGGCCCCATAACATGCCTAAATATGACTGCATGGGCTTAATTTCAGTAACTTTGGGACTAATCCACACATTCCTGTTATATGGTAAATTTTAAAGGTTTTGGAGATTTTAACAAGAGATTTTCACTCGAAAGTGACTATGCCCCTGATGACCTTGATCTGTGACCTTGACCTCCACCGAACAAAAAAATATTTTGTCCGCAACACATCAAGGCCAACACGCCTGTAAAGTTTCATGACTCTAGGTTGAACCACTATCAAGTTATCATCCGGAAACCAATTGTTGCGATATACTATGTTATAAAAATGTTTTCTCTGTGGTACACGGTGTTAATCCTTAAGTCCCCATACTGCCACAAACTGTTCCTTGTGTATTGCTCTGAAAACATTGTCCAAGTGAATTCTTCCTTGATAACTCTTCTGGAAGGATGCATTTATCTTGACAATGATGTTAGTACATGTTAGTACTGTTGGCTGCCTGGACAATAATGAAGAAACATTACTTAGTCATCTGCAGCTGTGTAGTTGTATATACATAGTTATTAACATAAAAATTAATCTGAGGGCTAAAGGGTTAAGATCTGCTGGCCCCAAAACACCCCTACATATGAGCCGAGGACATTTTGCTCGAAGAAACTTGCGAATCATCCATACAAATGTGTTATAAGTTTATAAATGAACACTTTTGGAGCAGTAGTATCAAAGATTTTTTGTTAAATACAAAATTTGGATATGATGATATTTGGAGACATGGTTTGATGTTTAAAATGTTTTCTAGTGTTCTTCAGTGTTAAATTTGGTAGTCCCCTGAATATGACCCGATCAGTTTGACTTGAATAAACCTGAGAATAATCCTTGATTAAAACTTTTGATCCACAATGATTGTCTCATTTGTGGACATGAGAAATTGAGTTTTCCCACTTGAAGAATAGACCCTTGTGACGAAACATAATTTCTCAAATTGCCCCTTAACCCTTTGATACTTTTGTATGTCTTATTTGTTTTGTTATTATTTTTCGATTTTTTAAGATTTTAACCTCATTTCCTATTTTCTCCTGAATGGTGCTCAGTGACAACCGTTGAGCAAAATGTTATCGCAGCTTAAAATACTAATATAATCCTGCTGTCAAGATTTCTTAACTGGTTGAGTGCTGGAAGCCACTATCAGGGCTTTCAAAATATGAGGATACCAGGGCAAAAGCCAACACTTCCCTTGCTTATATTTCATATTCAGTCAAACACAAATGCAAATTTGTTTTATAACAAATTATTGGAGAGTGCCTGTGGGCACTCTCCAATAATTTGTAATAAAACAAGTTTTGAATAACAAATTCAGACCCCCAAAAATAATCTAGCCCTCAACCAGATAATTACTAATGTGAAAAACATCTTGTTATTTGTATTGTCGGACATTTGACGTTGCATTTTGAAAAACGTCGAAGAAACTGAATTCCCAGTAATGTTTGAACGTCAGGATAATTAAAGTCTCAAAGGGTTAATATAATTTTCAAGGTCTCAAACTCAAGCATGGGCTACTATGTCCTATTACGTGAGGAAAATAGAACTTACAACACAGTAAGCTGGAACTGTTACACTTATGGAGGAGAATATTCTTCTTACTCAAAAACGTTTCCACTGGTAAAGTGAATAACCAAATTAACAGAATTTTATTAAATTCAAAGCAAAGTGAATGCACATTCATATTAACCAGGTTATACATGTAAAAGTTGCGGGACATTTAGTTGGTGGATATGGTGTCATATGAGACAAAGTGAAAACAATATTAGTCGATGCTTTATGTGTGGTTGGTGGATACGATGTCACTTGTGGCAAGGTGAGAATGTCAAGTAAATATCCCTTTATATATTTATTATGCCAGCCCTTTTTTCTCAGAAATTTCATCATCAGTTATGTTTGCAAATCGTTTCATGTTTTCGTTAAACTTTCCTATCAGCATTCAGTTGTTTACAAAAACAAGCATGTAGGGAAGCAATGCAAGGGGAGTAATCTAACATCTCATTGATCGCCAAGAAAATTATTGATTTATAACCTCTGACATTTTTGGCCGCATTTACAATTCTGCCTGCTTTCCGGTGCTGTGAACTGAAAAGAAACTTTCTTAAGTGCCAATCAACCAAATGATTTTTGCACTAAAAACACAATGGCGGGCAGAGACAATTAATACACCGCCAGTGTCAGTAAACTGAATTAATAGGCGGGTTACTGTTAGCCATTATTGTTGTATTCCCCAGTCACTAGTTATAACCATTTTTTGGTTGATTTACCCAGCTGACATAATATTTATTTATTGGTGTTTAAAGTCACATACTTCTGCACAATGGCTAATGATGACAGCAACAACGAGATAAAGTCACATCCAGTCAATCGTTATACCCATGTTGCCCATTTTGGAGGACTTCCTCCCCAAACATCGGTGAGTGTGTCCTATTTTACCAGTAAAACACAGCTTGCTTACAACAGAAAAAAAAACAGTTTCACTTCCCGGGGTACCCACAGGGGAGCTGGCATAATAACAGGTTTGGTGTTTAAACGTAAATAACACAAACAAAGCTTTAAAACAAGTTTTTTTTATCTCTTTCCTATTAGTGATGGTTAATCCATCAAAAACAATACAGACATCAGGATAAAAAGGCAAAGTCCTTGACCTTAGTTTACAACAGATTTTCTTTATTTACAATATAATTCTAAAATAAATATCCATGTCATTCTCCTATAATTACTTGACTTGATTCCAATTATATAATAATCAATAAAAACTAGGTTAGAGTCAATCGATTCAAATTAATAAAATCATTTCTTTCGGTCCATTATTCTATAGCACAATTAAAATTAAAAAAAGAAGTTGCCTTTCTCAGTCCTGGGAACAATAGTTCAATGATTGTGAGAGTTTACGACAAACCCATTAACACTCTGTACACTGACATCGAAATATCAAAATCTCAACTTGAAATTTTTTCCCATAATGCAACTACGAAGTTAACCAATTTAATCTTGTTTGACAGAACGCACTGAGCTCTGTCAAACAAGATTGAATTGGTTAAATTTCTAGTTACACCGTGGGAAAATTGTTCTGCGTGAAAGTTTCATATTTTGACATCAGAATATAGAGGGTTAAACTTCAGTGTAAACCAAGTGAACAGTGTACAGGGAGAGTAAATAGCTGACAAAACAAATCTTGACGGAAATTTCATGAAAGTTGACAAAACAGTTACGGTCTTCAAACACTTTAAATACATATAGGTTATAACCACCATGTGGGTTTCTGAGTGGTGTAATGAAGCGAACAACTACACCTCTGGGTCACATATCGAAAAGTCCCAACGGACTCGGCAACTTGTCCTCTCAAAAACCCACCTGGAGCCAATACAATAAAACTATTACAATTGTATTTTCTAGAAATGTATATTCTACCTATTAAAAAAATTGACTAATATGAATCATTAGCATTTTAAAAAGATGTGGCAATTTGCCCACTGGCAAATTGCCACATCTTTGAAAATGCTCATGCTTCATTTCACCCCATTTAAAGTCATAACGAGAAAATTCAATTGTAAGCGTTTTATAGTATTGGCCCCCTGGTGGTAATAAACAATTTACCTTACAATAATCCCCCCTTTCTTGAGTTGTTCGCATATATTTGACAATCATTCAGCATCTATGAATTGATTTTTTATGAACAAAGATTATGGCATAAAAGTATTACGTTCTTGGGCAGTGCATGAAGTAATCCCATTCACTGTTCCAATTGTACCATAACCGCTGATGTTTATGGTAGTGTTTTTGCTGTCTGTTTCTTGATCACAACTTGATCAAGAAAAATACCCCTTTTGCAATCAGTGTACTGTATGCCAGCAGTACTGGCTATTTGAAAGTTATTTATTCATTTATTTGATGAGTGGAAAAACAGTCAAGTCCAGCCAATCGTTTATATCCATGTTTTGTGACTTCCACCCCAGGCATTGGATTTAAAAGCACTGAAGTGGTAAATAATCAAAACATTACTGTCTGGTTTCAGATTTTGTGCTCCCATTGTTATTACTTGAGGGATTCTGTATGGAACAGAATATTTTAAGCTAACCACCCTAACTCTTGAGCTAACCAGCTTGTTGAATTTTACGTGTGATGTGCTAAAACACTGAATGAACAGAACAGTACGCCTTAGTACACAGCCAGCCAGCCAGCACCCCCCCCCCCCCCTCCCCACATAAGTAATCAGGATAAAGTGCCTTGCCAAAGGACACAATACAGTTACCTCTGGCGGGAATTGAACCACGGACCTTTGGGTTTGAAGTTCAATTCTGTAACCATGGAGACACCACTTATAAGTGTTATTGCACAGATCTAGTTTTGTCAAGAGGATTAGGCAGGAATTTTAGCCGCCAGAAATCCAGGACCCTCAAAGAAATTTTAACCCTTAAGCCCCCATATAGCCCCAAACCGCCACTTTTATATTGCATTGAAGCAGGTGCTCCCTTGTGTAATCTTTTTTATTACTCTTGTGTGTAGACTGAATTTTCCTTGGCAGTGGTTCTACATCACTGCTGGCTGCCTGTACAGGCAGCCAGCAGTGATGTAGAACCACTGCCAAGTCATCAATAACTAGGTAAGCAGAAAAGGGTCATAAATACTTTAAAATTAATCTGAGGACTTAAGGGTTAAAGCACCTTCCGGGACCTTCATCTGAAATTATTTCAACCATTAACCTTATGAACCGGATGCATCTGCCTACGGATTTGTAAATGAAGCAGTTGAAAAAAATATATTTTAAAAAAAAAATTCCAACATAACCATATCATACGAGCCCTCACTGGAAAAGGCTGGATGAGTGCTTTCCAATGGAAGATTTTACTTCATATGGGTTTTTTTCAAATTCTTTGAAAAATTAAAAAAATTAAAATAGTAAATGTTGATATCATGTGCACTGGGTAAAAAGGGTTAATAATTTATGGCTGGTCAGGATTGAACCATGAATCTTTTGGTTTCAAGTCCAATGCTCTAACCACTGAGCTGCTGTGCTTCCCATTTCTGTGATTAAAATGCTATTTATGAAAAGATGCACACAAATACCACAGCAAAAAAATAGACATTTTTACCGAAAACAAATGTATTTTTCAAGCACTTTCCATCACTTTTTTGGAAGAAAGTTTCCTTTCCAAGCACTTTCAAGGGCCTGGATTTCTAGTATTAGCATTCACACTCTTTTAACCCTTTACCTAAAGGAACAGCCAATACCAGCCAGTCCTATTCTAAACAATCGCCAATTAATTTTCATTATTTTTTTCATTTTTTTGTCTAAAAAAACATAGGTTATGACCCCTCATTGGAATGAGGTCATTGAGCTCATTCCAATGTGGGGTCATAACCTATGGTTTTGAGACAAAAAATTAAATTAGTTATTCAAGAATTTTTTTTTTGTGGGGTCATAACCTATGTTTTTGAGACAAAAAATTAAATTAGTTATTCAAGAATTTTTTTGCAAGTGTCATCTGCTTTTCATGTTAGGTAAAGGGTTAACAAATCAGCCGCATCCACCTGCATAAAATGCAAATTCAGCAGTTGAAAAAATATATTTCAAAACCTTTCGACAAAACCATATCACGTCAACCCTCATTGGAACTAGTTTGTTGAGCTCATTCCAATGAAGGGTCACATGATGCTTTTTTTGTTTTTTTTTTTGTTTAAAAATTTGAAAAAATAATATTTAAAATTATGGATTTTGATATCGTCTGTGTTAGGTAAAGGGCAAAGGGTTAAGGACAGGTACAAATACTGTAAGGTGAAATCAGTACCATCTTATGGTAAGGTTAACGATCATTTCAGTACCATCTCATGGTAAGGTTAATGATCATTTCAGTACCATCTCATGGTAAGGTTAATGATCATTTCAGTACCATCTCATGGTAAGGTTAATGATCATTACAGTACAATCTCATGGTTAGGTTAATGATCATTTCAGTACAATCTCATGGTAAGGTTAATGATCATTACAGTACCATCTCATGGTACGGTTAATGATCATTTCAGTACCATCTTATGGTAAGGTTAATGATCATTTCAGTACCATCTTATGGTAAGGTTAACGATCATTTCAGTACCATCTCATGGTAAGGTTAATGATCATTTCAGTACCATCTCATGGTAAGGTTAATGATCATTACAGTACCATCTCATGGTACGGTTAATGATCATTTCAGTACCATCTTATGGTAAGGTTAATGATCATTACAATACCATCTCATGGTACGGTTAATGATCATTTCAGTACCATCTTATGGTAAGGTTAATGATCATTACAGTACCATCTCATGGTGAGGTTAATGATCATTTCAGTACCATCTCATGGTAGGGTTAATGATCATTACAATACCATCTCATGGTAAGGTTAATGATCATTACAGTACCATCTCATGGTAAGGTTAATGATCATTTCAGTACCATCTCATGGTAAGGTTAATGATCATTACAGTACCATCTCATGGTAAGGTTAATGATCATTTCAGTACCATCTCATGGTAAGGTTAATGATCATTTCAGTACAATCTCATGGTAAGGTTAATGATCATTACAGTACCATCTCATGGTAAGGTTAATGATCATTTCAGTACCATCTCATGGTAAGGTTAATGATCATTACAGTACCATCTCATGGTAAGGTTAATGATCATTACAGTACCATCTCATGGTAAGGTTAATGATCATTTCGTTCCACTCTTCATGCCAGAAAACAGGCAACAATTTTTTTTCTTCACACACATTTATAGATTTATTACCAATACACAATATCTTTTTTCTGAGAATGTCATCATAATCCAAAACAATGGATGGGTCATGAACACAATGTAATAAACGTTTGATCGTGCCATGCGTCCACCACAGCCCTTTAAATTGGTGATGGCAAATGGCAATGCCGTTGCAAAATGCTGTCGTCATATGGATTTGCGACAGTGCACAATTACCATCGTACTCATGGTGAAAGGTCTGTACAGCTATAAAGATTCATTTAAAATGCCATCGTAACTGCGGTTGCAAAATTGATTAGCGACAGCAGTTAAGTGCCATCGTAAAAAATGACCAATTTCAAGGGCTGCCACCATAGCCCAGGTTGCTGAGAAAGGCACTTCATAAAACAATAAACATGAATAACTTAGATCACTGTCAACATTGCAGTAAAAAAAAGATAAAAGAAAAAATTTAAAATGACAAGAAATCATAACCCGTCAACATATACCTGTGTAGATACATTTGTGACTATATTTCATTCTCAAATTATAAACAATGAACAAGAAACGAAACTGGTACATGTCCCATGAAGAGCAACCTTAAAACCACCACCACCACCACAATGCAACTTATAGAACAGCCACTGTAATGAAATCCACACATGGGTAGTGATGTCCACACATGCATTAACCAGGTAATAAAAATCGTCAGCAGCAATATTTTAATTAATGAAGCACTGAGTTGTACCAGGTGTTTCACTGATAAAATTTTTGATGATTATTCCTATAATCAGTGTTTGGAATCTAATATTATTGCATCTGTGGAAATATTGCCCGCACGTGAAAAGTGACCAGTCCATGGTGGCTGTACTGTACATGAACATGCTGCGGGTTCAAGGTCGCTTTTAACATCTCTTAACCCTTTACCCAACATAACGGCCAAAACCAGCCAGCGCTATTCACAAACATCGCCATCCAATTTTTATTATTTTTTTCACTTTTTGTCTCAAAAACATAACTTATGACCCCACATTGGAACGAGCTCAATGAGCTCGTTCCAATGTGGGGTCATAAGCTATGTTTTGATGCAAAAAATGAAAAAAATTAGTTGTTCAAGAATTTTATTTGCAAGCGTCAACTGTTTTTCGTGTTTGGTAAAGGGTTAACTCAAAGCGATAACAGGAATAGGCAGAGCTCTACAGAGGTTAATCTTGGAATCAAAATCCCATCTCTTTGGGATAAAAAATGAATTCCAATCATAATTACTCTCATTATATTTTTCATGAGAATCCTAATATTTATTTATTTATTTATAGAAATAATTCAAGGAGGGGGTCCACTTCAGAAACTACTTTTGATTACGTTTCTGAAACAATTTGCTTTTTTGATTTTGATTGATTGGTCAAACCAGATGTGTAACCATTGAATACTTATTTATTTATTAGTGTTTAAAGTCACATATTTCTGCACTTTCAGAAAAATGAAGGTACCAGAGCAAAAGCCGACAATTGCTTTAGTCATGTTTCATATTCAGTCAAACACAAATAATATTTTGTTCATATAAATTAGTTCTATTACATCCTTTACCTATCGAATCGGCTGCATCCATCAGCATAATTTACAAATTGAGCAATTGAAAAAAAAGTATTTTTCAAAAACTCTCCAATAATCTGTAATAAAACAAATTTTGAACAACAAATCCAGTCGACCAAAAATAATCTTGCCCTCAACCAGTTAAGATTTATAGGTAAATTTTTACACAGGTCCTAAGGCATGAAAGCTTATCACAAAGAGGGACTTGAAACGTCAACGGCTAAAAATAGAATAAGAATTCAAGACGTTCCCTTTTATTACCCTTTTATTATGAAAGTAAAAGTTAGTTTTGCAGAAAGTGTGCAGTGACTTAGCAATCAAAGGTTTTGAAAGTATTAAAATATACAAGAAATTCTTTTCAGAAAAATAGAACTATACGAAGAAAGTCTGTGTTCTCTAGGCACAACATGACAGAGGTAAATCAACATGGATCTATTAAAAAAAAAACGATCATGGTAAATTCAGCACTAGTAGAATACACTTTGCAGCAGTTTATTTCATATACATGTACCTCAAAATTATTTGAAACCATTTTGGCAGCATAAAATATGTATTTCGGAATTTTACAACTGCCTGTTCAGCATGCAAAAAGCACTTGGCAAATAGAGCTTCTTTAAGAGATGGAAGAAGAAAAAACAAGTAGAGTGGATCCCACATAAATATATATCTCTTAACTGAATAATCCTGTTAATTGAATATAACATCCAAACACAAAATCTTTTAGTACAAATTTGACATGTTAATCGCACGACGATTACAAGGTAAATTTCTGTTACTTAAATTAAGTATCTTGTAACATGTCGAGAAATTACCCTGTTTATCAATAAATTCCTCTTTTATAGACCTGTTTGGTCTCAGTACATCCAATACAGGCATTTAATCTATTATATTTTGTTTGACAGAGCTTGTGGAGCTCTGTCAAACAAGATATAATAGAATAAATGCTCAGTTTAACTCCAAAATACAGGAACGTGACTAAACTTGGGTATTCAATTAAGAAGGTTCCACTGTAATAGCAATGCGGCAGTAACACAAAAAAGAATACATTCACACAATTTTATGAAAGTTCATGTGTTTGGGAGGGGGAGGGTGGGGGGTTGTCATACATCTTTGAGGGAGCAATATCCAAAACTTTATTCTGAACTTTCCAGCATCCATTAATTTTTCTCATCTCTAATGTTCGTACAGTTGTACAGGTCAGAAAAACAAGTTCTGAGAGTACTGACATGTGTTCCAAGACATTAATACATGTGCCTGCACCTGACACTTACCCTCGGGAAGCTCTCTTGGTGTGAATTGGTGACTTCCAACGATGAACAGTTATAATCCTTGCATTTCCGAGATTCACATTCTTTAATATGGATAGATTAACATACAGAAATTATGAAGGAAATAACTGTCAATATTGTCCACACGAGTACACATGATGACCAAATATACCATGGAATATATGCCTTTTCCTCCAAAGCTTTGAAATTCAATCCGATTGGAAATCATCATGATAATTCAGTTAAATTTGAGTCATGCTGATTCACAAATTTTGATTGATCAAGATGTTCAGAAAATCCTACCAAGTGTCTCCTCCTCAGCTCTTCTGTCATCAAGTCTCCTGTATAGGAGACCTGATGACAGAAGAAAAGTTCAAGGAGGTTTCACTTCCAGAAATGAATTTGATTCCATCCTGGAATATTCTATATTTTTACTGACTTGCCCAAACAGACGAATGCAATAATTGGGTGGAAACTAGCAATATTTACGGATGTAAGAAGGTGCATTTTTTTGCAAATTCAATAGTCATGAGATTCAATTCAATGCAGGATTTGATTTTGACCAGAAATTCGAGATTTGCAGGGCCCAAAATATATTCAGTGATCCATTACAACCCAATACAGGTGGCAGACATTCATTATGTTTAAGGCCCATAATCAGCATCAAAGATTGTAAATCTATGACCTGTTAAATAGTAATACCCTATCTATTGTCCAATAGCCACAGGACCTAAAATGACTGGTAACATAGTAAAGCAATGTCACTGAAAATTACTATGCAATTCCATGATCTAAAGAATGGTATAACCTATGAGCAGCAAATATTTATAACCCTCCACATGCTGATGTCAGAATATGAAAATTTCAAACAGCACATTTTTCCCATAATACAAAAGGAACGTATCCCAATAAATTCTGTCTTATGATTGGTCAAAATGCCTAGGACAAATAGCCATGGCCAATAGCAGATCCAACATCCAAGGTATATGAGAGTGTGCAACATCCAGGTTATAAGGGCAAAACATCGGGGTATATGGTTTAAATGAAAGCTTTTCACTTTCGCTCATCTCGATATAAAAATTGAACCAAAAAACCTTTAAATAGCTGCAAATATCATTAGATTTTTGACAAATCGATCATATTTTTCCGTTATAAATTGAATAGTCAAATAATTAAATCAAACAAATTGAGAAAAATAAAATAAGAGCATATTTGGAAACAAAATAGCCCCGATCTGCATTATCGATTTTTCCATGAGTTATTTTGGGATTAAAATTACAATTGCTCCAGTATTCAAGAGTTTGGGACAAAACGTTCTCTTCGCCAACATGTATGGTATATGGAGATTTAATACCTGGATGGCTCAGTGTTTAAAAAACAACATCCAGGTATTAAATCTCCATGTACCATACATGTTGGCAGAGATAACTTGTATCAACCAATTCAATCTTGTTTGGCCGAGCTCCAGGAACTCTGTCAAGCTAGATTGAATTGGTGAAATTCTTAGTTGTATCATGGAAAGAATTTCCTGCTTGAAATATCATTATTTTTAGATCAAGGTACAGGTGGGGGAGGAGGAGGTTAACCTTTTAACCAACGAATCACCCGCATCTGCCCACGTAATATGCGAATTCAGCAGTTGAAAAAATATTATTTTAAAAAAAATTCAACAAAACCATATCATGTGACCCCTCGTTGGAATGAGCTCAACGAGCTCGTTCCAACGAGGGGTCACATGATATGGTTTTGTTGAAATTTTTTGAAAAATTTAAAAAAAATGATATTTAAAATAATAAATTTTGATATCGTCTGCATTGGGTAAAGGGTTTCATATATCTTCAAATAAGTGTGAAATTTTTTCAGGTGTGTCATCCTGAAAATCTTAACTTTTATTTTATATGGGAACCAGAAGGTTATTTGTTTACATGTATTTACTGGTGTTTGTTCATTTCCTGGTGTTGAATTCCTTGCATGTCGGTTATGGATGTTCCAGCCCAGGGCAGGTAATTTCTTGCCATTAAATCTGAGCACATTTAACCCAATTTTTCCTGCAAAATGTACAGACTTTTTGAACAATGATTTCTTGATTCAAATTTTCATGAATTTATCATCAAATCTAGTTATGCTGCTTTACAGCAACCATGACTAAATTTGTTGAAATTTTTTTTAAAATACTTGGCGAGCTAAGAGTCAAGGTCAATGTAGCATCTATAGCTATATCATGAACACAACCTGTTTGAAGTCAAGTATAGCCAATCGTTTATATCTATGCTGCCCACTTAACAGGATTTCCACCCCAAGCATTGGCTAAAAGACCCTATTTTACCAGCGAAACAGAACATGTTTACCACAGTAAAGAAGCAATGCTCAACTTCCCGGGGTTCCCACAGGGACTATAATTTTATAAGTCAAAATGTTGTGGAAGAGAACAGTTAGTTGTTGTGCCAACGGCTGTGAAGAGCAACATGTTTACAGCAATATATGTTTACTGCCCTTCGTGTTATGGGTGGGTGGCCCTAGGGGACTTACCAAAAGCAGGGCTCACATTTCCCTGTAACAATGATTGGCCAGTTCACTTCAGATACAGTATCTCTATAAGGCCTGGTTAATTAATTTTTTGTTTAGCGTTATTTGCCTCATTTTGTTTTTTGCCTGAAATAATAACGTAGTTTCTGTATTATTGGCTCTGCAAATGGGTCACCTCCTTTATAAGGCCAGGAGAATAACCATTTCCTGTTTCTTCCTCATCCATTGAAATGCTGGATTATTGCCTCGTTTCTGACTCATTGCTATAGCAAGCTGGCAATAATGAGGAAGTCGTCTGGTGTTATTAAGGGTAAAATGTTGACTTATGGTACCTTTTGTTAGGACTAAAAAAATAAAAAGATCTGTTTCTCAGGCCCTCCCGCATGGTCCTTTTGGCTGCCACATGCTCTCTTTTTATAACCAATTTAAACTTGAAAAAAATAATAATTAAATGGTTTATGTCTGATATTTTACCCAAGTTGAAAAAATTGATGAATTTGTTCCTTGAGTGCAAGAAGGCTTTGCAATGCTTTAGCATTGCAAAGCCTTCTTGCACTCAAGGGATGAAATACACCACCACCCATGCTATTCTGTAGATTTTGAGGCCTAAAACTTGAACCAAGAACATGAACTTTTGATGGCAAAGAAGTAATTACTGAAATAAAAAATAAAATAAAAAACCGCTCGCCCGCATGCAATTTTACAAATAATGGCCTGAGAAACAGAAGATCTGCTTTATGTGGCCTTATATGCTGTTCCATATACAACTCTGGCCGTTGAAAGTTCTGCTATCTGAGATAACCTACACATGCGAGGAAGCATTGTGTAAGTGCAAAATGATAAAATATGCATCTTGTGGAAAGGGATATATTACGCTATTTCCCAACGAGGATATAATTAATAATAACCTCATTCTGCATTTTGTTCTGATAACCTGGAATAACGCTAAACTGAAAATTAACTAACCATGGCCTACAGTTCATGGAGAGTGGATTGTAACTAAATCACCCGTGGAGTGGAGTTATCTCCCAAACTGTAACTTTCAAATTTTATACATATGGACAAAAAAACACAAGCAATGTTTCAGCCAATGAACCTCCGGGTTTAACCCGGAGGTCCATTGGTTGAAACTTTGCTTGTGCTTGTTATGCTTTGCAACAAATTTGCAATTATTGCTTGGGTGCAATCTCCACTCTGTGGGTGATTTAGTGATAAGACACTCTCCATGTACTGTAATTGTTGAAAGATCTATTCTATGTTTGAGTGATGACATAAATCTGACTACAATTGCACACAAAACAGATATGTGAGAAAATGAACAGAAATGAAATCATGCAGATAATTTTAAAGTGATCAAGGGATTTCAGCCAACTACGAATAGATGTCAAGGTTATGCTTTGGAAGCTTGTTTGTCTGTATTTCGATTCCTGACCCATCTAAATTTCTCAGCACCATTGCTGGAATGATTGTGGTTGCTGTTTCCATTCATTGTATGATTTGTGTTATTATTATAACCATTTCTTCCAAACTTGTTATTCTTACGATTGGAGTTATGATGAGACTGGTGGCGATTGGCATGATTATTGCGATTTGACTGATGGGGTGAAAGGTGAGTTTGGTCGCTGTATACTTCCTGCTGCCAATAAAAGGTTGGATCATACCAAAATATCTCCTGGTCATAATCTTGAAAATCAGGCTGATTGGAACGATTGGTCCGCGTGGTTTTGATGTTTAATTGTTCATTGTGTTTCTGGATGGCTTCCTCTATGATTTCTTTGACATCCAAGGACAGCATTCGGTTTTCTGTGTTGCCATCTTTGAAAGATGCCAGCAAACAGAATGTTCCCCTGGCTTCATCCAACCTAAAATATAGAAACAAAGATGGGTAGTTAAAAAGCAAGCAAAGATATATGTAAATTATCTTTCCGCATAGAAGAGCTTTCCGAATTACAATACTGTACTGTGATCATTAGAGCTGTAGGTTAACCGAAACCGAACCAAGGTTTTTAGTTTTTTTTAAAAACCGAAACCGTCGACATCCCGTAATCTAAGGTTTTTCCTTTTTTATTAAATACTCTCTTGCTGCAGAAATTCATAGAATGTAGCCATCCCAGAGTAGTGAGAGGATGTTTGCAGGTTTCCTCAAGTTGCGTGTTGGTGTCAGACCTCAAAAAATGGAAAAGCACAATAAAAGTTCTGTATATTTAGGTAATTATTATATTGGACTTCCTGATTCTTCATGTATTATAGCTTATTTCGGGCATTCATTGAGCTTCACTGCCATTCAGTTATGACTCCGGACATAAGAATGAGTTTTATTGAATTTTATTTGGCCTCATGAACAAACCGAAAACCGAACCGAACCGAGGTATTTCTCCACCTGAAAAACCAAAACCGAACAAGAAATTTAAAAACCTACAGCTCTAGTGATAGAAAAGTTGAACAGACATTTTCAACTGGATCATGAATGGGTCATGAACCAGTTGAAATTCTCGATTCGATTTACTCCCTGCAGTGTTGTATAATCTCACCAGTGGAGAAAAAATATATGCAAACATTGATTCAGTGAAGCTATTTGTATTTGCTTTTCTTAATCCTTTACCTAACGTAACAGCCAAAACTGGCCAGCGCTATTCTCAAAAATCACCAATTAATTTTCATTATTTTTTTCATTTTTTGTCTCAAAAACATAGGTTATGACCCCTCGTTGGAACGAGCTCGTCGAGCTCGTTCCAACGAGGGGTCATAACCTATGTTTTTGAGACAAAAAATGAAAAAAATTAGTTATTCAAGAATTATTTTTGCAAGAGTCGTCTGCTTTTCAGGTTAGGTAAAGGGTTAATGTGGTCTTGATTTCACAGTATTTTGTTAATGAAACCTCAACCAGCTCATGTGTCATGATCGGATCATGATTGGATTGTGAAATACAGACTATGAACTCCCTTTTTGTGAAAAATAAGGGCATTTTTAGGGACAAATATTGTAAAATATAAGGGAATTTTTAGGGGAAAAAGGGAACTTTCCAAAAAAATAAGGGAAAAATATTGCACATCTTTCATAAAAATAAGTAAATTACCATAACTTACCTGTAACCATATCAAATACTGAAGTTAACCCTCCACACTCTGATGTAAAAATGACGGAATTTCAAGCAGTGTTTTTTTTCCCCATAATGCAACTTAGAATTTAACCAATTCGATCTTGTTTGACAGAGCTCATTGAGCTCTGTCAAACAAAACTGAAATGGTCAAATTCCTGGTTGCATTATGGGAAATAGTTGCTTATAATTTTGTTATTTTGACATCAGCATGCAAAGGGTTAATTAAGATCATTACCATAGATGTTGGCTTCCATGGTTATCAACATACTCATTCAGCACCTATTCACTGTGCTGCAACTTGCATTTTACAAGGAGCTCAATGATTCCTCTGAATATTACATATTTCTTCATTGAGAAAATGCAGTGTCAATTAAATTACCTTCAATGGATGAGGGTCATCTTCATGAAATTCATCAGATAAATGCTGATAGCATCAGTTTCCAACTATAGCCAACCTCTGGTTGATCCTTCTCAATTTGTGAAAGACTCAAACTTAGATCAGATTTAATATTGATACCTATTGATACCTTATTGTAATTTCAAACTTAAAATGTACATCACAAACTAACAAAAGAACAGTACACAGGCCTGCTGTTTTCAGAATTTTACATAAACCATTTATCGTTCACCTGGTCTGAGCTTTGGTTATCTATCGTTTGTTCCCCTGTACTTGACCTGGGTAACCTACTAGGTAACCTAAATATATATGTATTGCAACTATGCTGATATTTGAACTGTTGTATAATAGCCAAGTTCTTGCTTCTATGGGCAACATTCTGATGAATAGAGATGAATCCTTAGGAACAATAATGAGGCTGTGTTTCAGCAATTCAGATACAAATTAGTTGCAATTATAGTCTTGGCATGGGATAGCATGGTGCAGAGGAGTATGGCACCCATTATCACTATTTGTGGCAGGGACACGAATTATTGCCATTTCATGATTTTGTACCTACGCTACATCTTAAGATGATCAACAGTTTAAAATGATGTTGAGCATCAACCAACCATCAGCATAGGTGTTTGTATCTGCCTGAATTATAGCTGCTCTGTTGGCCATTATTGGCCAACAGAGCAGTTACACTTCAGGCAGATGCAAACACCTATGGAGCTGATGGCTGGGTGATGCTCAACATCATTCCACCATTCATTCATACTAAATCATTCATCTTGGCAAACATTTTGCGTGACCCGGTGATAATTGGCGGGACCCGTTTTTCGTTCGCGTGTTTTTTAATTTCAGGTAACCTCCACGCGACCCAAATGGCCGTTCGACTCAAATCGACTGGCCTGGTACCGTTGTCAAGGACTGATCATAATCCATGTGTGGGAAGTGATGCCCATGCTTGCGTTTACCAGGTAATAAAAATCATCAACCGCCTCATTAATTATATTTTTGATGATTATTCTTATAATTACATGTACCTGGTAGTGTTTGGAATCTAATATTATTGTGTCCGTGGAAATATTGGCCACCCGTGGAAAGTGACCAGTCCATGGCGGCTGTACTGCAGAACATTTTTAACCCTTTACCCAACGAATCGGCCGCATCCGCCCACGTAATATGCAAATTCAGCAGTTGAAAAAGTTAAAAAATTTATAGTAATTTATATATTTTTTATACTTACCAATGACCCAGACTTAGCTGGTGCTAACTCTAACAAAACCAGGGCCAAACACAAATTTTGCCCCCCAATCCCCAAAATTTGCATCCAAAACAAAAAGAAATCATGTCCTAAAGGACCTCCATACTACGCCTCTACTGCGCATGCGCAGTGACGCAGTCGTCCCGAAATTGGCGCCAATTATCATTCTTACTGGCAGTGCCTGCTCAGCGCTATGTACTCAGCGGGGAGGCAAGAGTTCCCAACTCCAGGGAGGGCCATCCCCGTCTGGGTCATTGGTAAGTATAAAAAATATATAAATTACTATAAATTTTTTAACATTTTTATACTGTACCAATGACCCAGACTTAGCTGAATAGTAAACAGGCTGGAGGGCCTAGGACATAGAGGAAAATCCAATAAGCTCAACTATATAGTAAAGAGGTAACCCCTTAAGGAGAAAAGGAGTATTAGGCTTTACATGTATCTTTCTTATTTAATATTAAATTAGAAAGATACATTACCCTTAATAATTGAGCACAATAACATTCATGTTCTCTATTAACATCCAGTATAACCCTTATACTAATTATTTTTAAAGCAAGCCAATAAATAAAGTAGTCCAGAGAATTGAGACTCTTTATAATCATTTAAAAGTGTCCGAGTATTGTATATTAAAGCCCGTTTGACACTTGACATATACAAATGCTTCACACCGAGCTACACTTTAAAAATAAGACATGAATGAATTTAAACATTAATATTACACTTTAAAACCATCCCGGAAGCGACTCAGAAATACTGACTTGGAGGAGGCATTCCCTTGCTTTTCACTATAAAGCAGGTGACCTAAGGGAACACCCCCCCCCCCCCCCCTTCCCCTTGCCCTGGGTCAAATAGCCCAGAGCGAAGAGGGCAGCCGGACGGAGTCACTGCCGGAACAGAAAGCCTGCATAACTATAGTTGCAACTGTTTAGTGGACGACATTCTGAGCAACAGATAACGGACCTAAACAATGCAGGTCTCCAGAAATGGACTCAATATTTCTGAGATAAAAATTCGTAAATGTGGATGGCTGAGACCAATAAGCAGCCTTCATTAAATCTGTAATAGCAACACTATTAGCATAAGCCCAGGAAGTAGAAAGAGCTTTTACTTCATGAGCAGAAATCTTAAGCACAGACTGCTAAGAAGATAAATCTTCATAAGCAGTACGGATAGTTAACTGAATCCATCTAGCAATAGAATGGACTGAAATGTCCTTTCTATTAGGCATCAAAGACAGAAAGAAACGTTTCCGTCCCTTTCTGATAAACTGAGATCTCTGTTTATAGATACGTAGTGCTCTAACAGGACAGAGTAAAGGCCTACGCCCGTCTGAAGACGGAAGAGCCTTAATAACAATAGGTTCCGGATATTTATTAGGAGCCTGATTCTTAGCTAAAAAACCCACATTAGTAGTGAAGGTGATAGTGTTCCCAACACTACGATAATGAGAATCATCCACCGATAGTGCATGAAGCTCACTGACTCTTCTGGCAGAAGAGAAAGCTAAGAGAAAAGCTGTCTTATAAGATAAGAATTTGAAATCTACTGTCCCAAGAGGTTCAAATGGCTTTTCCTTCAATTTAAGGAGAACCCAAGCTAAATTTCACTTAGGAATTAATCTAAGAGTTCTGGGTCTATTTATCGAAAAGTTTCTAACCAACTTCGATAAAGAGACATTAGATCCAATTTGTAAACTATCATGATGTGCATAGGTATCAGATAACATAGATCTATAACCCTTTATAGTAACAGGCTGCAGTTTGATTTCGTCAAACAAGTATACTAGAAAGTTTGCAATGTCTGGTATAGAGGGATCAAATATATCTACAGAATGATCCCTACACCAACGACGAAAAACCTTCCACTTAGCCGCATAGTTTAGCGAAGAGGAGGTCCTCCTACAGTTAGAAATCGCGTCCACTGCTCGTCCTGTAAAGTGCTTGCCATGCAAGAAGGACCGCACAACGGAAAAACGTGAAGGTTGAGACCTTGCGGGTTGTGATGGAGTTGGCGCGATTTCCCCTGCGAAAGAAGATCCTCTCGTGGAGGAAGCTTCCGCGGTAGGTCCCACAACAGACACCTGAGTAGATTTATCCACGGTCTCTGTGGCGACAGAGATGCTACCAACAGAATCTTGCATTGAGATTGTTTTATCTTTAGCAATACTTGTTGAATTAACGGCGCTGGAGGATACGCATATCCTATCATTCCGTCCCAAGGGATCGACAGAGCGTCTACTGCAAATGCTCTTGGATCCGGACACGGAGACACATACGTCTGCAACTGATTGTTGAGATGTGTCGCAAATAAGTCTATCATTGGCCGTTCCCATTGGTAGCAAATCTGATTGAATACTTGTTTGTTGAGAGTCCACTCCGACGGCAACAAGCGACCCTTTCATGAAAGGGAGTCTGCTAGCACATTCAGACGACCCGGTATGTGACGGACCGAAAGAAGAACGTGATGTTCTAACGCAAACAGAAGGATTCTTTCCGTTAGATTGAACAACGGAACTGAATGAGTGCCTCCCTGATTCCGTATATACGCCACTACTGTCGTATTGTCGGATAGGATTTGGACATGAGCATCGTGAATAATGTCCATCCAGTGACGTAACGCAAGCCAAATTGACATCATTTCCTTGATGTTTATGTGCTTGCACAGAAATTGCGGATCCCAAAGACCCTGGCATCTCGAATCCGTTGGGATTAATGATGCACCCCAACCTGTTTGACTGGCATCTGTCATAACGGTAAAACTCGGATCCGGCAACTGCAGCGGAACTCCTTGAGTTAACCACTGAATGTTTGCCCAAGTCTGAATCTCTTGTTTCACTTGATCTGACAAGAGAACGTCTACATCGAGCGAATGAATTTTCACACTCCAATTCTGAGTCAGGAAAATTTGATGAGGACGTGTGCGTAGCCGCCCCATCGGAATGAGATCCGCGGCGGCTCCGCACAGACCTATCAGTCTCATAAATTCTCTCGCCGTGACTTTGTCTGCGTGCAGACAATAGCGAGCGTAACAACTGACTAATTTCGCTCTGGTTAACGGCAGACGAACGAGATTGTTGTGCGTCTCGAAGCTCATTCCCAGATGAGTCAATGACTTGGACAGCACCAGATCCGACTTCTCCTTGTTTACTATAAAACCGAGACGTCGGAGCAATAGAAGAAGATTCTGAACATCGTTCTGAAGCGTTAACTCGTTGCCGTACCTCTGAAGAATGTCGTCCAGGTAGGCCGACGTTACCGCAGACGAATGAGCTCGGAAGTAGAGCATTACCGAGTTCATTACCCGAGTGAAAGCCCAGGGTGCTAGATTCAATCCGAAGCACATCGCCCGGAATTGATACACCACTCCCAGGACTGCAAAGCGTAGATACTTTCGGAATGTCGGATGTACCATGACGTGAAAGTACGCATCTTTGAGATCTATGCTCGTTGCATAATCGTTCACCCGAATACTCGCTCTGACCGATCGAATCGTCTCCATATAAAACTTCGGAGCGACGATCAGCTTGTTTATCCAGCTCAAGTCTATGACTGGACGGAACGAGCCGTCTGGTTTCGGAACCAGAAACAGATGGCTGTAGAATCCCAGAGATTCCTGGTTTTCTACGACCTCTACCGCGTTCTTCATTAAAAGAGACTGCACCTCTGATAACAGAGCGTCTCTTTTCTGTGGATTTGACGGAAGATGAGTCCACTTTGGACTTCGAGTTAATGGAGGCTTTCGTTTGAAGGATATCTTTAGACCTTCCGAAGTCACTCCTCTCACCCAAGGGTCGTCCGTAATCGACGCCCACTCTTGTGAAAAACTCGACAACCTTCCGCCAACCGGAACGCGATAGAGGTTTAAGCCATCACCTCCTGGACCTGCGAGGCCTGCGGTAGGAGAAACCACGTCTTCCACGACCCGCACCTCGCCTCGTCGACCTCGGGGCGTCCGACCGATTGTCCCGGCCTGAAGGACGTCCCGAACGAGAGTCGCTATCCTGACGGTCTCTCGAATAAGACCAAGAGGACGCACCGGAACCTCTATAGGAACCTCTCTTGGGCGCATTAGACCCAGAAGTGCCTGTCTTATTCGTGTCTGCTGTATCCGACTTCTTAGGAGCCGATCTGAACAACAGAGAATCATTAGCTTTCTTTTTAATTTTATCATAAATAGCGGAAAGCTTGCCGTCAAAGAGAAGTTCTCCTGAGACCGAAGCGACTCTAAGAGAGTTCTTCACCTTAGAATCCACTAGTGTGGATGTAGCTAGGGCTGCGTCACGTCTAACCAACTCCAGATTTGCCACTGAAAGGGCGGAGTTACACGTGGAATAAGCTACTGCCCTTGAAAGAAGTCTTAAAGAGGATTGTATATCCTGAAACTCTTCCCCTTGAAGGCGCAGTGATAACGCCTTAGTAAGGTGATCTGCGTAAGATAAGGCATCTAAATTGGCTCTGTTAGACGCAATAGCTGTTTCCAACACCGCGGTTGGAATAGAAGCTGACGACGGTAATGATAGCTCTAAGTCTTCCGCCTCGTCGTCCATACGCAGAGGAACTCTCGGTATACCGTCCTGCCGTATCGAATTTATTCCTTGCATTAATGAAAGGCAGGTTGAGAGTATTAGCGGACAAGAAACCTGCTTTCCCCGTCCTGGAAGCAAGTTTAAATATAGCATCGTTCAATAATTCAAATGTTCTAGCAACATTATTGGACTGCGACGGAAACTCGGGAGCGATGTCCCTGAACCGCTCAAAAAATTCAGAGTCCAATGACGCTATAATTCTCTTGTCCAGAAGCGCAGCAGTCTGGCCCGACGGAACAACTTGAGGGAGAAAGTGCCGGATGAAGTCCACGGCAGCTTTATGTTGTTCCGAAAGGGATAGCTCCAAGTCATCCGTATCCCTTTCACCATCCGGTCGGACCTCACGATGTTCCCGGTCGTCCGCCCCCGATGCTTCGGCGGAGCGTACCGACCCAGCGCCGTCGGATAATTCTCGATCCGACACCGTTTCTGTCGGCTGCTGGGATGCTGCGATAAGCTGTGCTATCTGCACAAGAATGTCCGGCGTCGAGACCTGCGGAGGCGCAGTCTTTCGCTGCTTCGCCGAGGGCAGCTCCGCATCAGATGGCTCCCGCATACTTTTCCTATGCGAACGTCCGGAGTCCATCGGTCTCGAATCCCTGGCTGCCGGATGGTGTGACCTGGTCGCCGAAGAATCCTTCATCGGCGAAGCTGGTAATATATCGGCGGTCACGCAGCCAAGGTGCGGTCGTGTGCGCTGATGAGAAGAGGAAGCCTTAACAGTCTCTGCGGACTGCTTATACAACGGAGCGTCCCGAGCGACGGACGTATGCTCCGCTAAAGACACATTTTGTACCACAACATCTGGTCCCAGATGTTGTTGTACGAGAGAGGGACCTCTCTCGCTCGCGGCCCGGCTGGACCTGGACGAGCTATGAACCGGACTAAAAGGCTTCCTCCGTTCTCGCTTACTATCCGCCGTCACTGGGTGTGCATCTATTATGTTTATAGTGCTCGCATCACCCAAAATTTCCTCTTGGACCGCATCGGACGAACCCGGCTGCCGAACCATTCGGTGAATGGACGCTACACCGGGCGAGCTAGCGGACGACATTTGTCTAATCTCCATGAGCACTTTTGCCGCTAGCTCTGAATTCATTTGTGACGACGGACGCACACTTGAAGAAGATAACATGGAAACATCACCCTGTTCTGGTTCCTCTGAAATAGAAACTGAGAGAGTAGAGTGACCTTGCGGAGAAAGAGCCGGCATCGCCCTTTCTCCAGAAACAACATATCGTGACACACGTTTCCAATGTTCACATATAGGACAGGGATTAATGCGAGAACACTGACTACAATTAATACAATGATCATGAAAGTCAGAGGAAGATTTCTTCCTATTACAATTTGAACAACGTCCCTTCATTGTGAAAGAACAACAATAAGTCCTAGTTACTCGCAAAAACCCCTGACACAAAGATACATAATAACATGATCCATTAATAAATGAAAAAACAATTGCAAAACAAAATAATTTTGAAAAAATATTTTTTCAGAGAAGCCCAAGTTGCTGAAAAGTAACGTTGAGCCCCGATGGATCCGATGGCAAAGTGTGGTCAAAAATTTTAAATTTATATAAAATAATTAATGAGACACTTTCGGATAATATAAATGTATCTTATAATGAGATAAACTACCACAAAGGCAAACAGCCCCCCACAAAAAAGGCTGTTGCCAATGAAAACAAACAGTGTAAACACGCTAGAAAACATGACTCCAGGCACTGAAAAAACTGGCCCGGAATCAGTCATCAATTACACTCTATCTGATGCAAAACAGAGACTCCCAGGGGAGAATCTGTAGAACATCAGATGGAAGATGCAGAACACAAACGTTATACACCCCTGGGTGAAAACGTAACTATGGGGAAAATAACAGAAAACATTCTGTAACCAAGCAACTCTCCCAGGAAATTTTAGAAATGAAATTTCTCAAAAATATGCCAAAAGCATGGGAGAATTGCCAGGGGGGACTTTAGAAGGCTAGGGGAGAGGAAACACTGAATAAGCAGTGCAACAATTAGCAAGAATGACAACAAGAGGCCCATGCCTCGAAAATAGGCAACTTAACATAATTTCATCAAAAAATTTTAAGTACAGCCCTGATTATTTTTTGCCACTTCTTTTTCCTCTCCTCCTTCTATCCTCCTTAGAATCACATTTTCTCCAAAAATTACGTGTCTGGCATCCTTTAAACTGAGATTTACAAGCACAAAGATCAGTGAGATGTTGACTGATGAAGGGCCAAACAGAGAATGATAATTGGCGCCAATTTCGGGACGACTGTGTCACTGCGCATGCGCAGTAGAGGCGTAGTATGGAGGTCCTTTAGGACATGATTTCTTTTTGTTTTGGATGCAAATTTTGGGGATTGGGGGGCAAAATTTGTGTTTGGCCCTGGTTTTGTTAGAGTTAGCACCAGCTAAGTCTGGGTCATTGGTACAGTATAAAAATATATTATTTTTCAAAAAATTTCAACAAAACCATATCATGTGACCCCTTGTTGGAATGAGCTCATCGAGCTCGTTCCAACGAGGGGTCACATGATATGGTTTTGTTGAACATTTTTGAATTATTTAAAAAAATTATATTTAAAATAATAAATTTTGATATCGTCTGCATTGGGTAAAGGGTTAAAGAGTAGGAAGTTTCATAAAAAATAAGTGAATTTTAGGATTGTTTCATAAAAGTTATAAAAATAATGGTTGGCATAAAAAAGGTGGAAAATCAGGGCCAGTTGAAAGCTTGGAAATAGACTGTTTCAGTGGACAGAGTACTGCAACAGCTGAAATAATCTTCAGAATAAACAAGAGACAAGATGTGTGCATTGGAGATGCAGGCATCGAGTTGTCGTGGCAATCGGAGTGTTGCATGTCCATAACCCGGTTATCAATCATATGCCGGTTGTTAAATCTGGAACCTTTGTTCAAGTTACATGTATAATGCTAACAATAATTTAATAAGGTCCATAATTCTGTAATGAATGAAAGTGTCAATGACACTGTAGCTCAACTTGTCAAGACATGTACATGTATAGTATGTGACACAGCAATGACAAACATCTAGGTAATGACTTGATAACAAAGGTACAAATAAAGTATTGTAACGGTCTGTACATAAATACTGACCGTAGCCTGTAACAAATGTATAGGTAAAGTATTGTAAAGGTGGGTGACAGTCAGAAGCTAAATAGAAAAGAAATCTTTGAGTTCCAGAGTGGGTCTGACTGAACCCCAAAATATTTGTTCTCATAGCACAGTGATAACAAAGGCACCCCAAAACACACTCATTTCTGTCCCAAGGTGAAAACAAAGGTACTCAACAAGTTTCGTGAAGATCAGTTCATAAATACGAACTGTATAGAACTTGTGACAAAAAACTGATTGGACCTAATTTCGGTACAAAATGGACACTGGTAGCCATCTTGAATTTTGGACCGCACTCAAAAACACTCGTTCTCATCGCACGGTGATAACAAAGGTACCCAAGAAGTTTCGTAAAGATCGGTTCATAAATGCGGCCTCTAGCCCGAGTCGTATTGGCATTTGCACTGACAGTGGTGAAAGTAACACTAAATAAATCAAAGTTAGTCTAATTTGCATAATTTAAGCACGAGAAAAAAACCTGTATGATTGTGATGTATCTCATGGTACTAAACATTCATACAAAAAATTATTCAAATCAGAGCTTTCATATGGAAGTTCTGTACAAAAAACAGATTTCTGAATCGTCGGTACAAAATGGTGGCTGGCAGCCATCTTGAATTTTGGACCGCACCCAAAAACACCCGTTCTCGTCCCACAGTCATAACAAAGGTATCCAAGAAGTTTCGTAAAGATCGGTTCATAAATACGGCCTCTAGCCCGAGCCGTATCCAATTGTTGACGTACGGATAGACGGACCATGACAAAAGCTCAAATTTGGCATCACCAAAGTTGAGCTAAAAATCAAGCTGGGCGAATTTTTGAAATCGCTTGACATATTATTGTATAAGACCTGTATATAGCAAATATTAGTCAAATCAGAGAACGTTTGTTCAAGTTATTGTGCTAACAAGCTCAAAATTCAAGAAATTGACTAATTAAGGCCCATAACTCTGAAATGAAAAATCAGACCAGGACAGTTTTCGAACTCGCTTGAGATATTATTGAAAAAGATCTGTACGGTAAATATTAGTCAAATTGGAGAACGTTTGTTCAAGTTATTGCGGTAACAGTATGAGGATGTTCAGATGCCCAGACACCCATCTGGATGCCCAGACATACACAAACCGTCACAAACCATAGGTCTCGGTTGTTATAACATTGGATGTGATTAGTTGAAAATCAGGAGCAATCTTGAGCGATGTATATGCGAGAAACTTGACATAATTGAATGGAACCGATTCCCTGTTAATATCATAGATGTACAGGAAGCCCATATGTTTAGGGGGGGGGTAACCCACAAAATTTCTGAAGAAATATCAAGAACTTTGCACTAACATTTCCCAAATTTAGCACAATTTTTGCACAAATGTTTATGTTTTGCACAAATGTTTATGCGATCCCTCCCCTCTGGCCTGTGCACCAATGGTTTACAGTGTATATAAAGAAAAGTAAGTTTCCAAACGTAATTTAGAATGTTTCATTTTTGTAATGAAACCTGATCCAAGCCCTGGTGGCATCGAAAGTCCTGACAGGCAATATACTCTTTATAAACCTGTCATAGCATGCTGCAAATAAACTGGGTTAAAATGGATGTACAAATATTCTATAATGGAACACTGAGAAACCTACAGTTAAAACTAGAAGTCCTGTCACAATTAGGGCAGGAAATGCTCGGTAGTTAATGCGCTCTTTAATGCAAAGGAATGAAGTACAGTGAAGCCCACTCAATTGTGTATCTCTTAATTGAATAACCCTGTTAAATGAATATAATTTCTAAACACCAAACCATTTACCATACTTTCAGTGCAAATTTGCTCTGTTAAATACATATGGGTCATAGAGTACACTCCTGTTAATTGAATAAAAAATCTTGCAATATGTGATGGAAATAACCTGAAAATTACCAAATTCTCCTCGTTTATAGACATATTTGGCCTCTGTACATCCATTACAGGCATTTAATCTATTATATCTTGTTTGACAGAGCTCTTTGAGCTCTGTCAAACATGATATAATAAAATGAATGCTCAATTTATCTCTAGAATACAGCACAGTGACAAATCCCTCTTAATTGTATACTCCTGTTAATTGAATTATTTTCACTGACAAAGTTGCTATTCAATTAACAGGGTTCTACTGTACTCTGAAATACAAAAGAGCGTTTGTGCTGTGCAATGCAAAATGTAATGTGCTATTAGCGAGGTTGGTATTGGGAAATCACGAACTGAAGCAATCAAACAAGAAAATATTTTAACCTGCTTTCTTGGAGGGTGGATTACTACTAAATCGCTGTGGGATAGATTTTTCACTTAGTATTTACAACTTCTGAAGACAAAACACAAGAAGCACTTGCAAACTTTCATCACATGGACCACCGAGTCCAGTGGTCCACATGATGAAAGTTCGCAAGTGTGTCTTGTGCTGTTACGAATAATTATAAATACTTTTCAAGTGGAGAATGTATGGCGCTGTGATTAAGCAGTAATCCCCTCTCTTCATTCTGTATATGCAGTCAAATTTTAATATTTTTTTACATTATTACATGTACATGTATATGTCTCTCAGTAAAGGTTAGGAATTATTTTAATGATCTGTATTTACTAGTATAGAATTGTGCTGAGTTGGGCACGCTGTATTTCTGTAGGAACTGAGCTGATGGTAGTTTGACGGGGACAAAAGTGCACTTACACAGCACACTATTACTTCAAAATAGTGCACCATTACAATGACAGGACTTCTAGTTTCAACTGTATATTTGCTTAGTTTTTCTTATTTACTTTTTAATAAAAAAAAAATAAATGAGGAAACTATGCAAATACAGATGTACATATATAGAACAGACTTGTTTAAAGAATTCCAATGGCATGCATATTTATTTACATCCTTTTTTTTACTTTCAAACAGTCTGTGGGGATCTTAATTAACTCTTTCAACACAAGAGGCTGCTTTTCTGGTCCAGCAACACGATATGTCTTACTTTCATTATTTATTTATTTATTTATTTATTTATTTATTTATTTATTGGTGTCTAAGGTCACATATTTGTGCACAATGGCTAATCATGACCACAGCATGAGTATCAACTCAAGGCCAGGGGTGAGTGTTAATAAGCCTTGTTGCCCATTTTAGAGAGGGTTTGCACCTCCCAAGCATTGGTAATTGGGTCCTATTTTACCAGTAAAACAAAGCCTGTTTACCGCAGTGAACAGGCACTGCATCACTTCCCGTTGTTCCCACGGGGACTTACTTTCATTAAGTAGTATGGCTACTAAGTGAACGTGTGTGGTTCAACAATTAATATTTTCAACGTGCAGCCTTCAGGCTGCACGTTGCAAATATTAATTGCTCTACCCACAAATAATGGATATGGACTCTTCCAATTTCGGCCATTTAACTGGCACAGAAGATATCACCAGTGTTCAAAGGGTTAATACAATAAATGAGTTCCTAATTCATCAACATTTAAGAAAATGTTCCTCTCCAAAAATTATAAATTTACAATAATTTGTATATTTTTATGCATACCAATAGCGCAGACTAGCTGGTGCTTAACTCAAAGTTATCAAGGGCCAAACACAAATTTTGAACCCCCCTCCACCCGCCCCCCAATCCCCAAAAACCAAAAATTAAAAGTCCTATCTGGCCCTCCATACATTTACTCTCCGCGCATGAGCAGACGTCAGGAAGTGACCGGAATTGGTGCCAACATCATTCTTTGTAAAAGAGAGTACTACATAAAAATTCAGCGGGGAGGTATTCCGCCCCAGAATAATTCATGATTTCAAAGGTCCATAATATACAATAAAGCGTCGGCCTAATAATTATTATGCACATGAGCATTAAAATCCCACATGTATTAAATCATCTGAATACCAGTTAACTGGTTATGCAGCCTTCAAGGTACCCAAAGACTAGCAATTTAATTATGATGAAATATGCGCTCGTATATGACATATAGACGAATAATCACATGAAACCAATCCCACTAAAAAGTGGATGTGCCCATGAGGTCGCCATAGCACACGACCCGGCCACCAATCGAAAAGTGAAGAAATGCATGAATGTATTTAAACTTATACGAGGTTTGCGGGAAGAAAACTACGTCTTGCCTAGTAATCGCCTCTAAACACAGTGTGTCGGGAGGGGTTGGGGGGGGGGGGGGGGGTTGGGGGTGGGGTTGGGAGGGGGATTCAAAGTCATATCGAACCCTCCTCACCCGCATTACTTAATCGTTCTTGTGTTAGTCATCAAATAATATAGGAATCGCAATGGTTACTTCACGTCTAACAGACTCCATTATGCCACTATGGGCAGAGAAGGACGTGAAGAACAAAACTTCCCTTGATAAAGAAGGTCCTCTTGTGGAGGAAGCTTCTGGGGAATGTCCCATAACAGACACTTGAGAAGACTGATCCAAGGTTTCTGTGACGACAGAAGTGCTACTAGTAGGATTCACAACGAGACTGTTTAATCTTAAACATAATCTACTGAATCAAATGAATTGGAGGATATGTGTTTCCTATCATCCATCCCCATGATATTGGCAGAGCGTCAATTGCATGCGCTCAATGGTCTGGGTATGGTGACACAAACGACGATAACTGATTGTTCCGGTGCGTCGCAAACGGATCTATCATGGGGCAATCCCTCTGGTAGCAAAACTGTCCAAATACTCGCTTGTTGAGTGTCAATTCCAACTGGCGACCTTTTCGAGAAAGCGAGTCTGCTAGTACGTTCAGACAACCCGGTATATGATGGATAAAAAGATGAACATGATGATTCATGACGTATTAGGAAAATCTTCTCCATTAATTGGCACAACGGAAATGAATGGGTGCCTTCCCTGGTTCCCGATGCACACTACTACTGTAGAGTTGTCCGACCAACTTGAACATGGACGTCCGTAATTATGTGAATCCAATGTTGTAGCGCTAGCTAATTAACATCATCTTGTTGATGTTTATGTGTCTCTCCAGGAACCGAGGGTCCCAAAGACCCTGACACCTCAAGACTGTGGGACTTAGGGTCACGCCCCAACCCGTCAGACTCACATCCATCATAATCGTGAAAGCCAGATTCGATATGCAAATTGCGCACAATTCCTGCACGCAATTAAGCCTAGATAAGCGCACAGTTCATGACATGACTTCTAATTTTAACTGTAGCTCTTTTCTAGATATCACACCAAAGCTACATATGAGAAAGATCGGGTGAGAGATGCGGTCTGTGGGGTGTGCAAATGGAATTGTTGACAGACAGAGGTATATGGATGATGGATCGCAATCCATCTCAATCGATCATACATGTACTTGATGTTATTAAGTTGAGCTAAAAATGTATTTTCTCACCTCTGTTTGTTTGTTGGTGGTTAACGTCACATATTTATGCACCATGGCTAATCGTGACACAACATGGAGATGAAGTCAAGGTTAGTCAATCGTTGATCTACATGTTGCCAATTTTAGAGGACTTTCACCCCAAGCATTGGTGACTGGGTCCTATTTTACTAGTAAAGCGGAACTGGTTTACCACAGTAAACAAGTGCTGCTTACTTCCCGGGGTTCCTACGGGGATTTCTCACCTCTATGGAGTTATTTACAGTACAGAATACAAGAAAAGGCATCACCGACACATTTGAATAGCAAAATTATAACCAACTGACAAGTTATTAAAACAAAAATATTGCAATGTTAAAATAAAAATTTGGAAAAAATATCATGCTATTAGGTACAAAAGGCATGTTCAGGTTTCCACTTTAATGTAGACAGTACTGTACATGAGAAAAATATATAAGGCAATTGTGCAAAAGCTTATTCATTTCCCTCTTTTTCTGGCTTACTTCTCGTAAAATCAAGAGAGGGAGAAGTGACTTCTCCCTCAATTCAATCTCTAGACTGGTCATTGATATCAAGCTGCAAATTTCTTACATAATGCAACTAGGAAGTGTCAAACAAGATTAAATTGGTTCATTTCTGAGTTGCAGTATGGGAAAAACTTGCAAGCTTCAAATTTTGTTACTTTAATATCAGTCTGCTGAAGGTTAATTTGTACAGATCATGTTTCCATACGTGATCAACTTCTTTATAGATTATTCAGGGCTTATATTTCAATGAGAATCTGAGAATCAATTCACACAAAGATTCACGAAACAAAACCAGCCAGAATCCATGTAGATTCTTGCTGCACCTCTGCTAGGATTCATATGAACCCTTTACCTACACAGGGTATTTGATGACTGGATTCGTATCACAAAATGCTATTCAAAAATGTCCAAATGCTAACCATTTTTCTTTCATATTGGCCTCACTATTTATCATCACTTTTTGAAACCAACATGGAAACTGCTAATCAAATTTTTAAAAACAAAAAACACTCTGCTACATGTAACATTGCTGCAGCAAATTAACCAATACAAGGCTAACATTACCTGAAATGACATTTTGGGTCAATAAAATTGTATTTATTTATTTATTATTTATTTATGTTTAAGGTCACATATTTATGCACAATGGCTAATCGTGACTGTGACAGTTTTACGGGTGGAGGAAGCCGGAGTACCCGGAGAGAACCACCGAGCAACGACGAGAAGCTGCCAGCTCCCCAACATCGTAATCCTGCACTGCAGCACAGGCAGGGCTAGATTGGTTGAAGACATGCGTACCATCGACGTGCAGTACGCCTTAGTACACGGCGTCATCGTGCCCCCACGCGGGCAATGGAGATGAAGTGTCTTGCCCAAGGACACAACGCGGTTGCCGCAGGTGGGATTCGAACCGAGGACCTCTCGGCTTGCAGCCTGCACCTCTACCTACTGAGCCACCGCGCTCCCCAATAAAATTGTACAAATATGGCTGTCATTGGAACCGGCTCAATGAGCCAGTCCCAAAGCCATCCATATTTGTAAAGTTTTACTAGTATTTGTAAATATTGTTTATTTTTCCTAAAATAATCAAGTTCAGTTTATGTTTTCAAAATTAAAAATAGGTTGATTAAATCGTCAAATGTGTACCCATGCGCGCAACTAGTAGAAAGCTGTTATGAGATCATCTCAGGACCAATTTTGTGGACAGGTAAAATCCATGTGAGGGCATTTTGTCAGGATCAAATTATCAGATTTACACCAAAAACTATACAGCTCGGAACATCAGTAACCTGAAGATATATATAAAGTAACATGACAATCCAAGCAATATTTTTCAAGAAGTGATTGGAGGAATTTTCAATTTGAAGGATAAAGGGTTAATATCTCAAGATCAAATTATCAGATTTACACCAAAAAACTATACAGCGCGGCACATCAGTAACCTGAAGATATATATAAAGTAACATGACAATTGGATTGATATTTTTGAGTTATCTCGTGTCAAAGGGATTGGAAGAATTCTCAATTTGGAGGATAAAGAGTTAATATCTCAGGATCAAATTATCAGATTTACACCAAAAACTATACAGCTCGGCACATCAGTAACCTGAACACAAATATAAAGTAACATGACAATCCAAGCAATATTTTTCAAGTTATCGAATGCCAAAGAAATGGATACAGATGCCGGACGGACAGACAAAGGATGGATGAACGACGGAGGGCCATCCTGGATGCCGACATTATGTGTACCATACATGGTATGGGTACACATACAAAGCTGTGTTGGGAAAATGGTTAACATGGCATATCAGGATACAACAGGGGTTCAACCATGGTGACCTCATGGGATACTTATAGCTGGTATGGATTCTCGCAACCATTTTCCTGAGAATCCAAACGGATGCTCTCAAATTTAGATGAAATACAAGCCCTGTTATTCATTATGTTATAATACCTGTAACAAACTTCTGCAGGGTCAACCCACAGTGTTAACTCGGGTGGAAGATTCAAATCCTTATAGCTTAAGCCACTTGAGATAGCTGCCTCATTTAATACCGAATCTATAGGCTCGCTGGGATTGACACGTATACATCTGTACCCTTGACCCTTTGCAGGATCGTCTGTATACCAATGATTCTGGAATTTCTTAGTGAGTATTGATGATAGTGCTAAAGAGAATTCATCAACTTTTTCCTCGGATATGCTTCCATTTATGCGGAGAACGCGTGTGAGAAACACGACAGCCACTGATATTTCTTCCCTCATTGTCCAATCCTGAAAGTGATCTCAATAAGACCTTCATGCAGAGGAAGAAACTGGTCAACTCCTGAAGAAATTCCACAAAAATTGTTTGAGCCTCTCCCTTAATGATGCTGGTCTAATACTTCGCTCTGAAATGCAGCGAAAAAAAAATGAAAATTAATATTTAACCATGTAATCAATGAAAACAATATCAAAAATTTCTTATATTAACCCTTTACCCAACGTAACGGCCAAAACCGGCCAGCGCTATTCACAAAAATCGCCAATTAATTTTCATTATTTTTTTCATTTTTGTCTCAAAAACATAGGTTATGACCCCTCTTTGGAACGAGCTCACAGAGCTCGTTCCAAAGAGGGGTCATAACCTATGTTTTTGAGACAAAAAATGAAAAAAATTAGTTATTCAAAAATTTTGTTTGCAAGTGTCGTCTGCTTTTCATGTTGGGTAAAGAGTTAAATATAGTTGAAACTAGAAGTCTTATCACTGTGTTGAGGACTATTTTGAGGAAATGGTGCACTGGAATGCACTTTTGTCCCTATCAAATTACACCACTAGCATAACTCAATTCCTGTAGAAAAACAGGGTGCCCAACTCTGTACAATTCTATACTTAAGGAATAGTGCATGGCTTGGAGTTGACTACGCTCATAAAGTGCCCAGTGAGGTGGTGTAGTTCCCGCCGCGAAGCGGAGGGAACTACACCACCTCACTGGGCACTATATGGGCGTAGTCAACTCCAAGCCATGCACTATTCCTTATATTATATCGAACACCCACCAAGAAAAACATCTGTCCAATTTGTTAATCTATTACCAAGGTAGCAGCCCTACCAACCAGCGTTATATAGAAAAAAATACCATGTAGTTTTTAAAAAAATTTTCTTCTTCCAAAACATGGCTAACTTGGATTATTGATATGAGCAGAAGACAGATTTTGAATCGGTCGGCAAGGGTAAACAAAACATTTCCCCCAAACAGAACTGTGTATTCTAGAATTGTGCAACTCGCAAATGAAAACTAAAATTTTCGAAATTTGACAACACAGTTTGATAATTTCCACACATTTGTCACACATATACATTACCGAATGGGACAGTACGGGATACAAACTTCGAAGATTCAATTGAATTCCATTATTTATTCGCTTACTGCCCAAAACCTACAATTAAATAGCGAAATAATATGAGCAGCGAAAACAAACGACTTTTCATAACCGGACGCGTTCTCATCAAAGTTGTACCCAGGTATGGATCATTCTCTTGGAAACAAGATATGGATTATCTTCTCAAGGAATAAAATGAACGCCTCGAAAAATGTGACTTCAACAATGAAAAGGCGATACATTTTTCCACAACGATTTCTTTCCGGTCGTTTTGTGGATGTTGTGCCTCTGTGAATCGATATTTAAATTTAGCCTGATTAGTTTTAATCGCCCAGTATGAAAAGAAAACTGATATAGTAGTGTGCTAAAAATAGAAAACCTGTAGTGCCTGGTCAGTCTGTGGATGCAAACTACATGAAATAGGGGTGCAGCATTCGTCCAATCAGGAGCCCAGAAGGTCACGCGAGAAAAAATATTAGTAAATATCGACCATTAACATCATTCCTAACCTCTTCTGGGATAAATGTACACGTAATAACATAACTAGATATTAAAATTTGACTGCATATACATGAGAGAGTGGATTACCTCTGAATTGAAGAGCCAAATATTCTCCACTCATAAGGTAATTTTTATTTTCCATAACAGCACTAGAAACACCTGTAAACTTTCATCACATGAACCACCGATCCCATGACAATTTAGAGGTAATCCACAATTATCCACCCTCCACAATCTTTGCAGTGGCCAGACTGACATCCTTTGTCCTAATCTTAATTATTTATATATTTATTTATTTATGTTTTAATGACACTTTAACAGCCAAGGTCATATCGTGTCGGTGAGAGAGAGACAGCTACACAGAGCAAGCTTAATTTCGAGCGCAGAAAAGGTGGCAAAGCAACTATCGCAAAAGATCGTTGTCGAATTCTCACACAAAAACTTGCGGAGGGGTACATTGTGGACTTAAGACCATTTAGCATAATGAATAGAAAGGGATTTTTATCAATGATTCATGGGAGTGTAAACATGGTGTATTGTGCACCAAGTCAATTTCTGACCACCACACTGGGGAACATTTGCATGAAGTTTTGATGGGAGTTCTAGGGGACTTTAATATTAATCCTAAGAAAGTTTCAGCAGTAACAACCGGTAATGCGGCAAACATCACAAAAGGTTTACGACTTTCAGTGTTCGAGCACATCTGCTGTTTGGCACAGTCACTGCAACTGGCAGTCCACCGTGGGCTTTCGCTGAATTTTGTTTCAAAAGCAACAAAATCTTGTCGGACTCTGGTTACGCATTTTCGGAAATCTACACTTGCAGCCGATGATCTGAAACTGAAACAGAACATTTTTTCCCTACCAAATCACAAACTGATCCTAGATGTAGACACTCGCTGGAACTCGACATTTTATATGTGCGTGCGAGTTTTAGAGCAACGGTTGGCAATTTTTGGTATTTTACACGATAAAACCATTACTCATCCCTCTGATGCACGCATTCTGGAACTACCCGACGATGTGTGGATTGTTTTGGAACAGATAACACCAGTTTTGAAACCCTTTGAAATGGTGACCCAGGGCTTATATTTCGTCTAAATTTGTGAGAATCCATTTGGATTCTCGTGAAAATGGTTGCGAGAATCCATACCTACTATGAGTGTCCCAGGATCCCATGACGCCACCCAGGTTGAACCACTGTTGTATACTGATAACACATGCTAACCTTTTACCCAACACACTTTTTTTAATTTTTAAAACTAAGTTTGATAATTTTTAAACAATAAATAATAAATAAATGATAAAATAATTAAATGAACAAAATTTACCAATAAAATCTTACAAATATGGCTGTCGTTGGAACCGGCTCAATGAGCCGGTTCCAATGACAGACATATTTGTAAGGTTTTATTGACAAAGTGTCAGGATATTTCAGTTCACGTTAGCCTTCTATTGGTTAATTTGTTGCCGCTGTGTTAGTTAAAGGGTTAAATTGACTCAATTTTTTTTTAAGCGAATCCTAGCAGAGGTGCAGCGAGAATCTACATGGATTCTCGTCGGTTTTATTGCGCGAATCTTTGTGCGAATCGATTCTCGGATTCTCGTCGAAATATAAGCCCTGTGACCACCCTAGCAGGATCAGAAACATATCCTACGTTGAGTATGACATACCCAATTGTACGTGGATTGCTTGATAAACATTTGAAGGTGGAGACAGATGACGGTCGGCATGTAGCTGAATTCAAGAAAGCCATTTTTGATGATCTATCAAAACAATATGGAGATATTGGAACCACTGGTGAATGTGAAGCCACAGTTGAATTTTGCAAGAAATCAATAGTACTTTCTAGTGCACTTGATATCAGATATAAAAGCCTAAAATTTTTAACAACAGAACAACAGCAAGCTATGTGGGAAGCGCTTATGTTTGAAATGAGAAGTAATAGTATTGAAACTCAAACTGTACCCGACAAGGACCATGAGTCTGAATTTCAAAGCAGTGAAGCTAGTGATGCTACTGAAATGGCTTGTTTTGTTCCCGAGGTCTCACCTTCTAGCAAGCCTAAGCATTCCATGTCGGATCCTACATTTGCCACCACTTGTACTAGTACCATTCATGAAGACACTTGTGCAGTAAAGCCTAAAAAATCGAAAATTGAACAATCTAAAAAAGCCATGGAGTTCATTATGGGTGAATATTTTGATGCTACGTCTGTGAGTGCCAAGTCAGTAGAAAATACACTGGAAATGGAACTAACTTCATATAGAGAAGTTTCTGCATGTAATATGTGCCCGGGGGAGTGGTGGCAAAAAAAACTGTCTCAGATTTCCTAGAGTTGCTGCACTAGCAAAAAAGTACCTTTGTATTCCTGGAACTTCCGTGTCATCAGAAAGGGTTTTTTCTCTAGCCGGAATTGTCGTCAGTAAAAGGAGAGCTAATCTTGACCCAAGTACTGCTGATGAATTTATATTCGTGAGAGGGAACAAAGTCAACTTACCCACCTTGAAAGCTGATGATGAACTCTCAGCCGAATCAGAATACAGTGAACATATGGATGAAGATTGTTGTTGTGAAGACTGTATCAAAAGTTAACTAAGGGTGATGAAACCAATTAAACCACAAACTAGAGATGGGCGGTATTGGAATTTTGAGTACGGTATCGGTTTCAGTATTTCTTGGGGGCATACCGCAGTATCGGTTCGGTATTCGGTTTGTTACTTGAGATTCACAGATAGTACTAAAGGGGAATCCATGTCAAAAAAATACAGAATGAGTTGTTCTTGTATCACTCGATCATAGTGCTACACATGCCACTGCTAATGAGCTCAACATTGTCATGCTTTTGCCAATACAAATCATATCTACAGTAATTTGGTGACTTGTTCTAAACACGCCTTAACCTTTCAAGGCCCACTTAAGGCTTCTGTAATGTTAGAATGTGTGTTCTGAAGATGTCATCTTTAGGTGGACTTGGTGACAGTAGAAAAATCATCTGGTCAGTGATTTCTAGCCAAGTCTTGGCTGCCTGTTAAGGCAGCCAAGACCTGGCTACAAATCACTGCTAAACAAGGCATGTACAGGTCGTAGTCTATTGAGAATTTAGTTCAACTTCCCAGGCCATTAAGGCATAACGACACTGAAAAAGAAAATCAGTCACTTCTTTCATGAAAATGAACACTTCAACTGCTATCAATCCTCAACAAGGCCTTATAAACAGCGAATGTAGGGGAAACTGAAAATACCGATGGTTTGGGTATTCAAAGATTGGTTCGGTTTGTTTTTTTGGAATCCCCATGATATCGATATCGGTTCGGTTTTTCGGTGTATTGCCCATCTCTACCACAAACATATTTACAGGGTTCCTGCAGTGGCGTCTTAGACTCTTAGTGAATTCCTTGAATTTTAAAACACCCTCCCAACTTCCCAAGGACCTGGAAACTCTTTTAATATGGAAGCCCAATTAGCCCATCCTGGAAAGTTTCCAGAATGGGCTAATTCAACCTAATTTGGCTTCAATATTCAAGGAGTTTCCATGTCCTTGGGAGGATGTTTTGGAAATGGAGTCGGCTGTGCATGGTCGATGTGCTTTTTCATTCAAAATACAATCTGATTTCCTATCTTTTTAAATAAGTTGCAGACAACACGTGAGGAAAAATTTACTGTGTAACTGAATATTTTCATTTTTGCTTCCAAATCATAGGTTGTGACATCTCACTGGAACGGGGGTCATACGCTCGTTCCATTGAGTGGTCATAATCTATGTTTTAGAAGCACGAAATGAAGATATAAGTTTTGCCGTTACTGTAGGAAAATGAAGATAAAATTTTTGTCGTTATCTTAGGTAAAGGGTTCAATCTAGGGTTGAGCTATCACGTTGCTGCTGAAAACGTGCCTTACCCTCAACCTAAGTTACCTAACAGGCTCTCACGTTTTAACTCCAGAGCCTATTGGGTCGAGGTAAAGGCATCATTTGGCATTTAGTATGTGAGCTCACTCAGCTCAGGTCACCATCTGTCCGTCACCTTCTTCAATAGCCTTTTTAAAAAAAAATTAATGACGATTCACATGCAGAGTTTTTTTGTTCCTTCAACTTCCTTGATAATTCATTATAATTGGTGAAAGAATTGCTCATTTTCGGTTAAATATTTTGATTATTTTAATATTTTCCCCTAAATTCTCAGTCTATCTCAGAGAACTTCAAAGTTCAGACAAGGCATGAAATCGAAGTATTCAATTATCAATATACGGAACTTATTTTATTTAAACACACATCAGTGACACCGTCAGTCCGTCACACACAGAGCGGTGAGAGCGTCGACTTCCTGTCAATTTGTTTTTTACTTTTCTATTTTAAGTATTTTAACTAAAGTGTTTCTGGATAGTGGAGAATATGATACGCCCTGAATCATGAGAAGTAATTGTGAAATTACTAGAATAAATATTTTAAAAAGGGTAAGTTTTTTGCTTATTTCTTTTTAGTTTTCCCAATTTATATTGCCGTTCGATAAATAACTTTGGTTTATAACCTTGTGTAGAATCCCTCTGGTTTGAGGTCAGAAAAATGCGAGATACATGTCCGTATTACTCCGTAAATTGAGACGCAAATTTTCAACAGTGTTACGACAAGGGTTTTCGACTAATTGACTAGTCGTCGACTGTCACTAGCGACTAGCCGACTAGCAAAAATCACTAATCGTCCAAACACTACTGTGAAACAGATGAACCAGCCAAATGAATAGTGGAATACATGAATTCTATCATAAATCCCATGAGACATTATCCAGTTCACACAACAAGTGATCCAAAGAACTATACTCGCTACAATAGCCGAACGTTCGCTTATCGACTGAAAGATAATCATAAATAACCTAATTATCCACTTCCAGTCAAAATTGGCCGGACCGAGTTCTATAAGAGCCTCGAACCACCGGCTCAGGGAAGTCTGATCAGTAACTCAGTCTGACGAGAAACCCCTATCCAAGTGGCTGTATAGACAAACCTAAAGAATTATAAAAAGGAGAGATACCTATACCTTCGCTATGAGTCTTATAAGCGAATTGAGTCTAGGACAAACTCTCCTACTCTTCTGTTGGCTATGGTCGATTAGACCCCAACTTAAAGAGTCGAGAATAGATGCTTTCTTGTAGTTTAATCCTACAATAATGAAAGCTTACCATCAAAGACTTAGGTATACCTATATCTTTCTATGAGTCCTATAGACGATTTGAGTCTAGGACAACCTCTCATACTCTTTCTGCTGGTGATGGTACATAAGACCCCAGCTTAAAGAGACGAGAATTGATTCTTATCATAAAAAATTGAGTTGGAAGACTAGAACGATCTATGGCAAGTTTTCAACCTAGTCAAATGCAAAGACGTAGTCACAAGGCTTCGTTGCATCAGAATAACTCTCACTTAACATTAGTTAAGACCGAGAAATAAATACTAGGTCTGGAAAGAATTTTAAAATGTTCAAACGACCACAAAATTCCTTCCATATAAATCATGCATCACAGTACTTAAAATTAAGTACATAAGACCATGAGACTAAATTCGTTCTAAGAAATTATCTTCTCAATTGCGCCTGAGCGAACAGCTAAATGATGAAGGTAAGGCTAAAACTAAGATCTTAGCCTGCTCAATCAACGCTGAGGAACTCTCCACATCTTCCCCTGTTGTTTTTAAAAGCATGCAAACCATCACAAACGATTATAAATACAAAGGAAGAAGATAAGAAACCAAATTACTTTTTCCGCCAGAAGATAAATATGGTGTCATCTACAGAATCGAAGATCTGTGACACCCGTGTAGACTTAACCGGAAAGAGATCTTATTACCCAGCTCTTTACCCGGATGAAGTCAGCATCGAACTTCGCTAGCGGTTTCTCATAATTGCTCGCAGCATTTTGAATCACTGGAACAAGATCAAGGAAATGATAATGTATGATATCTATATCATCCAAGAGTTGTTCTGGAAGGAAAAGTTATCCTATCCATCATATGTTTAAATCAGTTAAAATCAAAGTCACCAGCATCTAAACAGGCAGGTGACTGGACCAAATAAGCACTATGCAAGAGCTCAAGATTTGAGATCGACGTTGAGTCCTTCTGCCTTAGCAGGAATACTGCGATTAGCTGTGCAACTGCGACAGCAAGTCCGTTACAGAGGCCTGAGGATCAGCGGTCACGAATAGCCTCTTCGCCGGCTGCTCCTAGGACAGGGAGTCCAATATAGTTATCACTGCGGACGACCCGATGAATGAAGCCTCATCTCCTTGGCTACTAGACGGTGCGACTTCTTACTAAAGATGGACCTTTGATGATAAAGACCGGAAAACCTGAGTCACTTAGCCAAGATGGGGTCGGGAATGCTTGATCCTCTTCTTTTCTCTTTACCAGACAATAGCTATGTACGTAAGCGCAGACTGACGCAAGTTCCTACCAACAACACCCAGCTCCAGATGTTGTTGAAAGAGAGAGAGGGGCTCCCTCTTGCTCGTGCATACCTCAGAACATGCCGTCTACTTCCTTCCATCAACACTAGGTGAGCATGGATTCGATCAACAATACTCGCTACACCCTATTCTCTCTCGACCGCCACGGACATACCCAGCATCACATCACCCACATACGAGTGAGATCTGCCGGTTGAGCTAGCTGTTTTTAGACAACGGACGTAAGCCTCCGTGAAACCTAGCCCTTGCCTTTTTAAAATAATTGAGCACTCTCCCACTAGCTCTAAATACAATGCATATACGACACATCCGGAGTCACGGTCCAAGTATCCAATCTTAACCGTTTCGCCAGCGACAGGGAACTGACACCACTCATCGGGTTTTATAGCCCTGTGCAATATAAAGATCACTTTATCCGTTATGTAGAGGAACACATAAGACTAGCCGGCCTCGGACCTTATCGGTTTCCTCCTTCTGTCATCACTGGGCGAGCATAATTGCATATCATATCGTTCGCTCCACCCTATATGATCTCTCTTTTTCTAGCCCGGATCGTCTACACCCAGCGCCATAGTTCTCAGGAACCTGAGTAACTACTTCACCATTCAACTTCAAGCTAACTAGCGACAACGGACCTGCACGGTCATGTGTGCTTTTCGAACATAGAGGAAGCTATAAGACTGGTCGCCGCGGCAGTCTATGGAAGGAGCGTCCCATGGATGTAAGTTTCAACTGACACAAGTTCCTACAAACAACCTCTGTCCCCAGATGTTGTTATAAGAGAGAGAGACCTCTCTATTGCTCGCAATCACGGACGACCTGAACGAACATACCTTAGAACTTGTCAGACAAGTTCCTATCAACAACCTCTGATCACAGATGTTGTTATAAGAGAGAGGGACCTCTCTCTAGCTCACGATCACGAAAGACCTGGACGAGCATACCTCAGAACTTGACCGCCAAGTTCCTACCAACAACATCTGACCCAGAGTTGTTATAAGAGAGAGGGACCTCTCTCTTGCTCGCAATCACGAACGACCTGGACGAGTGTACCTCCGAAATTGTCTGACCGACACAAGTTCCTACCAACAACCTCTGATCGCAGATGTTGTTATAAGAGAGAGGGACATTTCTCTTGCTCACAATCACGAAGACCTGTACGAGCATACCTCAGAACTTGACCACCAGGTTCCTACCAACAACCTCTGTTTGCAGATGTTGTTATAAGAGAGAGGGACCTCCCTCTTGCTCGCGATCATGAAGACCTGGATGAGCATACCTCAGAACTTGTCTACTTCCTCCTTCCCGACGTCGCAGGGTGAGCATATTTGTATGTTTATAGTGCTCGCTACACCCTTATTCCTCTTCTCGACCGCAACGGACATACCCGGCATCACGTCCCTCACATTAGAGTTAGATCTGCCGGTCAAGCTAGCTGGCAACAAGGTCATCAATCCTACTAAGGATCTAGGCCTTGTCTAATACTTGAACACTTTTGCTGCTAGCTCTTGATAGATTTGCGATGACAGCACACTCCTTGACGGCGTCACAAAGCCACATCATGTTCCTGTTCCTCTGTAAATAGAAACTAAAAAACTATAGTGACCTTTTGGCGGGAGGACCGAGTCCCCTCGCTGTGATAGGACCGATAGTGTCCACTCGCCTAACACAAACCATGACGCCCGTCATTCAGATTATCAAATCTGATACATGGAGTAGAATTAGTGGTAGTACATCAAGTAAACTCATTACAACAACCAAGTAAATAAAGGTAATGTTTCCTCTATTTGCCATACTATTAGATAAAAATAATTACCTAAAACTAATATATGTCAAATCTACATAATAAAAGAAAACATTAAATATATCAATGAAATAAATATATCCAAAAGAAAAACTCTTTCAAAAATAAAATAAAAATTTTTGAAAAAATTTTCCTTATATAAGAGCCCAAGTTCTCAAAGGGAACGATGAGCCCAAAAAAGCCTAAGTGTGGACAAAATTATAAAAACTGTGTAAAATTAACTACCACACTATCAGAATATTTAATGTTACTTACAACTGTTGTTCCTAAATAAAAATAGAAAACTACCTAAAGATGTAAACAAAACACCGGAATCAAGACCCCAGGTAACACGACCCAAAGTCAGTAACAGAAACAAGACTATCCGATGCAAAGCAAGATCTTCCTCAGAAGAAAAAACGATACATTGGATGTAAGATGCATGACCAAAACATCCGAACACCCTAAGGATGAGGACGTAACCCTGGGGATGTACAGAATAATCTTCTGCATAAAACGTTAACCTCTCAATAAGTTTTATAAAAAATCTTTAATTATACAAGCCAAAAGCTTGGGAGCTTAACTGGGGGGATCAAGGGAAGGCAGGGAAGGAATACTAAATAAACAGTGGATAGATCATAATCAATCAGTGATAACGTCAGGCTCATGTCCCGAAATTAGGAAACATGAACTAATTTTACTAAATAATTAAAAATTACAGCCCTGAACGTATCAAACCACCGTTTCTTCCTTCCTTCATCCAGTTCTGTCCTTGGATCCGCCAATTCAACCATTCACTTGTGTTTGGCATTATTATTAATTGAGATTTAAAAGCACAAATATCAGTTTGTTGTTATCTGACAAGGGCCAAACAAAGAATGAATTTATTGGCGCCAGATCCGGTGACTAACTGGCATCTGCACATGCGCAGAGGGTAAAATGTATGGAGGGCCAGTTAGGACTTCTAATTTTCGGTTTTGCAAGCAAAGTTCGGGGATGGGGGGCAAAATTTGTGTTTGGCCCTAGATATTTTTGGGTCAGCACCAGCTAAGTCTGGGTCATTGGTACAGTATAAAATTACCTGAGTTTCCCGGAAATGGTAAAAACCGGGAAAAACTAGGCATTTACCGCCCAAAACCTGGAATCGACGTATTCCACTATACCATCACTTTATGCAGGGTTAAATGTGGATGTGTTTAGAAAGCTTAATGCTGCTTAGCAGTCTTCAATTTAATCTGTTCCCATAAGTAAAATGGAACAGTATTTCACTAGTTCTGCTTAATATCTTAATCTGCAGTTTCAGTGCAGTAGGATGGTTTTATGGTCATGATGTGGGTCAACATTACAATGTATCACTCCGGAGCAGGAATGGCAGGCTTGGCAATTTCAGGAGAGCGATTTTTTAGCTCGCCTTACTGCCCTACTGAAAGAATTAAGGAGAGCGAAAAATTGCCCTCCAAAATATTTTGGTCTGGGATGATTGAGATTACATGTATTATGCTCACATTAAATTTTTGTTGTAAAGCAAAAATGTAATTTAACTTCGAAGTCACATAACATCACGTAATTTCATTTTGAAAGTCGTTTAGTGGTAAAAGGTAATGGCTGCAACCATACCCAAACACAGTTGCAATCATTTGAAGCAAAATGGGTCACAGCAATATTTTTTTTTCTGTCAGTTTCAAGTTCAACAACAGACATCACAGTTTGAGGGGTAATTATTCAAGGAATATTGACACTATAATATACTACCATTACTACTATCCTGTCACTTGAAGCATGTGCACCAGGATGTGACTGTAGATTCAAGCAGACCTGTTGTCCAAGAAAGTCATACGCCTACCACTACCACCTTCAACCCCCCTTAACTGGACTAAAATTTCTATTGAGAGCTACAGTTTGCTTTGTGAAAATTCTGTCTGTTGGGGGTTGAAGGTGGTAGTGGTAGGCGTATGACTTTCTTGGACAACAGGTCTGGGTACACACACAGGTCTTGTCAAGTGTGTGTTCGGTTGTTGAGTGAGACATCTAGATGTCTAAGAGATTTCGCTTTACCTTAGTAAAGTTAATAAAATCACTGATGTAGTCTGTTGGTTTCAGTTTCAATGAGTTTGTTCAACTGGATACTTAAAATGCTGTGTAAAGCTAATTGCTCTCTTAAGCTGACTGAGGAGAGCGATTTTTTGCCCTCCTGCATTTTTCAGAATGCCAGGCCTGGAATGGGGCTTCTCAATGTTTCAAAATATAAAAAAAAACTGGCTTATTATTTCACATTCAAGACAGCCCAAGGTGCCTATACAGTGATAGACTTCCTCTTCTTTCTGAGTTTTATTGATAAGAATGATTTCTCTTTCACATGTAAAGTCTAAGAACACTAGAATACTTGGAACACTAAACCAAATGTGTGGTGGAAGTGTTTGGAAAGATCGCAGAAAGTTGATCCTGGTCTATGCAAACCAGCACAAAAGCTAGTGTCTTTGCCTTCTAGCAGTGCATGCATTGAGCGATTGTTTTCAAATTTCAGTTGAATTCAAAGCAAGCTACGAAACAGACTTGCTATAGAGAAAGCAGCCAAGTTAATTATGTGTTACAGGCTCCTTAGGGGGAAAGAAGAGCTTGACTGATAGACTTAGCTATGTCAGCATTCATTAGTATCATGTTGAAATTTTTTCCACTAACAAAGGATATTCTTGTGATGAACAAAGGTTTCTACATTCTACAGCCAAGAAGGCAAACTTGACACTTTTTTTATTTCATTTGATTAAGTGATGGTATTTCTTACGGTACCTAGAAAATGGATAATATTTCCGTTTGCGTTACACACATTCATGTACAAAATGAAGTAAAACTGTGTTTCAAGGATAACTGTGATCATTATTGCTATTTTTTACTCTTTCTGGCACTGTTTCTGGGGATGCTTTCCTGAATTCAGATAATTGTTATTGGTTTGAGTTAATCTTTCTGACAAAAAAAGGTTTTTCCCAGTTTTGACTGGAATGAAGCGGGAAAAACTCCTGTTTTTTACCAGTATTTACCAGGCGGTAAAAATCACACAGTATTTACCGACCAACCCTGATGATCTTCTCATCAATCTTCGAAAACAAAAATCATGCAATACGCATTTTAAATACTTTTTGTATTGTCAGGAAATGAACTGATAAAAGGGGGAAAACAGATGAAATTAATGAACATCATCTCGTCCTCTCAGTATCTGCATTCTAATATTTAATTGCCACTTCATGTCAGTAGAAGGCACGACTTAATTACTGTTGATTGCCTGTTACAAGTACAGAATATCAATCAGCTATTGCGCATTACAATTCTGCAGAAATCGCGAGGCACTAACCATGCATGAAATGTGATTCTCTGATGATTTGTGGCGCTAACCTAATGCACTATTATTTCAAATTAGTGCAGAATACAGAACAGGACTTCTAGTTTTGACCATAGGGCCGCATGTTGCTCTCGCAATTTCTATCATTTATATTTTGATACAAAATAGCAATAGGCGAGTATGGACAAAAATGTGTGGAGCTTGGTTTTGGTAAAATTGTGGAGGTTGGTATGGGCAAAATGAATATAGGAAGAATCGGACCCTGAAAGAATCAGACCTTTTTGTGGAAGAATCGGACCCTGACTGGTTGGAAGAATCGGACCTCGGGTAATATTCGAAGAGCATGGACAGCAGAAGTGAATTTTGGAAGAATCGGACCTCGAGTAATATTCGTTGAGCATGGGCAGCAGGAGTGAATGATAACAGAAGAACGTTTGAAGATAAAATTCTTTTCATTATTATATTTATTTATGTATTGGTGTTTAAGGTCACATATTTCTGCACACTGCTAACCATGACCGTGACAGTTTTACGGGTGGAGGAAGCCGGAGTACCCTGAGAGAACCACCGAGCAACGGTGAGCAACTGTCAGCTCCACAACTCCACACAAGCAGGATTAGCATTGGTTGAAGACAGGTGCACCATCGATAAGCAGTACGCCTTAGTACACAACGCCACCATGCCCCCACATGGGCAATGGGGTGAAGTGTCTTGCCCAAGGACACAACGCGGTTGCCGCAGGTGGGATTCGAACCGAGGACCTCTCGGCTTGCAACCTGCACCTCTACCAACTGAGCCACCGTGCCCCCTTTTCATTATTATAACAGCAAAAATAACATTAATTCATTCGTCACAAAATGTCAAATACTCAGATGCTTACCTGTACCGCATGTTCTGTGTTTTACAAACCGTTACGAGAATGAATGAAGACAAGATCATTTGGATGGAGACAATCCGACCTTCAATTATACAGGGTGGGGGGAATCCAAATCATATATCAGCGAAAATTTTATTTTAATATGAAAACAAATCGAAAATCTCACGAATTAACGAACGGATTTTTTCGATTCCTATATTAAACCACAGTACAGAGTTCTGGAAATGAAAGATATGGCATTTGTATCTGAATATTTTATTAAATGTTGGTTTCAGAAATTTTCTGACTGAACAATATAATTGCTAATCAGGGACAGTCTCAGAAATATATTTCTGGCGAAACATTAATTGGTTATGTAATCCTTCTCACGTGACCGCAATAAAACAGCTTTTCATACCCGTTCGTTTCTACACAAACGACGGGGTATTAACAAGTGAGGTTTTGTATGCTATGTACACGTAATGACCTTTTGGCTCACCCCATTGTGACTTTTCTATATATTTATTTCACAACGAGAGAAGCTTTGAGTGAGCTCTGCTTAAACAAGGTCCGCCCCAGCATACCGACGTAACCCCCCCCCCCCCCCCCTCTCATCGGCGGCTGGGCTGTCTATTACTCGGGCTTGCTTCTCTCTTCAAGGGAGGGGACTGACCCCTCCACCTTTAGTAATTTTTATATTTATTTATTAATAGTGTCCTTCCCTTTTTTATTTATTTACTCACATGCAGGGCGGACATGGGAACCCGCTCTGCTGACGACTTCTTGGTGGATGCAAGAGAAGAAAACTAATATAGTCATTGAGTGGGCAAGAGAGGTGGGGGTCGTACCTCTATCTTCAGTCCCAGCGCGCATTCGGCACACGAACACTTCACGCACCATTTCTTCAGCCAACTACCCGAGGTCCGATTCTTCCGACCACTCAGGGTCCGATTCTTCCCGGGGCCGATTCTTCCACAAAAAGGTCTGACTCTTCCAGGGTCCGATCCTTCCAGGGTCCGATTGTTCCTGTTCCCTGGCAAAATTTTGGAGGCCAGTTTGGGTGTAATTCCACAGAAGCTGTGTCAAAAAATGGGGTTTTGAGAAGTTTTCCCGATATTCGTTTGTTTACATCTGATTCTGTTTCCAGTACTCAGAGTACTGAGTGATTCAGACATGATTCAGGTACACACACGACACAAATACACAGGAAATCAAATTAAAATGCAAACTGAAACCTGCAGCTCCCCAGTAGAATATATAATACTTTACTAAGAGATCACATCAAATTGTATTTTATCTACCGGTATAATACAAACTCCATAAAATAAACTTGCTCTCGTTTTATATATAATGCTATAAGTACTACAAGATTCAAGAAGTCCACACGAAGTTCGTCATTTGTTTCGGTAATTCGCACAGTATTCTATCACAAGATAAATGAAGAAAATAGGCTTCGATGTTTTGGTACAGATAAGAAAAAACAAAACTTTAGTCGAATTGTGTGTTATAAACACCTTATAAATGATATTGGGCGGAAACAGGGACGAGACTTTAACAAATTCAGTAAAAACTCCCTGGGATGATCTCCTATTGATATTCTTTCATTTACGCGTCTTATCATGTCCGCCAACGGAAGATCCGGTCCAATCGAATTCTATCTACGAGTGAAGTCGAAATTTGCCGAAGACAGGAAAAATTAACATCAAACGGCAGTGAAAATCATTTTGTTGTGGGACACAGCTGTCTATCTCTTCCACTTGTGTCGAACCCCTTGCGGGGACATAGACATTCGGCGCGTCAGCCACAAAGAATGTTAGAGAAGTATAGTAACAGGCCTAAAGCTATATACAGATAAGATCAGAAAAATTTGGTTAAAAAGTAAAAGCTGCAGGAAGCAAGGCTACGGTGAGACATGATCAATATGGCTAACAGCCATATTGAACTGCTCAAGGGTAGGGAGGAAGGGGATATGAGGTGGGAGGGCATTCCAATGATATATAGTCCTAGGGAAGAATGAGTACTTGAAGTAGTCTGTGGTTGCTGTAATTTGTCTGTAGCACCATGGGTGGTTATAATAATAACTCTTTGGCCAGCCGCTGATTTGTCGCGGTCCTCATAAGAGAAGGCCATCATTCCCCCTGCACCCCACCCCCTCTTCCCCTCCTCTCCTCCCAGCATTCAGATATAAACTGCTTAATAGTGTCCCTCACTTCCGCTTTTTCAATTTCTTCAATAAGCATTCCTACCCTCTCCCTCGTGTCCCCCTTCAGCCATCTATCCTTTGTTTCTTCACCCCACTTCTGCATTATTCTTCCAGTAAATTTTATTCTATGAGGTATATACTGTGGGCATTCCAAGAGAAAATGTTCCAGGGTCTCCACTACTCCAGAGTGGCACATTTGGCATCCCTTTTCCCCATCTCTCCCAATTTTTCCCCGAAGCTCCAGTGATCTTGATCTCAGTTTGAACAGCAGCGACCCTCCAAAGGTGCCATCTAGGTACTTCTCAAAAGCTGGCTTTTCTTTATATTGTAACCCCTGCGGTGATCTTTTCACGCTAACCCCTGCTCGCCAGTTTCGATTGCAGTCTTCCATGACTCTCTCTTTGACAAACCTTTTGCCTTCTTTCATTCCTACTGCTATGTTTGTGACCTCTATAGAGTAATTGTCCATTAGTTCCCTCACATGTTTTGACCACCCCGTTTCTATATTAGAATTCCAAATGGTATCGAGCATCAATTTGCACCACCGGTTGTCAGGCAGGTTTCTCAAGTAGTTAAAGTAACACAGTTTTCCCAAATCTACCCTGTCCTTGATTTTCATCCACCCAAGCTCCCCCCTTACTGCCTCCAAAGCTGCAGCATTACTCGACCCTGTTATCCATCTGCCGGCATCATTCTGAGTACTTTCCAACTTCTTAATAACGGTTTGGTTTAATGGAATCACGTCCGTGCCATACGTTATACTTGGTAAACCCACCCTCTCCCACAGTGTTTTCCCCACAAAGACCTTATTGAAACTATTTTTCCCTAAAAGTTTTAGTTGGTTCAGAATTCTTTTCCCCTTCAAAATCAGTTTGGCTGAGTAATTTCTGTACACCCCTCTTCCCATTATATTTATGCTTACCCCTAGATACTCATACTCTCCCGTTTCTCCTACAGTGATTTGTTTGCTTTCCCCTTCGGGGATTGAGAACTCCCCCACTCTCCATCTCTTCGTCATATCTACCTTGCGTCCAACGGGTATTACCTTGCTTTTATTTTCATTTAGTTCGAGCCGCCAAGTGTTCCCATATCTACCAACAATTTCCAGCAGTTTCTCTAGCCCCTGTTCAGTTCTAGACATTAACACCATGTCGTCCGCAAAGAATAAGCCTGGTATCTTTATGTCTCCAACATTTACCCCCTCCGCACTCTGAATTAGTTCGTCCCCTAAATCTTTAACATACAATGCAAACAAAATCGGTGAAAAGATACACCCCTGCTTGAGGCCTATATCCATAGGGACTCGTTTTGTAGTGATACTCCCTAGACTGAGTTGGCTTTGCACATCTGTATACAGTGCTATGGCGAGATCTTCTTGTTATTGGGGTTAGATAGCCGTTAATTGGGATTCGATCCCGACTTACTGTCCTATGGTAAGGTTGTCACTAAAAAGTGTACTCCGAAATTACCGACTCCAAAACTATTTCTTTTTATAACTCTTTTATTAATGGATCAATTATACTGAAATTCAACATAAATGTACAGAATTGTGTGTAGTATACATAAAATTATATAAATGTTACAAAAAAATTATGATTTTCAGTAAATTGACTTTTATTGAGTTTTGACTCACTAAAAAGTGTACTCGGCGATTTCAACGAAATTTCATTCTCTCATTCATATAATACATTCTTCCACCTAATTTGTTGCAGTACTAAGAATATATTCGTATTTTACGATGTCTAATGCAAGATTTATAATTAATTTGGAAATTAATCGTGCTTAAAATGGAAATTTACTCGAAGATGAGAATCGCCGACTCTGGCTTCATTTGAGGTTGTATGTAAAATTCAAACTTGCAATTGGCGGATCAATAGTCATAGGTTTTCCCGGATTGTGGTAACTGACGCAGTTAACATGCACGAGAAGGCGTTGAAAGTGATTTTTTCATAGGTAGTTTGTTGGGCCCTTCTTTTTCTCTGTGAAATTTTTTGTCTCGTGTGTGCAAGCCTTTAGCAACAACATTTTAATGCTCAATATTCTGTTCGTCTTTGATAATTTTATTCAATAAACATAAGTATTTTGTTTATTAATAGAGTTTTAATGTATTATTCACTTCAACCATTGGTATTGTTTTGTTTGTTTGTGAGTACTGTGATAAGTAATCACGCGAATGATGAAAGTTTGGGAATTATTAATCACCTTCAATAACTACCTTAAGATAAAAGCCGTTTCTTCATTAAATCTCAGCTGAGTGTTTTTACAGTTCAAATGCATGAAATTTGAGAAATGCTTTAAAAGGGCAGCATTCTCTGGAACTGTCAGTTCTACCAAACCAGCGTTGCTGTTTGGTTTTCTTTTCTCTTCTTCCCTTAAATTTCCCATCGCACAAAATTATATTATGGCTCGCCACCATGGTGGGACTCAAACCTCTACCATCGCCGAGCTGGAACCGAATAGAGCCCACTCTCTAATAGTCTTAATGGCGTGGAGGGATTGAGTATTGACAATTTATCACTCCAACGTAAACTGCCGGGAATTCTAACCGCGTGCATACCCCCCTCAGACCCCATTTGCGGCATTAGGAAAGCTAGGCCTGTGTGATCCAAGTGAAATAAAATAAGGTTAACCGGGTCGCAAGGGATTTGTAAATCCCACATCGTCCCTGCGCGCATTCGTCGCGCTAAAACCTTTCATTCATTCAACTGTCAGTTATATTCTGTTAGTTAGTTACGAACTATAACAAAATGTCAACCACTATTTCCTGCGAGGAGTCGTCACTCATGGACCTTAAGAGGGTTATAGATATTCTACAAGCGCCAGCCTTTGGGTCCAAATTCTTATTGAAAAAATTACGACCTTCCGTGCTACTAATTCCCGATGCTATATGCCTTCAGAGATATATAGCACTGGAAATTATTTTACAACCTTAGGGTACAACTTCTTATCGAAAAAATACTGCTACTGACAGGAGTTATAGACTCTAGCGTTATAATATAATTCCCGATGCTATATGCCTTCAGAGATATATAGCACTGGAAATTATTTTACAATGTTAGGATCCAACTTCTTATCGAAAAAAATTACTACTACCCTGCTACTGACAGGTGGTAAACTTCATTCTCGTGAAACAATTTCCTTATCCGCGTCACTTACCACAATCCGTGAAAACCTCTGACTATTTATCCGCCAATTGCAAGTTTGAATTTTACATTCAACCGCAAATGAAGCCGGAGTCGGCGATTCTCATCTTCGAGTAAATTTCCATTTTAAGCACGATTAATTTCCAAATTAATTATAAATCTTGCATTAGACATCGTAAAATACGAATATATTCTTAATACTGCAACGAATTAGGTGGAAGAATGTATTATTTATATGAATGAGAGAATGAAATTTCTTTGAAATCGCCGAGTACACTTTTTAGTGAGTCAAAACTCAATAAAAGTCAATTTAATGAAAATCATAATTTTTTTGTAACATTTATATGATTTTATGTATACTACATATAATTCTGTACATTTATGTTGAATTTCAGTATAATTGATCCATTAATAAAAGAGTTATAAAAAGAAATAATTTTGGAGTCGGTAATTTCGGAGTCGGGGTCGGGGTCGGAGTACACTTTTTAGTGACAACCCTATGGTAATCACCATATGACAGTAAGTTGGGAATGAAAAGGAGCCAAATCTCTTGATGTCGCCCATGAGGGAACGGGACGGTTCGCCATCGGGACGATTCGCCATTGTCGACCGAGACGGTTCGCCATCGGGACGATTCGCCATTTTTCGTAGGCGGGACGATTCGCCATTCGGGGTTATTTACTGGTCTAAAAATAAACTTTATTTTTAGATCAGTGGTATTGACTAGAAGAGGATTACCGGGAGTGGGAAATAGAAAACAGACAACAGAACGCTTGGCTTCGACAAAATATATGTTGTTTATTTTTTAAATTTCATCAATATAGTTGGTAGTAAATAACAGTAGGCTGACATAATATTTTGCGGCAATATAACAAGTATAACACATAAATAACAAAAGCTGACAATATATAAAAATAAAAAAAATAACTTAGGATTCATAACGCTTGAAACCTGATGACGGAGAAGCAATTAAAATGTGTGATAGAAGATATTTTTCGTGATTGCGTTAAACATTTATTTAACATGGTGTTTATTAATTAATTTCGGTGCCTGTATAACCGGCACAAGAGGGGGACGAGTTTTGGGGAGGTTTGGAGCATGTTTCTAAGCCATTTGGACCAAATTATGAGACGATTGACTGATTCGGGGTGAGTAATAAAAAAAACAACAACTAATGCCAAAGAAGATTAAACATACTTTTATTCTAGTCAAAAGCAGGTAACTCTCATATTACAAAAAACGAAGTGAAAAGATTATAATAGGCCTACATAGATATAAATGTTGCAGACATATAGCACAATTCATTTGAACAGGAAACATGTAAAGACTACATAAATATCGGTAAAATGGAGATAGTACATGGATTTGGGGCGAAAATTGAAAGAGACCAGGGAAAGGTCCGCCAAAATGCGTGGAGACCTGGTGTAAAAAGAATGCAAGTCCGTACGAAGAGTAGTCCCGCCTTACTACAATTCCGCGAAATAATAGTCTGTGGTCTAACATTTCTAGGAATAGATGTCCCGTTCCGTGGTCTAACATTTCTAGGAATAGATGTCCACGGGACATCTATTCCTAGAAATGTTAGACCACGGACTATTATTTCGCGGAATTGTAGTCCGGAGGTGCCAAATTCCCGCCTCAAAGTCTGCCACAAAGGACGTAACTTCAGTTGCTGGTAACATATCACATACAGCTTGGAAAACCTGTGTTGTAAAATTAAATAAAAATAACTGATACGGCGGTATTTCTCAGTGAAATTAATCCCAATCAACTTGACTGACACATAAGAAATTAACAGTACTACTATACTCTCTCTCTCTCTCTCTCTCTCCCTCTCTCTCAGTGACAATTAAGAAGCCATTTACTTTTTTATAATCCTTTTTGCTTTTCACTGACATCACACAGAAGCATAGTGGCAGCTGTTTTATGCTCTCTCCAGATTTAACAAAGGCGTGTATTGAAAGCAGCTGGATGAATGGAGTCATGACAATTTTGAATGTACCATCAACGTACCAAGTTCTTGCTTTACCGAGTAACTCTAATTGTTTTTGAGTTGAGAAAATAATGTGTCGTCTTTCACGTACTTGTATGTCTTTTTGAAAAAAATTGCTCACTGAAATTGGCATTAATATCATAGTAGTCCATATATAATTCAAAAGACAAGTCTGCCGGGTTTTGTGGACGCTTGGTTGCCCTTGAAAGGTTAACCGTCCTACTTAAATTAGCCACGTCTGGTCGAGAGCCTTCTGTAAATGATAGTTTTCCGTATTGTTAGTGGCTCCGAGCCCGAATCATGCAACCGTCTGATAATTTGGTCCAAATGGCTTAGAAACATGCTCCATATCGCCCAAAACTTGATCCCAATATATAATTTTTCTCCCATGTCCTGGTTGAATCTTTCCTATCTCCAGCTTACGAAGTTTTCAACCTGTCACGGCATAACTTTTAAGCCTTACCTGCCCCTTTTCAATTTAAGCTTGTCATAATATTGTCACGCTTCTCCAAGAACTATTTAGTTCCATACTCTATTACGAATTATCCACTTCCATAAAATGATAATTATGACTTGTATTTAGCAGAATATATCTATTTCCATAGAGATGCTACACAGTTACCTTGTACATACTACTTTCTTTCACCTTTTCCTTGTATTTTATGTTTCCTTCATCTTCATGACTAATTATTCTACATTAACTATCTTCCACTACAACATTCTCTTCCAAGCCAGCTTGAATCCAATTTGCTTTCCAGACAATATCCTTCTGTTACCTGCAATCATGACAAGTACTTACACCCGTGCACCACGTTTACGCTATCGTCGATATTTTGCACAATATATTACATAATGTGTCGTATTGAATTATACCGTGCTCGGATTGGTACTTTCAATACCACACTTTATGCTCGCATCCTACACCAGAAACTGTCGAAGCATCAATCAGTTTGCGTCTTAATTTACCTACTCTTGCGCCTTGGTGGGGTTGAACTCCATAGAAGCTTCACTGCCATTGCTGCTCTTTTCCAGAGAAACGTCATTGAATTAGCTGTCACTTGTGTGACCGAGTCTACTGAAGCAACCTCTCATCTTTACAAGCGAGTGCCTGTCTCAAAAAGTTTGTCCATCTCGAAATTACTAATCTCCATTTTCCTTGCCACGTCGATTTTTCTTTACATGAGTACACTTTTATTGTTGTTGTCGGGTGACATTGAATCGAATCCCGGACCGAGCTCTATCAACTCAAACCCTAACCAGAATACTTTTTAAGATTTTGCATCTTAATATTCAAAGCTTAAAACCCAAATTAGATACACTTCAATGTGAATCCTCGAACCATGATATTCTGGCTTTAACCGAGACATGGCTGGACAACAACGACCCAACATCTGATGTCTTACTCCATGGGTTTCACGAACCATTGCGCTGTGACCGGCCGACAAGGGGAGGTGGGGTTGCCATCTACATTAAAGATAATATCACTTTTCGACATCGACCCGACCTTGATGTGCTGAATACGGAGTGCGTATGGGTTGAAGTATTTACGAAACACAGTAAGTCCTTATTGCTAGGGGCTTTTTACCGCCCACCTAACAGTTCCCAGGATATATGGGATTCCATATCGGCATCCATTGAAAAAGCCAGGGACACATCACTTGTCGATTTAATTGTTACGGGCGATTTTAATGACAACCTGCTGGTTCCCTCGAGGGTCGGTTTTACTGCAGTATGCAATCTTTTTAATCTGAGGCAGCTTGTGGGTGAACCAACTTGTTTTACTGAGTCGTCAGCCACTCTACTAGATCTTTTTGCTGTGAGTGACACAGTTAACGTGAATGCATGCGAGGTCCTAGAACCGATTATCCCGGACATGACTCGCTATCACTGTCCAGTTTCAATTGATGTTGAATTTTCAAAACCATCTCCTCTCTCCTTTAAGAGAAGGATATGGCTCTATTCACAGGGTAATTATGGAGCACTCAATGAGGCCCTCTCTAACGTTGACTGGAATTCTCTTTTTGATAACCTGTGTCTTGATACTATTGTCTCCAATTTCACCGACAAATTACTCGATACAGCATCTAAATATATTCCGAACAAAACTATTACTTTGCGATCGGGCCAGCCGAAATGGATGCACAATGAAATTAGACTACTAATGAGACAGAGGAAGCGTCTGTATCGCATAGCCAAACGTACCGGTCTTCCGAACGCTTGGGCAAAATATAAACGTAAACGGAACGAAGTTGTTACGGCAATAAGGAAGGCCAAAGCGTCGTATCTATCTAATGTCCAGACCACACTAAATAGCAATAACACCCCCTCTTCCTTATGGTGGAAGACTCTAAAAACACTTATCAGTACTAGTAAAGTGGTAGGTATTCCAACAATTATCCATTTAAATAAAGTATATTCCTCAAATGTTGAGAAAGCAGAGGTGTTCAATGAATACTTCTGTTCTATTTCAACAGTTGATGATTCCAAAGCCTCCCTTCCTGATTCAGTACCCCAGGCTTTACGAGTTATTGATAGTATCACTCTCCAATGTAGAGAAGTATATGAAGCAATGAAGTCGATAAAGGTGTCTAAAGCATCTGGTCCCGACCTTGTAAGTCCACGCCTTCTCAAGGAATGTAAATCCTCCTTGTGTGAGCCTCTTTTAATATTATTTAATGTGCTCTTCAACAACTCTTACTTTCCCTCACTCTGGAAACAAGCAAATGTCTCCCGAATTTTGAAAAAACAGCCCTCAAATTCAGTTACTAATTATCGCCCGATATCATTGATTAGTTGTGTAGGTAAAATATTTGAAAAATGTGTCTTCAAACGCTTGTGGCAATTTCTGACTGACAACAATGTCCTTACTCAATTCCAATCCGGTTTTACACCTGGTGATTCAACTGTCCTCCAGCTGACCGACATATATGATGAATTCTGTCGAGCTCTTGATGAAGGCAAAGAAGTTAGGGTGGTTTTCTGTGATGTCAGTAAGGCCTTCGACAAGGTTTGGCATGTTGGACTTATCCATAAGCTGATGAAAATTGGTGTCTCGGGTGAACTTTTGTTGTTCTTAAAATCGTACCTATCGGATAGGTCGCAACGAGTTGTGCTAGGGTCGGATGCATCTACTTGGAGAACCATTAATGCTGGTGTACCACAAGGTTCGATACTTGGACCTTTACTGTTCCTTATATATATTAATGATATAACCGAAAACTTACTCAGTAGCATACGCCTATTTGCAGATGATACTTCCCTGTATCTAATTGTAGAGAATCCAGAGCAAGCCTCGAGATTAATCAACCATGACCTTGCCACAATAGAACTTTGGGCTAAGACCTGGTTGGTTGAGTTTAATCCCAGTAAAACTGAGAGTATGCTCATATCACGTAAATGCAACCCTACTGCCCACCCACCTCTATTCCTAGGTGATTCGCGGATATCCGAAGTCAATAATCATAAACATTTAGGAGTTATATTAAATAGCACATGTTCATGGAACGATCACATTGACCATATTTGCTCTAAAGCCTGGTCCCGCTTAGACCAACTGAGGAAGCAGAAATTTAATCTCGATCGCAGCGTGCTTGAAAAAATATACTTTGCCTTCGTTAGGCCTATACTAGAATACGCTGATGCTGTCTGGGATAATTGTTCAGCAGCTCAAGGCGCCGAGCTGGAGAAAATACAGATCACAGCCGCTCGGATCGTTACCGGGGCAACTGTCAGTTGTAGCAAGTCTCTGCTTTATTCCGAAACACGTTGGGGCTCTCTATAAGACAGACGCAGCAAACATAAGCTGTTGCAGTATTTCAAAATGTATCACCGCATGTCGCCTTTATATATTGCCAATAAAGTTCCCCCAATCATCTCATTTGCAAATTTATCGCTTAATCTCCGGTCATGTCATAACCACAGAGTTGTTTTTTGTCGGACTCAGTTGTATCAGTCGTCTTTTATTCCGAGTGTCACTGATCAATGGAACAAACTGCCTTTATCTGTCCGCGAGAACTCATCACTGATCAATTTCAAGACTTTCCTAAATGCTGGAAATCAGCGACCACCTGCGTTTTACAGTGGCGCGAAATCACGAGCAGCCCAAATATATCACTGCCGGTTACGATTGCATTGTAGTAACCTTAACTCTCATTTATATGACAATCATCTGTCACCTACCCCATCCTGTCAGTGCGGGATGTGCGAGACACCAGAGCATTTTTTCTTACACTGTCCAATATACTCAGATGTCCGTAAAAGTACTATCAACCTTCTGCCATTTACTGTAAACATATCGACACTTCTTTTTGGATCTGAATTTTTGAATAGTCGGGAAAATCATCTTGTTTTTGAAGTGGTGCATGATTTCATTTTGTCAAGTGGACGTTTCTAGACTGCTAAGAATTACACCACCAGGTACGACTATTACTATATGACGAATTTACCGCCAAACCTATAATCTTGCTTTCCTTTCCGTTTTCTTCGCATGGATCACCATCAAGGCTGCTTCCGTCTCACTTCTCACTAGCAGTGCTTCCGCTGCTTAATTGCGAGTGTCTTGAATGCGAAGGCAATGCATTGTGCTTTCAAGCTGGCATCCCCTGTTTTCTATTGCTCCTTTTCTTTATACCTTCTTTTCACCTTATCCTTCATTCACAAGCAAGGTTTAAACTATATCATGTGCTATATTATACCACCTTTTGTGTAAATTTCTGAATGGCCCCGGGAGATGACTAACATAAGCTCCTAGCTTTCTGTCAGATCCCCCATTACATAATAATATGTTGGTTTTTTTTTTTGTTAGTATATGTTATATTCTTCGTGTTCTCTATATATATTGTCACTTTTATTGGTGTTAAAAATTGTAACATATTGCATACGTATTGAATAAATATTGTTTAAACTAAAACTTGATCCCAACCTCCAAAAAACTTGGCCCGAAACGCCCATAAACATGGTCCGAATCGTCCATAAGCATGGCCCGAATCGTCCAGAAATCTGGTCCGAATCGTCCAGAGATCTGGTCCGAATCGTCCAAAAAAATCTGGTCCGAATCGTACATGGTCCGAATCGTCCATATACCACTCAGTGTAAGTACCTAATAAGATATTAGCTAATTTGATATAAGATCTTTTGAGAAAAAATTATGTTGATTTTCATGTAAAATTAAGAAGTAGAATAAAAAGAAACAAAAATATTGAAATATTGAAAATAAATGAAAAAATAAAATGAAAATCTTAGATAAAAAACCGGGACGATTCGCCATTTTAGGTGGGACGATTCGCCATAAAATCGAGGTTATGGCGAATTGTCCCGATGGCGAACCGTCCCGTACCCGCCCATGATACAGGCTTAATTTAAACAGTCAAATTAATAATACAGTAGCTAAAACCAATAAACCCATAAAAATAAGCGGCCTGAGGTGCGGTAAGCCTTCCGGCAAGACAATCTTAGTCAAACTCTATACAGTGGCAGAGACCCATGGGGGAAAGGGGGCATTTACCCTCTCCCCCAAAACGTTCCAAATCTTCTTGTGCACCCGCTCACCGGAACGTGTTTTGCACTGGTCATCACTGTTCGATTATATGTTTTACCCACCCTCACCTAAAAAAAACTATGTGTATTTCCATTCGGAAAGTGGACAAACTCCCCTAAGACAGCTCGCCATTGAACAATTCACCCCAAAGTTTGGACAACTCTCACTCGGAACTTTGGACAAAGCGCCCCAAAGTTTGGACTACTTGCCCCAAAGTTTGAACTACTGGCCTTTAAAATCTGAACTAGAACTGGATTTTCTTAAAGGGGGACGGTCGATTCGCACCACAGTCGATTCGCCTCATCCAGCGGTCGATTCGCACCATCCTTGAGGTCGATTCGCACCATCCCAGAGGTCGATTCGCACCATCGCTGAAGTCGATTCGCGCCATCCAAACGGTCGATTCGCATCAACCCAAGGGTCGATTCGCACAATCCCAATGGTCGATTCGTACCATCCCTGAAGTTGTAAGTCAGTAGCAAAACTTAAATGACGCTGATCTTCCACTGAAATGTCCCCTTTTAGAAACCCATCTAGTATAAACGACTCGTCTATGATACAGTTGAGATCTTTGGGGTGTTTTGGTCGGAGCTTCTCCCCTGCCCTATTTCCTGAGCGAACAAGCACATCTAATTCTGGAAGTGGTACATCGTTTGTGATATCAAATCAAACCTAAATCCACTTCAGTTAATACAACCGTGTATGATAGGTGTAAACTACGAATTACAGTGTTATGATACTACTCCTATTTGACAAGAGAAACAAAGTATTTTAACATATTTTCCATATTTTCAAAAATCATATTTTGCGTACAAAACAATTACAATTGTTACTAGATTTTTCGATTTCTATAAATCGAGAGATTCACCTATTTCGCTTGTTTCTGTAGGCACCAACGAAACCAGCTTGCGTACAGAGTTGGTAGGTTTTTAAGGCTATACTAAGCGCATAACCGATAGAAAATCGTATCTAGCAATTCTTCGGACTGTATTGCGAAGTTCGCCCACAGGAGTCAATCAAGTTCGGGAGAAGATCTACAGCTCTTCCAAGCTCCGTTAAGTGTTACGGGGAAATGTTAGGGTCATGAAATTTTTCATTGACAATTTCTATTTAGTAAACTGGACTCAGATTTTATTAACAGATTTATTAGAGGCTGAATTACATGGAATTGTATTAACTGGCGATCAGAGTAATAATAATAATAATAACACTTCGGCCGGCCGCTGATTTGTCGCGGTTCTCGTATGAGTACAGAAGTACTTTGAGTTCCCACATAGGCGTGGACGCCGGGTGTTCAGTTGACAATAATAGGCATAACTTTGCAGGCCAGTATTGTCAACAAACAGTAATATTGTAGGATTTGCTGATAGATAGTACAATAACATTCTGCAGTAGTTTCTGGGATGGTATTGTTGGAACTGTCGCCAAATCTTAACATGCACCTAGTGGAACATCACCGGGTGGGTGGGTTATAGTGTGGGTGGGTGGTGGTACGGGCGGGCGGGCGGGCGGGCATTTTAGGTGGGCTTGCGGGCAGTCTAGTAGGCAGACAGACGGACGGACGGACAGACAGACTGAATATCATATTATTCCAGTCATAATTGCTGAAAATCCATATCTACTTCTCTGAAACCATGTATGCAGGGTTAAGTTAGAAATCAACAGTATCCTAGCAATACTGTTTAGCAAATAGTGCCAGCATCCATTTGTGAATTCTGTTTCAATAAAAATCAGTAAAAGAGGGTTAAAGAATATTTTGAAAATTATAGTCTTTTTCAGACAGTACTCTCAAATAGCTTTGGGTAGGTGAAGTGTTACAGGAAGCACAAACAATTATTAAAATGATTTGTCATTATGGCTATCTTAAGTGATAAAATCCAAAAAATAATTGACTGGAGAATACTGGTCAGCTCTAACTGATAATGTAGAAATAAATAACACATCTCAATTTTTCACCTGTCATCAGTCACTCAATCACAACTTGATAGTTTCTGATAAGTGGCGTAGAGTGAAAGCCAGAGAAGGCCATGGGTTAGATTTTTCAACAAAAACAGCAATTTCCCCCATAGTCATTGATCAATACAAATGGATGGATGGTATGACTGCCTGGTTGGATGGATGGATGGGCTGGATAGGCTCGTGGGTGGATGGTACTGGTGGGCGGGCGTTTTAGGCCGACTTGTGGTCTGGCAGGCAGGCCAAATTCTCAACAAAAATGAGGGGACAGAACCCAAATTCGTCGAGCCAGAAAAGGCATTTTACAGCAAAAATGACAACATCAAATTTGTTTCACAGTCAATGATAAGCAGAGATAAGCAAAGCAGTTTAAACTTTTATCATTTGGACTGGGAGGAAAGTGAATGCAAAGTTGGCAGATTTTGACGATAACTAGGCGGTATTCCAATTCAAATCTCCAAAAGTGGGTGATGGTTAAGTCAGATAGCAAAACGTACAACAGCGACTTTGTTTTACTACTATTTTACTATGAATGCTCCATCTTGTCCATCTTGCTCCATCTTGTCATAGCCAGCATTTTGAGAATACACTGTCCCTTTGCTAGGAAATCGCATGTTAAAGTATTCCATTTTCCCTTATGGGAACTCTCAAAACTGCCAAGGGTTAAACTTTTAATAATAACATATAAAACAAAAGTTGTCATACTTGACTGTTGCATGCAGCCATAAAAAAATATTCAGCGATCAATCGATAAGGAATAGAGTGAATTGTCAATTAAACCTACCAAATTCTGAAAGCCGAGAGGGTTTTTTTTGGCCTGCACCTATCTTGATGCAGCCAGAATGGGCATAGGGTTAAACTTTACAAGAAAACTTTACAACCAAGCCAAATATGTTCGGTAGTCAATTGTGAATTCGAACATGCAAATCATTTTTCGATATTCCATTCCAAAGTGGAAGAAAAGTGAACTCAAAAAAGAGCCAATAGGTAACATAAAATAAAATTAAACAAAATACAAACATGTTTGTACGGCAACGTAGAGCCGCCACCTCCACTTCTGGTAGTAACTTGTTTAAACAAGTTACTAACTCGTTTAAACAACTTACGTAACTAGTTTAAACGAGTTACTAACTTGTTCAAACAACTTTAGCAACTTGCTTAAACAACTTACTAACTTGTTTAAACAAGTTACATAACTTGTTTAAACGAGTTTCTAACTTGTTCAAACAACTTGAGCAACTTGTTTAAACAACTTACTAACTTGTTTAAACAAGTTAAGTAACTTGTTTAAATGAGTTACTAACTTGTTCAAACAACTTAAGCAATTTGTTTAAACAACTCACTAACTTGTTTAAACAAGTTACATAACTTGTTTAAACGAGTTACTAACTTGTTTAAACAACTTACGTAACTAGTTTAAACGAGTTACTAACTTGTTCAAACAACTTAAGCAACTTGTTTAAACAACTTACTAACTTGTTTAAACAAGTTACATAACTTGTTTAAACGAGTTACTAACTTGTTTAAACAACTTAAGTAACTTGTTTAAACAACTTATGTAACTTGTTTAAATAAGTTATGTAACTTGTTTAAATAAGTTTAGCTGGATGCATGGAAGGTAGGGGCGTTGGGCTATCCCGTCATGGCACGATGAGGTCTCTCATTAGGACAGGTCGGGTTACAGTTTCGCCCTAGGAATGAATATTGCATTACAGCCTTTGGATCGGATTACCGCGACGGATATCCTGGTGGGTCTATCACTAGGTTGAATGGGCGTAGGGATTACTGGATGCGAATCTGGAGACTTGGCTTCCCTGGGACGGTTGTGATCGTGTGGGCTACAAATGACATTAGCTATGGGGTAGGGTCACTGATCGCGTATCTGGGGATGGCCACGGAAGTACGCACAACAGTTGATACTTGGCTTAAATATAATATAGGACTTCGGGAAGAGTAGGGTGGTACCTTAGACCCAGTCTTTGGGCCAGGTTACCCTTGGAATGTGTAGCTGAGGTGTACAGTATCACTAATTGTGGGATTTTACACTACAATGAGTGGTAAAATAGGCCCTCTTGGTCGGGTCTCTGGATCCTGGAATGAAAGGTGAATTATGGAACTCGGGAATGGATCGTCGAATCCAATACCCACAGAGTCCAATGCCGATCAAGTTGGTTTTGGCTTCAAGGATCACAAGTAATCAACATGCCGTAATGCGGCCATGATCTGATGAAGACTCTGAATGGGACAGGTCGAGCGACGATGTGGTTATTGGGATGGACTCTGGAAGACTGACCGTGGAGGGATTCGAGCTTGTTTCCTCGTATTATACGACGACTATATTAGCCCCGGACACCCTATCTACTAAACTGGTACACTCCCATACGGATATAGTCATATAGTACTGGGAAACAAGTTGGAAGCACATGAAGAGCCTTCAGACTGAGGTATTCTGCTCAACTGGGGTCAAGTATGCTATTGTTTTGTTCAAGAACATATTCCCGTACAATCGAACAATCCTCAGAACACATGTTTGCCCAGCTAAAAGGCTTCCAGTACCACAGCACCCGCATGCCACCCTAACAACCAAGACGGCGGCACCCATGGTCAAAATGGATGATGGAAGAGTGCTTCACCTTAGAGACACGCGCTGCTCATGCGCAGTGAGGCCACGTATCACCATTGTAATAGCATCGCGAGATGGCCACTCACACGGGCTACTATGACAACCACTAGAACGCCCCTACTGGTCACGCGACTGATGTCTGATGACGTGGGATGACATCGCCTACGAGACCCCCAACCAGACCCAAACCTCATGCTATACTACTGCCACCCCTCTCTACAGCAAGGTCAATGTTATATTCTGATTAAGCTAAATGTCAACAGTTATTTGTCACATAGTAACCACCGCCAGTAACCATACCTGATTATCAGTGCCATGTGTAACCCAAAAGGAACATACCCATCCCGGTGATGTCACACCTCTATATTCGCATTCAGTGATCACCATTCCCCAGACACGAAGTTACCACTCTCGGTAATCCTGACCAACTCAGAGACCTGACCACATCATGACCGCATTGCGGCATGCCGCCATGTCCATTCCATGTATATCTTGACGCCACACCCCACTTGATCGGTAATGGGGCTCTATGGGTATTGGATTCGATAATCCATTCCAGAGTATCAAACTTCCATCCCAGGATCCAGTGACCAGACCTAGACGGCCTAACTTGCCACTCATTCTAAGTGTAAACTCACTCAATCAGTCATGCTGCACACCTCAATAACACATTCCAAGTGTGACCCGACCCATAGACAGTGCCAAGAGATGTTACTCTTCCCGAAGCCCTGTATTATATTCTGTTTAAGCTAAGTATCAATTGTTATGCACACTCCCCTGACAATCCCCAGATACACGATCAGTGACCCAACACCATCGCTAATACCAGTGTTGTCCAAACGGCCACACCTGTTCCGGGGGGGGGGGGGGAATCTCTAGCTTAACACCAAGTAATCCCTCAACCCATGCAACCCGATGATTCTCCCCAGAGACCCAACCAGGATACCCGTCTCAGTAATCTGATCCAAGACAGTAAACCCCCATCCATTCGAAGGGCGACACTGTAATCCGACCTGTCTTACTCAGAGACCTCACCATACATTGACAAAAATCCCGACGCCCCTATCTTCCGGGAAGTTAGCTAACTTGTTTAAACAAGTTACTTAACTTGTTTAAACAAGTTGCGTAAGTTGTTTAAACAGGTTAGTAAGTTGTTTAAACAAGTTACATCAGTTGTTTAAACAAGTTACTAACAGATGTTGAGGTGACGTTTCTACGTTGCCGTATGTTTGCAATTTTCAACTTCTTATGCTTTCTCAGAAATATTTGAAATAATTTTTGAATGGAGAATCACCTTGCATTAATCTTTTTTTTAAATTTTTATTTACCTCCTTCTAGTCAAGATTCTTCCTTCCAGACATTAATACGAATGACTCAGGGTTTCTTGTCATCACCAGATTTAAAAAAAAAACAATGAAGCTAAATAGTTGCGTAAACGGCTTGCGTACTATCTTGAAAGTGCCATCAACATACCAGGTTTTTGCTTTTGCCATGATATTCAATTAGTGGTCCGTGGCAAAAAATAAATGACCATGTGTCCCAACTCGTATATCGACACGTGGAAAATCAGTTGAAGTTTGAAATGTTGGCTACAGACATATCGCGAATTGTGGAGAAATATTCACGCAGACAGACATCCCATTTAATATAATCGAGGGTAGATTTTCATAACAAAACTGCTTTTAAAAAGTACTTCTAAGTTTGGAGGTGGCATAACACAATACGAACATTGCTAACATTGAATACGGTAAATCCCAGTCAAATAATGAATTCCGCATATCCGTGGATCCAGTATATTACATGGTTCCATTTCCATTGTTCTCCAAGTCAATTGAATCTACCTAACAATTCAGTACCGCATGATGTAAAGGCCCAAATAGGCTGGGAAAAACAGCATCGAAATGCCCTGTAAGGGCCCAAAGACGATGAGAAAAAAGTCAGTGGCGAAAAGCGCCGTAAAGGCCAAACAGGCTTAGAAAAAAGACAGTAGTGAAATTTCTGCTCTAAAGGCCCAAAAGATGATGAGAAAAAAGATACTATCAAAATTCACTGTAGAAAAAAAACTATACATCTGCCAAGTTTTATAATGGCCGGTCCTAAAACCAGATAAAGGATGAAGTGAGTTGATAAATTAAAAAAAACAGAAGCAAAATTCACTGTAGAACAAACTTTAAATCTACCAAGTATTATGGGCGCCGATCTTAAGCCCAGACAAAAGACGAGGAGTGTTGACAAATTATAAGCTATATTTATTTCAAGTCAAGCTGGAAATCTTCAAAACTTTCTTCTTAAAGTCGCAATATAGGATGGGTGGAATTTTAATTGTTATCCACACCCAATGACAATAATAAACTACCGAAACGGACTTGGTAAAGTCCCATTTTGGACAGGGGTGTTCTATGAAGGCTCGAATTTTGTTATTCTGGGTCAAAATCCTCGTTTCTCCGACCTCGCCCTGCTCCCTTAGACTACGATTCCGTTCTTTTGGAGTATGACTTGCTCTCTTCCGTCTGTTTTGTTACTGATTTGGATAAAGTAACCAATCAGATCACTTCTCCAGGATTAAACAACCAATCAAATCGATCTATTACCCTTATCTCCCGTCCATCATCTTCTTCGCTCCAACGATTGAATCTACGTAGACATTGTGCAAATAGCACATGCCACACATCAGCACTTGCAAAATGTGCCAATATGTGCCTGTGTGCAAATGCACAATGTGCACACAAGACAAGCAACACATACTGGTATTTGAGGACCAGTGGAGACCAGTGTTTCTGGACTTGTGAGGACGAGGCTTTGGGGACCAGTGTTTGGGGACTAGTGTGGACCAGGCTTTGGGGACCAAGGCATGGGTACGAAGGTTTGAGGACCAGTGTCAGAAATATTGTCTAACCACCGTCTCTTAACTCAGTACTAAAGCTATTGCTACCAACCATGTTACCGTTTACACCACGGTCTTGGCTTATTCCGCCGCCACCACTGCTCCTAACTTCATCACTGTTACAATGAGATGTGATTGTACACAATGTGCGAATATCACATCATCACATGTAAAATGTGCAAATATGTGCCTGTGTGCAAGTGCACAATGCGCTCACAAAACATGCAGCACATACGAATATTTGAGGACCAGCAAAGACCATATTTTGGGGACCAGTGAGGACCAGGCTTTGAGGACCAGGACTTGGGGGACCAGTGTTTGGGGACCAGTGGTGGATGTTGGGGGACTAGTTAACAAATAACAAAAGTATACATGATATCCAATTCCTTTTATTTCACTACTCTCCGTTGCATTTTGCCTATTAGCACATAACAGTTCAAGTTGTACAACGTCATTCGTCCAGAAAACACCAAACGAAGCACTTGAAAAAGTATAAAAGACATGGCCTTCAAGGAGTAAAGACGTCTATGCCTAGTCACTGCTGTAGTTTTTGTGGGAAGCGATTTTCCAGAAGCTTCATACGCAAAAGACACGATGATGGTTATTGTCCCGAAAGGCACGAAAGGGATGAAGGATCGAGAGACTGAAGAGAAACCTAGATATCCTGCGATTTCTTGCCCACGCTGACAGAAGTGAAGCGAGAACTACGATGCAAACAGCCAGTAATGACTTGATTCGATGTATATGTGATTGTGCCTTGAGCCTTTTGGACTTTAATGTGCCAATGACTAAATCTGAGAGAGCTTTTCTCATTCCACACAAGTACGAAATAAGGAAAATAGCCAAAATATTACCTGAACGGAAAGTAAGACGAATCATACAAAACGGTGGATTTTTAGGAAAGTTGCTTAAACCAGTAGTCCGTGGGCTATCAACAATCCTTGCAAAAGTTATATTTTAAAAGGGACGTGCACATGATAATGTGCTCATTTGTGTCCTGTTCGTCGAAGAGTGAAGAAGCAATGCAAAACTGCCGTGCTCCTTCCGAACGTGATCTCCCATCAACAGATGATTCCAGTGAGGATTCCGAAGATTCCGAAAGCGAAGAAGGAAATACAGAATCTAAAGAATTAATGGAGGATCACGATTCCGCTGATCCGATGGCGTGTATCGTTAGAGGTACTTATGATGATTACCAGGAGGATTTCGAGAAACTCCTTAGTGGTTACATAAAAGATGGAGTGGATAAAGATGAAGCGGCCGAAGAAGCAGCTGCATATATCAGAAGTAGAGTTAGAGAAGCAGTCGGCGCAGGATATCTTAACACATTCGTGTTCATGCAAAATGCAACTGAGAGTAGTGAAATAAAACGAATTGGATATAATGTATTCTTTTGTAATTTGTTAACTAGTCCCCCAACATACACCACTGGTCCTCAAACACTGGTCCCCCTAAGTCTTGGTCCTCAAAGCCTGGTCCTCACTGGTCCCTAAAATATGGTCTTTGCATACGCATCCACAAGTCGGCGACATCAAAAGCATGTGGCTGCCCACAAAGCCACGTTCAGCTGAATCGCTGACATGTGCAGCATGGGGATGGTGACATCTACATATGCGATTGTGATGTTTTCATATTCGATTATTAACCACTTGAATCCATTAATACATCGTTACTAATTATATGTTGGGAAACATACGCGATAAATTCGTGATAGTTGGCTGGACGTAAAATAGTGGACCGGACCGGAAAATACCGGATCGGGAGTGTAAACCGGTCCAAACTGGTCCAGTGGCATCCGGTCCGGGCCGGACTGCGATCCAGGGATGGACCGCTCCAGTGAGCATCACCAGACGAACGTGCTGTGGTTGGCTTCAGACGAAGATTGGCACGGGCCTGTGTGTATACTGAAGGACACAATCATGTTTTCGGAGACATAACTCTGGCGTGAATGCATGGGCAAAGTACGTAAGATGTGGATATCCTTTCCCCGTGCTGGTCAGTAACCATACAAAAGGACATCAAAACCAGACAACCAATGCTCAAGTTATAATGCAAAACGTTCATGATAGGGGCAGTTTTATAAGTGTAACAAGGGACATAACTCTGGTATGTATGCGCAGATGAGGATATCCTTTCTCCTACGCTGGGCTGTAACCGTACCAAAAGACATCACAATCCGCCAACTGGTGGTTGAGGTATAATGCGAAAGGTTTGTATGGAAGTGATGACGGAGCCCTCGACTATATTCCCACCAACGCCTATTACGTGGTCAGGGGCAATAATATTATAATATCCACGTTAGGGGACTCTCAGAAGGCTTTAAAATTCCACCAAACTCACATCGGTAACCAGTGTCTCAGAATTATAGGAATGTTCCCAAATTACATGGTAAGGTTTGTTATAAATGCTTTATTGTCAAGTTTTGTTTTGTTCAAAGGATTTAACCTGCAAAAGGCCTGGATATGTGTATACTTTTTGCTGGTCACTGACAGTCTGCATTCTGTGGCTTTGCAGGGGTTTTTGGCAAGTCTCAGCTGCCTATGTAAGCAGCAGAAACTGTCCACAAACACCTACCAAGACACTTATAGTTCAACTTGGAGTTTACCCAGAGATTGCATGTTGGATCACCTGTCCTACTGCAATAGGAAATGATCAGAAATGGAATACGGTAATAGATATTCTGAAGCACCAATAAAGCCTGGAGAAACCACGAAATGGCATTTCAGATAGTCAATATTGCACAAAAGGTTATTCTTTGGGGCTGGAGAGCAACGGCCTTGTTAACCCTTTACCCAACGTAACGGCAAAAAACGGCCAGCGCTATTCTCAAAAATCGCCAATTAATTTTCATTATTTTTTCATTTTTTGTCTCAAAAACATAGGTTATGACCTCTCTTTGGAACGAGCTCGTTCCAATGAGGGGTCATAACCTATGTTTTTAAGACAAAAAATGAAAAAAATAGTTATTCAAGAATTCTATTTGCAAGTGTCGTCTGCTTTTCATGTTAGGTAAAGGGTTAAGTCTACAATGTCCCCAAATTAGCCTAATCTGAAGGCCTGCCCTCGCATCAGGCATTGTTCCCGGGTCCTAATAAATCAGTGGAGCAGAACTTTTCTTCCGCGGTAATCAAACACTGCATCACTTCTCGGGGTTTCAAAAATTTAATTACTCATCTCTAATGTTTGCGTAAATGCCAGTTAACAATTTATATGGATGCATTGCAATCGATAATGTAGTTTCGTCCACTTAACCCTTTACCCAACGAATCGGCCACATCCGCCCACGTGATATGCAAATTTAGCAGCTGATAAAATATTATTTTTCAAAAAAATTCCTACAAAACGGTAGGGTTTTGCTAAAAGAATTTGAAAAATTCAAAAAAAATATTTAAAATAATAAATTTAGATATCATCTGCATTGGGTAAAGGGTTAATTATAGATCTTGTAATTCAATAACGCTGTTAATTTACAAAATATACAAACTCCAAACGATTTACGATATCTTCAGCACAAATTTGAACTGTTAATTGCGTACTGGTTGAAGAGTAAATTCCTGTTGAGTAAGAAAGACAAAATCAGCTGATCTGATGGATGCTCTCCGAACATGAGCTGCCAAAATAAGATATGACAGTGATTGTATGCAATACAATGGGAGAGAAATTCAATTAAACAAGCTTATCTGTAAAAAATTCTGTTGAATCAATTTTTATGGACCAGATGAAGTAAGATCACACAAACGGTCAATAACACCGACCTCCAATTTATAACTGGGTCGGGATCAATCATTGTGTGAAATAAGAACAATATCAGCCCATTGAATCAATTTTTATGAGCTAAAGATCGGACACATGAACGGTCAAAGTCTTTGACCTTGGATCTATGACATTGGATGAAGGTCATGGCACACCATTGAGACACAAGAAATTGCTTGAAGCATGAACGATATCGTCCAATCAAATTATTCTTTTATGGACCGGAAAAAAGCACAGAAATGGTCTATAACTTTGACCTTGGTGCTATGGGTCAAGGTCATGATGCACCCTACAGACATAACAAATCACTGTGTGAAGTGTGAACACCGTTTGTTTATTGGATAATTTTTAATGGATCAGAAGAAAAATGTGTGAACAAACACACAAATGATCTGTGGCCTTGAGCCAAGGTCATGGCAGGCCCTTCAGTCATAAGCAATCATTGTGTAAAGTATGTACAAGATCAGCTAAACTGAATCTTTTTATGGAACTGACCAAGTTTGAATAGAGGAACAAATACAGCAGGGTTCATACACACAAACTTCGTTAAAATTCCAGTACTTTTCCGGTATATTTCCAGTGTACATTGAGCATTTTCCAGTACTGTATTCAACGTTCTTCAATATACAACTATGGTGTACTTGAACATTTGATAACAAAGGCATATACCATATTTCAGATGCAGAAGTAATGAACAGGTGTTCAAAATTCACTGAGAAATTGAAGTCACTTGTGTGACGGCTAGTGCCAAGAATTATCTATGCAAAACAACTTCAGTTTATCATATTGGATAGTTTTTTGGAGCTGATATATTAGTGTAGAAGACTAGAGGTAGCGAAAATTACAAATCAACTATACTTCCAGTATTTACCAACTGGAGATTATTTCTCCAGTATTTTTCCAGGAGTGAAAAATGCAAAACAACTTTTCCTGTATTTTCCAGTATGGCATCCGAACTCTGATAAGTCTGTGACCTTGGAGATATGACCCCAGACTTATAAGCAATCATTGTTTAGTAAGAACAAAAATTTATTTATTTGGGTTTTCAACAGCCAGGGTCATCTCGTGTGTACACTTCACAGTATAAATTCTTATGGGCTGGACAAAATTAGAGTCTGTGACCTTCACCCTGTATATATGACCTTAGTCCAAGGTACTGGCACACCCTTGAGTCATTAGCACTCATTGTGTGAAGTATGAACAAAGTCAGTCCAATGAATAATTCTTTAGGGCTGGACAAAGTTGGCATGAAGGAACAAAGTTTGTGACCTTAACCTCGGAGGGAAGACCTTGGGTCAAGGTCATGACACACCCTTGAGTCATAAGCAATCATTGTGTAAAAAACTGGTATGAACAAGATCGGTTCAATGAATAATTTTAGAATAAAGTTAGAATGGAGGAACAAACTAATGGTCCGGGACCTTTACAGTATGACAGTGGGTCAAGGTCAATACACACCCTTGCGTCATAAGCATTCGTTTTGTGAAGAATGAGCAAGATCGTTGAATGAGCAAGACAAATCTAATAAATAATTTTTTATGTGCCAGACAATGTTAGAATGGATAAACAAACAAACACTGTGATCTTGACCTTCGAGGTATGGCCAATGGCCAGTGTCATGATGAAACACCCTGGAGTCATGGGCAATAACTATATTAAGTTTGAGCAAGATCGATCCATTGAATAATTTACGGACCAGAAAAAGTTAGAAGGGACTAATGGATAAACACAGCGGCTGCTGTATACCCTTGGAAAAGTTTTCAGGGAGCATAAAAATCTTATCAGTGAAAGAATTACTCCGACATCCAGTAAATTCGTAACATTTAGAAATTTTCGGTCCCAATACATCCAATATGAGCATTTATTCTATTATATCCTATTTGAGAGAACTTAATGAGCTGTGTCAAACAAGACATCTATTAGATAAATGGGGAGTTCAGTCCGTGTTTAGCTAGAAATTTTCCATCACATGGTGGGGCTACCTGTCCTGGGAGTTCAGACCCTGTCCATCAGCGTGCGCCCATTTAGACCACGTCAATACCCAGCTAGAAATGTTTCGTCGCATGGTCAGACCTACACGTCCTGGGACAGGTCAGCACACTAGTAATGTAACGGTGTACAAATGCCCAGTATATAACTAGAAGATAGAAAAATAATCCAATCGAACTCAATCCAAGAATCCAAGTCTGTTCAATATATAGCTATTCAGTCCATGTCCATTCAGTATGTGCTTGCGTCCATCTAGAAATGTTTCACTGCATGGGTGGGTAACAGACTGGCCTGGAATGGGTTGGCCCACTAGTAGAAGAATAAATGTTCAGTTTATAACTAGAAGATAGGAAAATGCCCTATTCCTGTTAATTGTATACTCCTGTGAACTGAATATTTTTCGGACAATGGCTATTCAATTAACCCTTTACCTAACATGAAAAGCAGACGACACTTGCAAAAAAAATTCTTGAATAACTAAATTTTTTCATTTTTTGTCTCAAATACATAGGTTATGACCCCTCGTTGGAACGAGCTCGACGAGCTCGTTCCAACGAGGGGTCATAACCTATGTTTTTGAGACAAAAAATGAAAATATTTTGAAAATTAATTGGCGATTTTTGAGAATAGCGCTGGCCGGTTTTGGCCGTTACGTTGGGTAAAGGGTTAACAGATATCAACTGTGCCTGCACCTCACACTGATCTGTGTGAATCAAGTCAGAGAGCCTCCTATGGAGCAGGAAAAAATGCAATCTTATTAACAAAAACACACACAAATCACAATTTATATATGAAGATAATGCATACTGATCAAAATGAGTCAAGAATTTACCCAAATATATTTTTCAAGGTCATTCCATAACTTTTCAATATGAAATCTTTTAAAACAGCACTATGAAAGACCTTGAATTTCAGTTATAAACATTCAAGCACTGTTTAGCACTTCCATCGATTCATTGAAACCCTGGTAAGCACTCAGAAAGAGCTTTTCAAGAAAAAAGTAGTACTTGTTAAAATTATCATTTGTGAAAATATGAGATCAAATTTTCTTGGGATAGTACTGGAACTTATTCCAGCTGGTACCAACCATGTTTTGGATAGCTGAGAGAAAAATATAGGGAAATTGCATTTACAGTTTGATGAGCTAACAAATCACAGAACAAAATTTATGTGTGTCATGATTTTAATAAAATTGACATGTACTTTCATGTAATACAAAACTTTAAAAAAAAACCAACCACTTGATAACAGTTGAACAGGCATCACATATTCCTTCTGTCTATCACGCCCATTTAGTATGTACAGTAAGTTTCTAGAAGGAACCTATGACTGAAAAATAATTTTCACATAGAATTTTACTAAGATGAACTATTCACTAAAAACTTTAACCCTTAGAGGCCTTATTCTGACTTTGATAACTTTTTACAGGAAAAAAAAAACGTGCCCAGGCATGCAGTTTTGTGTTGAAATAACTAGGACTGTCACGATTAATCAATTAGTCGATTATTGATCGGTCACAGCGAAATCGATTAGTATTTTTCGTTGTCGAATAATCGGTAAATTTTTTCCCGCTTTAGACGTTTAATACTTAAAAGAAAATTTTATGAAAAAATTATTGTTTCTAAAGGTAAAGAGTTATTTATTTATTTATTTACTGATGTTTAAGGTCACATATTTATGCACAATGCCTAATCATGACCGTGGCAGTTTTACGGGTGGAGGAAGCCGGAGTACCCAGAGGGAACCACCGAGCAACGATGAGCAGCTGCCAGCTCCACAACATCGTAACTCCGCACTGCAGCTCAGGCAGGGTTAGATTGGTTGGAGACATGCGTACCATCGATGTGCAGTGCGCTTTAGTACACGGCGTCATCGTGCCCCCAGGTAAAGAGTTAAGAACATTGATGTTAAACCCAAAGAAGCCGTTGGAAGCATTTGTCTGTCAGGTGCATTCACCAAAGCTTTGATGTTCTGAACTTTTGAACCGTCAGTGTAATAATCAAGACCGGTCGGCAGTTGTGAAGTTCGCAACTGCCGACCGGTCTTGATTATTACACTGGCGGTTCAAAAGTTTAGAACATCAAAGCTTTGAATGCACTTAAAAGAGGATCTTCTTCGTTGTTTACCGGAGGTAGGTCAACTGACTCGAACTTCATTTTTTATCGACGTCAGAGAGAGGGAGAGGGGTCATCTAGGTACGATTAATCGATTATGATCGATTATTTGTGACGATTAATCAATTCCTAAATTAAAAAATCATGACAGCCTTAGAAATAACAACAAAGCTGAAGAAAGTAGACTGTGAAAGTGTGGTAAAGTATAAAAAAAAAAATCTCCAGGCCTCTAAGGGTCGAGAGAAAATGAATTTTTTTAACAACTTCCAAACACTTTAATGACTGCTATAACGCAGCAAAGACTTAATCTGGTATAATACTGGGAAAACACTGAAAAAATAACTGTTCAACAGTTTGTTCGACAAAGATAAAGAATTTGTTTTGATCATAGAAATTATTTTATCACATAATCACCATCAAAAATAGCTCATTACGAAAGTATTGTTCTGAACACGTCTAATAAATGTGTCATGTCAGAAGCCTGACATTGTCAGTTAATTGTTTTTTTCGGAAGTAGAAATGAATTTATCTTCTCTTATTTTTAATTAACCCTTTACATAACACAGTGGCCAAAAATGGCCAGGAAATTGACCAAAATAAGCCTACCACAGCGTAAAATATCTTACTAATGTCTTGATAAAACCACACAAATATGGATATCATTAGAACCGGCTTGTTGAGTTTTTCGAGAGATGTGAAATTTAATTTATTTTTTAAAAAAAGCTGTGTTAGGTAAAGGGTTAACTGTTTACCCAATACAAATAGCAGACAACCTTTACAAAACATTTCCTGAATAACAATTTTTTTCATTTTGTGTCTCGAAAAAAATGGCTTGGAACGATCTCAGGAAGATCATTCTAATCATCATTCTAATGAGGAACCATAAGCTGCTATGGTTTTGATGGCATTGCCATCAGAAATTCATATTCTTGGTTTATTTTATGTTTTAGGCCTCATAATCAACAGAATAGCAAGGGTGGTGGTGTATTCCGTCCCTTGGGTACAACAAGGCTTTGCAATGCTAAGGCATTGCAAAGCCTTGTTGCACTCAAGGGACAAATTTATCAATTTTATTAACTTGTGTAAAATATCAGACATAAACCATTTAATTTTTATTTTTTCAAGTTTGCATTGGTTATAAAAATAGAGCATGCGGCAGCCAAAAGGACCATGCGGGAGGGCCTGAGAAACAGATTTTTAATTTTATTAAGCCTAATAAATCGGCTATATCCGCCTGTGTAATTTAAAAATTTGAAATCAAAATGTCAAAATATTTCAACAAAACCATATCACGTGACCCCCTCACTGGAACAAGCTCTCAAATTGAATTTAGTGAACTCAGTTTATATCAACTCTGTATTTATTTATTCATTTATCTATTTATTTATTGCAGTTTTATGGATGGAGGAAGCCAGGAAGGACCACTGAGCATTAGCAAGTAACTTCAGACACCCCAACTAGCTGATTCCGCGCAATCATCGGTTTGAAGCATGTGTATCATCAACATGCAGTATGCCTCAACACCTTGCTCCCACTTGGGCAAATGGTCTGAAAACAAGCTATAAAGTGAAAACAGAATGTTTTCGTTTTTGAAATTCACTTTAAAAACAAGACTAACAGTGACCACCTGGCCATGGATGACCCCGAACTATGGCCAAATGGCCTATAATACTGGAATGAAAAGTTTTGTGTTGAATTTGGTGCTCACTGTAGTCCATATAAAAAGTTGCAGTGTTAGAAGTTCAAGATGAAAAACCTGATTCTGTGAGAAAATCAGGTTTTCACATTCCTGTGACCTTGACCTTTGTCACTCAAGCATGATGTTGCTGTTCAACTGATCTTCCATTGGTCTTTACCATTGTGTGAAGTTTCATGGAAATCCACCCAATCATTACAGAATTATGGCTCCGGACAGACAAATACAGTCTGTGAGAGAATTTAGTTTTCACATTTCTGTGACCTTTACCTTTGTCACTCAAAAATGATATTGCTGTACAACAGACCTTCCATTGGCCCTTACCCTTGTGTAAAGTAGCATTAAACAGATATGGCTCTGGATGGACAAATAAAGTCAGATGAACAGAGATGGATGGACGGACAACCCAGATTATATATGCCTCCCTATCAGGGGCATAAAAACTTTCCACAATCTTTTCCAATGAGTATTAAACTGAGTTTGAATGCTTTTGAGAATATTACTGACTGGTTTTGGCCATTACATTGAATAAAGAGTTAATATAGATGAGATTAACACAAAAGCTGTACAGGGTTAGCTACTCAGTTAATAGTGAAATATTTTTATAACCACAAAGCTCGTTCCAATGAGGGGTTATAAACTATGTTTTTGAGACAAAAATTGAAAATATAATAAAATTTGAATGGAGATTTTTGTAAAAAAGGCCTGGCTGGTTTTTTCTTATGTCGAGTAAAGGGTTAATGCTGTAAATCTTCAAAGGAACAGCAATTATTCAGCTATCTATGTAGGCAAGTGATTAATAGGTTAACCAGGGTGAATCCATGTGATTAAGCAATCAAGAAACCCTTTAACTGTTCCAGCTCTTAATTTTTGACTGCTCAATAATAATGTCCTGAGAGATCTATGTACTACTTAACCAATTCTGATAAAAAAGAACATATCTAGCCACTGTTGACATACTGGAAGCCCAAATCAGCTTCATTTATTAAGTTCAGGTTTATCTGACAATTTATCATTTATTTTTTGCTACCTTATTAAATTTGTGGGAAATGAGTAATTCTTCTCTTCATCCACCTAATCCATAGTTTCCCCTACTCATGACAAAACAAGCTCAAGGACTTTCAAGTACCTTTTCAACTAAAATTCAAGGATATTCAATGACTTTCAGATGACTGTGACAGGTACTATCAGTAGAGGAGAAAGAGATATACTTCCTGCTCACCATCTCTCTCCAAATGTAGATACACATTCTCCAGTACACATAAGTCAAGCATATGTTTCAAGGCAATGAGACAAATACGGATGTCATTGGAACCAGCTCGGAGAGATGGTTCCAATAACATCCATATTTGTATCATTGCATGAAAAATGTGTTTGGCTTACTGGAGAATGTTTAGCTAACTGGAGGAGATATACAGCTATAAGCATGGTTTTTCAAGGACCTTAGGTGTTTATGGGTGATTTTCAAGGACATTTAAGGCCTTGGTAAGCAATTTTGGAATTCCTGCTCACCATCTCTCTCCAAATGTAGATACACATTCTCCAGAATACATAAGTCAAGCATATGTTTCGAGGCAATGAGACAAATACGGATGTCATTGGAACCAGCTCGGAGAGATGGTTCCAATGACATCCATATTTGTATCATTGCATGAAAAACGTGTTTGGTTTACTGGAGAATGTTTAGCTAACTGGAGGAGATATACAGCTATAAGCACGGTTTTGCAGCTGTTTTAATTCAAGCACATTCAAGGACCTTTGGTGTTTATGGGTGATTTTCAAGGCCTTGGTAAGCAATTTTGGAATTCAAGGACTTTCAAGGATTTCAAAGACCAGCAGCTACCCTGGAATCCTTACCTATTGCCAGCATTAATTCTTAACCCTGCAAAAACTACTCTGTTTGTCTGGTAACATCAATTTTACCAACTGATTGCTTTTGACGAATAACGGTGAATGATTTTGCACTAAACAAAATGGCTGGGCCTAATAATGCATCAATGAGGACATCTCTAGCTTGATGGAGAGCAGCATCATATCAGCTGAGTTTGAAGTCATATCAGTCAAAATTGATAATGCGTAATTCTGGGAAAGAAAATCATATCTACTAAATAATTTTCAATATCTTTTGTTATGATAGGTACAAAGAGAATATCTCTCTGGAAGTGACACACATTTCATAAGTTTAGATTGATATCAATGTGAGTTTTTGTAGTTTGGATATTTTAATTACAATTAAAATGTGTTTCAATTAAAACATCACAACACATACAAGAAGAAGAGCAACACAAAGCGTGGTGTATACTCCCGACAGCGTCATAAAAGGGTAGGTAAGTCTCTCGGGAGCATAACCAAATCAAAAGGAAGCTTCCTCTAGACACCAATAATGCATAAAAAAAGAAAGATTTGAGTCAGCATTCATTAGTTATTGGATGGAAACCAAATTCAATACGGTGGGCATATTGAATTGTCTAACTGATCCAAAAATCAAAAGGAAGCTTTCTCTAGACACCAATAATGCATAACCAAAAATTGAAATTGATTTCAGTCAGTATTCATTAGTTATTGGATGGAAATCAAATTCAAGATGGCCACCATGGAAGCCATAATTAATTGGCTACTGTGGCCATCTTGGTTCAGCTGACTGGTCCAAAATAGAAAGGAAGCATTCATTAGTTACTGGACAGAAATAAAATTCAATATGGCTACCATGGTGGCCATATTGAATTGGCTAGCTGGACCAAAATCAATAAGAAGCTTCCTCTAGACACCGACAATGCATAACCAAAAACTGAAATTGAATCGCATCAGTATTCATTAGTTATTGGATGAAAACCAAATTCAAGATGGCGGCCATAATGAATTGACCACTGGCAGCCATCTTGGGTCAGCTAACTGGTCCAAAATCATAAAGCTTCTGCTAGACACCAACAATGCATAATTAAAAAATAGAAATGATGATTCAAGCCAGTCTTCACTAGTTATTGGACGGAAAACAAATTCAATATGGCTGCCATGGCGCCCATATTGAATTGGCTATCTGGACAAAAATCGAAAGGCAGCATTGTCTAGTCAACCACAAGTTACCTCTAAAATTATGATTAGATCAAATAAGTGGTTCTTTAGTTATTTGACAGAAACCAGACAGTAATGCCGGATGCCAGACGTATCCAATTAAGAGAGTGCACACCCTCGAACCAAGACCCTCTAGCCATGTCCCTGGACAGTTGGTAATACGACTTCAGTTATTGAATTACAGAAGGGACTCCAATAAGAACTAACTGAGGGCCTGGAAGGAGAACCAGCACGACTATTGGAAAAAATACTGATCCACTGCCCAGACTTTAGCAGAAAGATGTGTATCGATACGGGTAATAAATAATATTAACTCCCTACTTAACACAATAGTCATTTCCAGCTCTTTTCACAAAAATCACGGTTCAAATACAATTATTCTTGTCAACTTTTGGCCTTCCAAACATACCTATGGCTCCTTGTCTGGGCTCATCAAGGTCATTCCAATGAGGGGTCATTAGCCATGTTTTGGAGAACAAACAAATTTTTCAATTTTTTTTTTTTTTTGGTGCAAAAAAAATGAGGAAAAACTCCGGCTTTGTATTTCCATACCTGGAATTGATCCCCAGAAGACCATTTTGTGGTAAGCCCTTTCGTCCCAGTTCCCACGTAACAGACATTTTTTAATGACATCCCCGAGTTATGTATCCAACACTTTTGTCTGCAGTCTTAAGCTGTAGTTTGCTAAAATCCCAAAACATTATCACATTTTCAATCAAAATATGACAAACATATCAACAATTTGTCAGATTAGAAAGATTGGAGCTGGCTTGAGTAGATCAGAAAGTGATGAAACAAAAAATGAATGAAAAAGACCATTTCTGAAACTGAACAAGCCCATGATGCCTTATTGTCAACGTAAATGTACAACAAATCATGAATGAATTAGTTTTTTAAAAATTTGTGAATAAAATTTGGTTTGCTGACAATGAAATTAACATTAGCACTATCACCCCAATTAGGTCACATAAAGAGGACAGACCAGCTAGATCCTCTGGGAGAATGTGGCCCGTGCCTTCCCACTTGAGCAAACATTCTGCCTTCAGTAATGGGTACACAAAACAGACACAAAGAAAAAAAGCTTATCTATTTATTTATTTACTGGTGTTTAAGGTCAAATACTTCAGCACATTGGCTAATCATGACCACAACATGGATATAAAGTCAAGTGCAGTCAATTGTTTATATCCATGTTGCCAATTTTAGAGGACTTCCACCCCAGGCATTGGTGCTATTTTGTGAGTAAAACAGAGCTTGTTTACCACAGTAAACAGCACTGCTTCACTTCCCAGGGTTCCCACAGAGAAAAAGCCAATCTTGCTGATCAGCAATACAGTCCCAGCTAATTTATTAACTGGTGTTGAAGATCACTTTCAGCATCTATTGCTATACCACAAAAGATATACCGGTATGAAGCCAATCAAGCCATGCATAGCGAATCCTTTATATTTATCTTGCTCACTTTTGAGGACTTCCACCAGGTGTTGATTACCTTGTACTATTTTATCAGGAAAACAGAACTTGTTTATCACAGTAAACAAGCTATGCTCCAGTTCCAGAGGTACCCACCTAATATGAAAGCCTTAGAAAATTTGTAAAAACCACAAAATTAAAAAAAAGTATTTCAGTTGATACTGTATTCAAAATTATTTTCATTTCAATGACACCAAATTTTCAATATCAAGCATTCTTCAGCTTTCTTTTAATGTTACAGTAGAACCCTGCCTGTGAAAAGTATTCGATTAACCATTTACCCAACGAATCGGCCACATCCGGTCGTGTAATATGTAAATTCAGCAGCTGAAAAAGCATTATTTTTCAAAAAAATTCAACAGAACCATATTATGTGACCCTTCTTTGGAATGAGCTCGTTCCAATGAGGGATCACAGATACGGTTTTGCTGAAACTTTTTGAAAAATTTTAAAACAAGATATTTAAAAAAATAAATGTTGATATCATCTGCGTTGGTCAACCCTTTACCCATCGCAGACGATATCAAAATTTATTATTTTAAATATCATTTTTTCAAAAAATTTCAACAAAACCATATCATGTGACCCCTCGTTGGAACGAGCTCGATGAGCTCGTTCCAACGAGGGGTCACATGATATGGTTTTGTTGAAATTTTTTGAAAAATAATCTTTTTTCAACTGCTGAATTTGCATATTATGCGGGCGGATGCGGGCGATTCGTTAGGTAAAGGGTTAAATGGTTAAGAGGAGTATTCAATTGACACGAATTTGGTCATTTTCCTATATTCTAGTGATAAAATGAGCATTCATTCTATTAAATCACGTTTGACGGAGTTCACAGAGCTCTGTCAAACAAGATATATGGTGGAATAATGTTAACTAAACAGCCTGTTCAACAAAGAAAAATTATTCAATAAACAGCAGTGATCAATTAACAGAGAATTGTTCACATTCCTGTATCCTAGAGATTAAATGAGCATTTATTCAATTACATCTTGTGTGACAGAGCTCATAGAGATCTGTCACACAAGATATAATAGATTCAATGCCTGCATTGGATGTACTGATGCCAAATAGGCCTGCAAACAAGGGGAATTCAGGGACTGTCATGGTAATTTCTGGACATGTCACAAGATTTTTATTCAATTAACAGGAGTTTACTCTTTGATGTACATGTAACAAGAAAGGCAACACAAAGAGTGTGCCAATGCCCTCAACCCGCCAAAAGTCGAAAGAGGGAAAAAGGGTCATAATTCTGGAAAAAATGTGTAGAAGAAACTCATGCTACACAGGTATTGTTCCTCCATGATGCTCTACCACAACACCAAATATCATTCAAATTGGAGTAGCAGTGGCTGAGATACAAGGGAAAATGTTGGTACGGCCAGACAAATGATTGGACAAACGAACAGACAGATGGATGGATGGACAGAGGCCTCCCTAGATACCCCTTAGACTTTTAAAATCGGGGGCATAATTAACAGGTCAAATTTGTATAGAAAGTATGGAAAATGGATTTGTGTTTGGAAGTTATTTTAAATTTCCAGTACCAGGGTTATCCAATTTAGAGATATCCAATTAAGCAGATTCCATTGTAATAAATTAAGTGCCAAAACTGGATGCATTGAGGCCAAATAGAATACAAATTTTGAGAATAGCACTGGCTGGTTTTGGCTGTTACTTTGGGTAAAGGGTTAAGGTGAAATGAATACTCTTTTGAGTGGCATAAATAAACTTGAGCACAAAAGAATATCTGTGTATCTTTGTGAGTAGAAGGACATCATTTTTCAATGATAGTCTGTGTGCAAAGCACACAAGCATAGGTAAACAGAGCCCATAAGAACATCTAATCTATACAGGTGGCATGAGAGCTTGATATAAATGCTGACATGCACTTCTAATTTGCTGTCCTTACAGCTATTAATAAGTTTGTTTCAAATGACAGTAAGAGTGTTCAGTGAATATAATTTCCCAACACAAAACCATTTCCCATACCACCAGTACAAATTTGACCTGTTAATTGAATATAGGTTATAGAGTAAACACCTGTTAATTGAATAAAAAATCTGGTAACCTGTTAAGAAATTACATTAACTCTCCCCAGTTTTCTTTTGTTTAGGCCATAAAAAAAGAACCTCTGTTTCTCGGGCCCATGCGCATGGTCAATTTTGCTGCACATGCAACCTTTTTATGATACCAAAAAATCTTTAAAAAAAATTTGTGATATTGTGCTCATTTCGGTAAATCAATGTCAATGCATTGGCGAATTTTAAATTAACACACTTCAAGCTTTTTCTACATCATACTTTAATAAAGTGGGTGGGTTTTAGCAATATTCACGACAGAAGGTGTTTTATTCTGTAAAAGGTAAGTCATAATGACAGCAAGAAGGAAGGTGTCTTTCAATCTGACAACAAACAGTCACAAAGGGGAATGGTCGATTCGCACCACGTTTGATTCGCACCAACCCTCAGAAAGTCAGGTGCTATGTTGAATGGAACACAGTCTCCTGGCATTTATTTTTAGTAACATTTGTATTGTAAGTGGCCGTCATTTGGAATTTGTGTACTGTTATTTGAAACCATTACCAGTTTCCCAGTTAATTTAAATAAATGCATTTGAGATGCAGGATAATTGGATAACTAATAGTAACCATTGCTTGATATAAAAGTAACAGTCATAGTTGAAAATAAATCGCATATAGGCAGGTATGTGCGGTCAAATAGGTTAATAAAAACACGCAAACATTTGTTTTGAATTTCAGATTTCCGAAAAATATGATTTATGGATGAACTGCAAATGGGTTGTGATAATTCTGAATATAATGGGGAAAAAATTGCGATTCACGATTTTATTAGGCAGGTTGTGAAGAGATTTTTTTTTTTGGTAAAATAAATCTGTGAAAGTTGGCACTTCGACATTTGATTTGTCCCAGAGACGTTTCATCCCGAGACGTTTCGTCCTGTGTCATAATTTTCACGTTTCACTGAAAAAACAAACATTCAAACCACACTTCATTTATGACCCAACACCAATACGGTGAATAACCAATATATTTGCGAAATTTTGCGTGGTCCACCAGGCGTTTGGGTGGGGGTCGAATTACCACAAACAACCTCTCGGGGAGAAATAAAAAGAAAAAAAACGCCCGTCTGCACGCTTTTTTGAAAAAATGGCCTGAGAAACAGACAATCAACTTTGTATGGCCTTATAGACCTATTTGGCCTCAGTACATCCAACACAGGCATTTAATCTATTATATTTTGTTTGGCAGAGCCCATGGATAAATGCTGAGTTTATCTCTAGAATACAGGAAGTGACACAATCCCTGTTAATTGAATACTCCTGTTAATTGAATTTTCATTGGCAAAGTGGCTATTCGATTAACAGGATTCCACTGTATATGACAACAGAATCATGTCAGAAGTAGTTAATTTTTCATGTCTGAAGTTTGCGTTTCTAAATTTCTACATAGCAGAGACATTCTGATATCAACAAGTCCATGATAGCTGGCTCTCTGCTAAACACAAAGAAAAGTTTGAGATAAACTCGGAAATAAACTATTTTCATGCTGCTGACAGTTATTACGTCCCAAGACTGCCATTTTTAAACAAAATTACCCATGTAAACTGGATCAATGTTTTGATCAATCATTTCTTGTGTTAAATTTTGATAAAAAGCAGCCATGACAAGATTTAATAAAATATTTTTAAAAATACAGAGAAGCCCACTTATCTGGATATCTCTCAACTGAATAACCCTGCTAATCAAATAAAAATTTCTAACACAAAACCATTTACCATACCTCCAGTACAAATTTCACCTGTTAATTGAATATAGGTTACAGAGTAAACTCCTGTTAATTGTATAAAAATTTTTGTAACCTGTCAAGAAATTACCCTCCCCAGTTTTCCTCTATTTTTAGACCTATTTGGCCTCAGTACATTCAATACAGACATTTAATTTATTATATCTTGACAGAGCTCATGGAGCTCTGTCAAACAAGATATAATATTTATTATTTATTTATTGGTGTTTAAGGTCACATACTTATGCACAATGGCTAATCGTGACAGTTTTACGGGTGGAGGAAGCCGGAGTACCCGGAGAGAACCACCGAGCAACGACGAGCAGCTGTCAGCTCTCCAACATCTTAACTCTGCACCGCAGCACAGGCAGGGTTAGATTGGTTGAAGACATGCGCACAATCGACGTGCAGTACGCCTCAGTACACAGCGTCATCGTGCCCCCATGTAGGCAATCGGGGTGAAGTGTCTTGCCCAAGGACACAACGCGGTTGCCGCAGGTGAGATTCGAACCGAGGACCTCTCGGCTTGCAGCCTGCACCTCAACCAACTGAGCCACCGCACCCCCACAAAATATAATAGAATAAATACTAAGTTTATCTCTAGAATACAGGAAAGTGACACAATCCCTATTAATTGAATACTCCTGTTAATTGAATAATTTTCATTGGTAAAGTGGCTATTCAATTAACAGGGTTCCACTGTCCTTGGCAGGTTAAGAATTAGAGAAACCTTTTTTAAGATTTACTCTCATTTTCACCACAAAAGAAAAAAAAAATGAAATTAATACTTCAAACTATGAATTGATATTTTATTCTAGAATACAGTGGAGCCCACTTAATTGGATATCTCTTAATTGTATATCCCTGTTAACTGAATATAATTTTCAAACACAAAACCATTTACCATACCTTCAGAACAAATTTGATCTGTTAATTGCATATGTGTTGTAGAGTAAACTCCTGTTAACTGTACATAAATTTTTGTAAAATGTCGAAAAAATTACTGTGACACGCACCAAATTCCCCTTATTTATCAACCTTTTTGGCCTCACTACATCCAATACAGGCATTCATTCTATTATATCTTGTTTAACAGAGCTCTATGAGCTCTGTCAAACAAGATATAATAGAATAAATGCTCAGTTTACTTCCAGAACACAGGAAACTGACTAAATCCCTGTTAATTGTATACTCCTGTTAATTGAATAATTTTCACTGGCAAAATGGATATTCAATTAAGAGGATTCTACTGTATTATGATTTTTATGTTGGGCAATGACATGAAACAATAGGTAGGGTGAGTAGGTATTTCAATACATCACTTTTTATGCAAAACAATCAATATGATTGAGAACCTCGCAGCATCTAGGTCAATATTCATAAATAATACTTAGGCCTCATCACTTATCAATTTTAGCACCTTAAGAACAGTAAACACATAGGCACAGCCTATTGTTTAGGATGAATCAGCAGGGCTGAAAGCAAATAAGTGTTCCTACAAACATCTAGTGTGGTGGAAAAATACTACAAATTCATTTTGGGGTGAAAGTGCTAGAATAAACATAAATAAAAATAATAATAATAACAATTAATAAATTCTTATGACAAATGTACAGTCTCAATAACTGTAGCAGAACAATTATTTCAGTTAGTTATAAAATAAATATATTTTATTTCACATAAAATTATTATCATATTCAGGGCAGACAAAGTTAGAAAGTAGCTTAAAAAAAAGACAATTCTCAAGTAATTTTCATCAGTACAAAAAACTACATGGTTTTGTTTAAAATGGATAAATATGAATAAAACAGTCTTTACGCAAGAGCCCTGCGAGGCTTCGAAATTTGATTTAATTCAAAACCGTCCCAATGATTTCGTTCACTTCAGTTTTCGAAACGTAAATATGTTCTCAGAATTCTGCCCAGTGTCTCTTCTTGAACTCTTCTTCTGTCACCAGGTCTCCTGTACAGGAGACCTGATGACAGAAGAAGAGTTCAAGAAGGTATTGCTTCCGAAATACTTCTGATTCCATTTCTGAAATATTCAATTCTTTGGATGATTTGCTCAAGCAGACATCTTGCCGTTAAATACAACACATGAGTGGAGGCCGACAATATTTACGGTTGTAAGCAGGTGCAATATCAATAACTTGAAAAGCAGCAAGATTCAATTTGAGTCGAAATCCTCTGCCTAATTCGACTGAGTCAAATCAGAGCTTTGCGTGGCCCCACTTGATGCCTTGCATGCTGTTGGATGATATTACTGCCCAAGACAGTAAATTTCTTGTCACTAAAATAAGTAAGATTTGGGATCTTTCAACAAAATATTACCCTGTAAACTGAACCAACTTTTTACCTCTGATTTCCATAGTTAAACTGGATGAATTATTTATCAAATCCAGCCGTGGTTGCTTCGAAGCAGCCAGGATGGTAGTAGAAAAAACATTCCAATAATGCTCAGAGGTTTATAAAAACCAGACCTCTAAACATCGGAACACATTTTACCTCCTATGAAATCCTTACATCAGACTCTTTCTGGGTGATAATTTTCTTGAGTTACCAGGAGTTACTCCCCCTTTTTGTCGAACAGCAATTCATGGCATTTTTGATAAACTTCAACATGACCTCTGTTTATTGAAAGTTTACTTCTCATGAACCATGAGCATTTTTTTTCATCCAATGTACAAAAATTGTTTGAATGCCAAACACAAAAGCACCAGCTGAAATAAACTGTATAATTATCCCAAATCTTGACATCACTGTTTGGGAAGCACTCAGAAGGATGATATCAATTGCTGGGTATCATCAGCAAGAGAAAATAGAAACAACTTGTCCTGTGGCTCTCTTATAGTACAGCCGCTGTGGACTGGTTACTTTCCACAGGCAAGCAATATTTCCATGGACGGAATAATATTAGATTCCAAACACTAATTACACAAATAATCATCAAAGATTTAATTAATGAAACACTGGGTCCAACCCGGTGCTTCATAAGTTAAAATTTTGCTGATGATGATTTTTATTATGTGGTGAATGCATGCGTGGACATCACTGATCATGCATGGATTACGACCAGTCCACGGTGACTGTACTGTACAATTTATTTCAGCTGGTGCTGTATTCACACTTTTATTACAATAAACTCTAAAATGAGGCTTACTTTTCGAATTATCATCCAGAAGCCCACTGGCGCCAACTCACTTTGTTTTACTTTCGCCGTTACTTGCAAGTATAACTGCCAGGAATAATAAGTGTGCATTATTTTTAAGAATGACCAAGCATTTGTTAAAATAATACATTTAATGTTCTGATAAAAACACTGAACCTGATATGATGAAGTTTTTACCATTAAGCATTGCAAAGCCCTTTTGCGGTCAGGGGACAAATTTATCAATTTTATTAACTTGGGTAAAATATCAGACGTAAAGCATTTAATTTTTATTTTTTTAAGTTTGCATTGCTTATAAAAAGAAATCATGGGGCAGCCAAAATGACCATGCAGGAGGGCCTGAGAAACAGATTAACTTTCTTGGGCCTTAACATTTTTTAAAATTTTTATTCCACCCAAGTGATAAAATGATTTCATATCCTTAGCATTTAAACCAGAATTTAATGTAAAGTGGGTTTTAAGTCTGAAAATACCCTCGACCCAGGATAATCGACCAGACTTTGCCCTTGACCATTATTGGGTCAAGTACCCTGGGTCTTGTGTATTATCCTTCACTGAATGTTATGCGATACACAAAAGAGACCTTTCGGAGTTCAATTTTTTCAACTGATGTTATTTAAAACCAAATGATCATTACTTGAAGTCTGCCTGCTGTAGGCAGATTTTCCTGTATAAAAATACCGTTACCTAGCACAAGCATAATCCTGGTTTGTTACAAAAAATCTACTCCTATAAATTGGAAATGGCATCTTACCAATGATTTCTTAATCTTAACTTAAGACTCTCTTGAACTTTTTATCATATCAAATCACAGCTGCTGTAAAGCAGCCATAAATTGATTTTGTAAAAAAATGCAAGAAAATACTTTGCAGGCCAGGCCTCAAAGTTTGTCCTGCTTCATGAGAAGTGGTTTTGAATGTTTTCATTTTTTGCCTCAAAAACATAGTTTATGACCCCTCATTGGAATAAGGTCAGTGAGCTCACTCCAAAGAGGGGTCATTAGCTATGTTTTTAAACAAAAAATGAAAAAGTAACAAAATTTGAAGGGTGATTTATGTAAATGGTGAGGTGCTTTTTTGGTTGTTACTTTGGTTAACCCTTTACCCAACGCAGACGATATCAAAATTTATTATTTTAAATATCATTTTTTCAAATTTTTGAAAAAAAAATTCAACGAAACCATATCATGTGACCCCTGGTTGGAACGAGCTTGATGAGCTCGTTCCAATGAGGGATCACATGATATGGTTTTGTTGAACTTTTTTGAAAAATAATATTTTTTCAACTGCTGAATTTGCATATTACGAGGGCGGATGCGGGCGATTTATTAGGTAAAGGGTTAAAAGGTAACATGATTGTATTAAAAAATAAAACATCAACAACAACAAAAAATAAATAAATAAATTCCCCCAAAATAAATACACCTATTTTGCTACAGGATGTAACCTGAACCAAACAATGTATTTTTTTTGCCTCATAGCACAGAAATTCAATAATACTTTTAATTCTCTCCCCAAAGCATCAGCTAATTACGCACAGCACTTCTACATAAAACTCGCCCTTCAAATTTTTTCAATTTATGTTTCAAAACATGGCTTAATATCCATCATTGGTAAAAGTAATTAAAGCTCATTCTAGTGAACGGCCATGTGGCATGTGTTTTTTTTTTAAAAATGAAATTTTAAAATTATTTTGGGATAAGTATTGAGAGTGTCTGGTGTTAAATGAAGTAAGGGCTATTTATTTATTTATTGGGTGATTAAGATCACCTGTTTCAGCAAAATAGCTCACCATGACCACAATATGGATATAAAGTCAAGTCCAGCCAATTGTTTATACTGATGTTGCCCATTTTCGAGGACTTTCACTCCAGACATTGGTGACCAGGTCTTATTTTACCAGTAAAACAGAGCTTATTTACAACAGTAAATAGGCACCGCTTCACTTCCTGGGGTTCCTACTGGAGAAAGAAAAGGCTAAAATGTCATGATTTTACAATACATTCATGATCCATTATTATTTTTTTTTACACAGCACAGCAGCCCATTCTCAGTCTCAACTACACATAGTCTCTTGAGTGCAAGAAGGCTCCATCTGCAAAAATTTGCAGATGGTGTCTAGTTGCATCCAAGGGACGAAATTATCAGTTGGGTGTAGTATGAAAATACTGCTATGATAATACTGCCTTTAACAAATAAGTTAACAACATGCTGATCACTTGCCAGTGCAACAAATGGACAACTGGAACCTGGGCTAATACCGTATTTACTCTATGTATTGGGACAGCTAAAAATAATTATTTTCACAGGTGTCCCAATTCTTAGAAAATAGGGAAAGAACCCAGCCTGGTCTTGATTTGATGCTGAATAAAGTTGTGTGTGATTCGTTTTCCATCACTATATACGAAAATCGACATCCAATTTTGTTTTATATTTTCATTTTTTGCTTCCAAAACATAGCTTATGATCCCTCATTGGAACGAGCGCATTGCGCTCATTTCAATGAGGGATCATAAACTATGTTTTGGAAGCAAAAAATGAAAATTTTTAGTTACTAAAGAATTTTTTTTACGAGTGTCGTCTGCTACTAGCGACTGGCCAACTGGAAACAAATCTCCTGAATGGGGTCCCAAACTTTGGAGCATAAAAAAAATATAGTTTTCTGGAAAAAATGTGTGTCCCAAATTATAGAGTGTCCCAATACATAGAGTAAATACGGTAGATAATCAGTAAAATACATGTCAAAAAGAAAAACATGAAGTGAGAATGTGGGTCATCTGAAATGCTTTTAACCCTTTACCTAACGTAACGGCCAAAACCGGCCAGCGCTATTCTAAAAAATCGCCAATTAATTTTCATTATTTTTTTCATTTTTTGTCTCAAAAACATAGGTTATGACCCCTCGTTGGAACGAGCTCGTTCCAACGAGGGGTCATAACATATGTTTTTGAGACAAAAAATGAAAAAAATTAGTTATTCAAGAATTATTTTTACAAGTGTCGTCTGCTTTTCAGGTTAGGTAAAGGGTTAACACTTCTTTCATGACAAAACTACAGAGACAAAAGTATGTGTAAGTAGAATGAAATCTTCAATGTAACACCAGTCTTTCTTTCCAAGAAGTGTATGCAACTTATCTCCTGGTAATCATGATTACCTGTTCTGCTATATATAAAAAGCCTACGATTTAAATGTTAGCTTTACACACCAACCGTGGTGAACACGTGGTCTGTGGTGAACACAACAGCAATGGGATTTCAGTAGTTAAAATTTACGCCAACAGTGGAACTACATCCCATCTGACATTTAGTGACAGGCAGAGGATTCCGACTCAAATTGAATCTCACTGCTTTTCAAGTCATAGATCTGAATGTAAACTTGTCTAAATTTATCGCTTGTCACCTCGCAAAGAATGAAATGAAAGCAGAAATTATTTATTACGTTTTTAAATGAGTTTACCTCAAAAGATACCAAACATTAACAAACAAACATTGTCTCATTTTAAAAAGGCATCCATAACTCAAAATAGTATGTTATTATGTTATTAAAATGAAAAGGGCCCTATGATTTGAGCATTTCTTTTCCCATTTCGTTGAGGCAATAAAATTGACAGTGGAAGTACCCTCCAGTGCTCATGCAAACAAAAACAGAATCACATGTGTAGGGATATTGTTTAGAATTTAATACTGAATATTCTATTATTTAACATTTAAACTCTTAATAATTGAATGATCAATAAAACCATTATACAATTATCAATCAAGGGTTTGCATCGCCGATGCAGGGTCGAGTTTTCGTGTCTAACAAGCATCAGAGTACCTTTTCTGAATAACTAATTTGTAAAAAATGACTGAGACAATTTTCCTGGAAACCTATATAATAAAAAAAGAGAAACAAATCAATTAACATTTGTTCAAGTTAGGGTGCTACCACGCACAAGAGTTGCAAAAAAATGACAAAGCCCAATAATTCTGCTGCTGTATATATCAGACCGAGCCCATTTTCAAACTTGATCAAGAAAATGTTCCTGGAAACCCACATAATAAAAATAAATAGGATCGGTTGATGTTTGTTCAAGTTATTATGCTATTGAGCACAAAATTCTCAAAAAATTACCAAGACAACCCAATAAATTTGCTGTCATATATCGGACCGAGCCCGTTTTCGAACTTGATTGAAATAATCTTAGAAAACCATATAACAAAAATGAATCGAATTGGTTGACGCTTGTTCAAGTTTTAGCGCTATCAAGCACAAAATTTGCAAAAAATGACCAAGTTAGCCCAATAATTCTGCTGCTGTACGTCAGACTGAGACGTATTTGAACTCAAGACACTGTTTCTTAAAATACATGTGCCAAATATCAGTCAAAACAGTTGACATTTGTTGAAGTTATCGTGCTATCGAGCTCAAAATTAGTCAATTTTAACAAAGGGCCATAACTCTTGTGAAAACCATACATCGGACAGATCCCATTTTAAAAATCGATCAAGACATTGTTCCTTAAAACCCATGTGCCAACTATCAGTCAAATCGGTTGATATTTGTTACAGTTATTGCACTTTCAAGCTCAAAATTTGTAGAGTTTAAGCACAGTTACTGGAAGTTGTGGACCCAACCACTTTTTATCAATAACAATAAATGCACCACTTACAGTTCTGACCCCGTGTTACAGTTACAGTATAAATAAATGCACAACTTTAATTCTGACCCCGTGTTACACTTACAGTATAAATAAATCCACCACTTCAGTTCAGACCCCGTGTTACACCTACATAAATAAATGACAAGTAATGAAAGCCTATTTTGGTCTGACCGATACCCCATTCCCACTTCATCTGTGAATACGTCCATTAAACAAGGTTTCATCAACACAGTTTACTTGTGCGATTATCTACAAGGTGTTTAACTTCATGTTTATAATAAACTGCTAATCACATCATCATTCTATCACTTCTTTATTTGATAAAAAACAATGCATTTGCCAATTTTTTGTTCGCGACTCGACGCCATTAGAATAACAATGATGACGTGGCACTTCTTTGCTGGGTAAAACAAAAAGTTAACCCGGAAAGCGAAACTACGTAACGCGTTGTTTTTTTTTTTGTTTTTTTGTTTTTGCTGTAGACGACAAAAGAAGAATGAATGCTGTCAAGCTCATCGAGCTTGCCTTGACTGGGCACAGTATTTTAATAACAGGCCAATGCGGCACCGGGAAAACATACACCGTAACGTAAGTATCCAAAAGACAACTCACAACAACTCACAAGAACTCACAACTCATCACTTTTCAATGATAATATTTCTATTGAATATTAGGAAATGTGTGGCCAATTGTTTTCAATTGGCAACGTAAACAATTGCATAGCTCTTTTGCCTTTGGAGTTTTTACCCGTGAAACATTTGTTGCTGAGTGATGTACGATCAATTGCACAGTACCAGGGGCGTGTGGGGGGTAAACATATCTCACAATTGTAACCAATGCACAGAACATGGCTGAAGGGAAGATTTCCAACAGGGGACGGGTGGAGTCTAGTTCACAGTCAATTCAAAGGTAGCAAAATACTGATGTAGGCCTATTACAGAGGCGACCCACGCATGTGTCTCATGCACCTCTACATGTAAGCTACATTCTATACGAGCATAGCGGCAATTTGTAGGTGCATCTGCGCCCACGGTTTCTTGGTAGAAAGCGTGGTAGAAACGCGGTAGAACACATTTTAAACTACTTGGGCACGAGGGTAAAATTCACCCCGACCTAGGTACTGATTTTTACGCCACTGGTTGTGTCTCTATTGATTCCATTCCAGAAAATATACCTTAAAGTATACGATGGATTTGGAACCACAGAATCCAGGAGTAAGGGGGGGGTGTCTACTCCCCCATACACATTTTTATCTACTGCCCCGCCCCAATATAAAGATAGAGATAGGAGGCCTAATCCACAAGCCCAGATACCGGTGCACAATTTAGCGATATCCCGATGGTCATTTAGCTATCACGGTGGCATACCAACGCCTTTTAGCATGGCCTCAGCTGTTAGCTATGGCAGCTAAGTTTAAATAAACTCAATTATGGGAAGATATCTTCAGATTCTTTAGTTTATATTACGTTGGCTGCTTTTTTTTTTGTGCTAGATTCATGGATAAGCCAATTGCGACTTTTACCCATTTAAAATAAAAATTATACACACCGGGCCAAACCATGGTCTGCCCTAGCAACCCCCTCCCCCCCCCCCCCCCCCCCCCCCCCCCCCCCCCCCCCCCACACACACACACACACACACACACAGAGGATTATACTATGATTGTCCTGCAGCGAAGGAATCTTGGGCACCATCTCCGGACTGTGAAGCATTTCCATTTTCCAAAAACAATTAACTTGAGAGAACGAAATAGCCTAAACATCACAATACTTAAGAGGTATGAATGGGTAGACTTTATATATTTATTTATTTAAATATTTCCTTTGAACTCACCATAACATAAGTTGCAAATTCTCTGCACATGCAGATATTGCTGTAAACATGTTCAGCAGCTTCCAAGTACTTCTTTTTTCTAACTTCAACAACATAAAAAAACGATTGTGAATTCAACATTCGCCAACAAAACTGGAAAGCAGACCACAAAAACTGGATCCGTTTCAATATTCCGCAATCATTTTTAGACAGTATTTTGAGACATCAGAAACGTTACATCATCATTGTTGTTCTAATGGCGTCGAGTCGCGAACAAAAAATTGTCGAACGGATTGTTTTTTATCAAATAAAGAAGCAATAGAATGATGATGTGATTATCAGTTTATTATAAACATGAAGTTAAACACCTTGTAGATAGTCGCACAAGTAAACTGTGTCGATGAAACCTTGTTTAATGGACGTATTCACAGATGAAGTGGGAATGGGGTATTGGTCAGACCAAAATAGGCTTTCATTACTTGTCATTTATTTATGTAGGTGTAACACAGGGTCTGAACTGAAGTGGTGGATTTATTTACACTGTAAGTGTAACACGGGGTCAGAATTAAAGTTGTGCATTTATTTATACTGTAACTGTAACACGGGGTCAGAACTGTAAGTGGTGCATTTATTGTTATTGATAAAAAGTGGTTGGGTCCACAACTTCCAGTAACTGTGGTTTAAGAAAGGGCTATACCTCTTGTGAAAACCGTACATTGGACCAAATTTGGTTGGCGATAAAATGTGTTCTTTTTGTTGATATTTGTCAAATGAATTGCTGAGTGTTCTTCTAATAACGTCTTTTTTTATAGACGTGAAGGCAAATAAACACAGAACAACACACGTGTATGAATGGGTTAATCGATATGGCACTTGTGCCATCGCAGAAGGATAAAACTCGAGCCCTGCAGCCTCTCGTTCTATCCTTCCGCACTGGCACTCATGCCATATCGATTAACACATTCACACACGCATGTCATTCTGTGTATGTTGAGATCATTCCTTGGTGGGTCATAAGCTGTTTCTGAGGCAAATTTTTAAAAATTTTTAGTTTCTCCATAAATTCTTTTGAAAGTGTCGTCTTCTAGTAACGTTAGGAAAATACTTAAAATAATTCAAGGGATCCAGACATTTGTGCCTCAGGGAGCCCCCAGACCGGTGTAAATTCCCATACACCTCAGAAGACACAAGGATAACTAATATTATCCATTTACCCAACACGATTATCAGTTGATACTTACAAAAATGTTTTTTGAACTAAAAAAATCAATTTCTTTACCCTCAAAAACAAAGCTTATGACATCTTATTGAAATGAGCTCAATGAACTTGTTTCAGTGACGGTCATAAGTTACAGTTTTGAGGCAAACACTGGCAAATGCACCAAATTTGCTACAATTTTGTGTATAGCACAGCCTGTTTTTGATGTTAGTACAGGTAAAGGATAAAAAGGTTGTTACATTTTTGTGCTGTCATTTAAAACAACTGAATAAGTAAAAAAAAACCCTGAATACATATATATATACAAGGGAAACAGCTGTTTTTACTATGCTAGCCATGCTGTTAACACTTTACCCAACGTAACGGCCAAAACCGGCCAGCGCTATTCTCAAAAATCATCAATTAATTTTCAAAATATTTTCATTTTTTGACTCACAAACATAGGTTATGACCCCTCGTTGGAACGAGCTTGTCGAGCTCGTTCCAACGAAGGGTCATAACCTATGTTTTTGAGGCAAAAAATGAAAAAAATTAGTTATTCAAGAATTTTTTTTGCAAGTGTCGTCTGCTTTTCAGGTTAGGTAAAGGGTTAACACTGTAACAGAATTTTTTCCAAAATAAATAACAACAGCTAACACAATGGTGAGATTGTCTGTTAGTTGTTGCTATTTATTTGTCCCGAACGACTGTCAAGTCAGACTAGCAAAACAGGCAGGATTAGGAATTTAATTTATGTTGTATTATTTTCTTGTAAGGTCTAAAAAAATAAAAAATCTGTTTCTCAGGCCCTCCTGCATGATCCTTTTGGCTGCCACATGCTCTCTTTTTATAACCAATGCAAACTTAAAAAAATAAAAATTAACTGGTTTATGCCCAAGTTCATAAAACTGATAAATTTGTCCCCTGAGTTCAACAAGGCTTTGGCATTGCAAAGCCTTTGTGCACTCAAGGGACGAAATACACTGCCACCCATGCTATTCTGTAGATTATGAGGCTGTCTAAAACATAAAACAAACCAAGAACATGAACTTTTGATGGCAAAGAAATAATTACAAAAATAAATGAAAGTGTCAATGACACTGTAGCTTAACTTGACTGTGTGTTGTGTTTGATGAAAAGAATAATGTTCAATGTTTATGAAAGGATTATGAGATAAGACAAGAACTGTGATAATTGAGAATATGTTAATTTCTGTTCCCTGTATGTTATGTTTTCAATACAAATAATCTGAGGCATAGACTGTACTAAAAAATTGAGGGTGGTTTAATGTGGCCCTCACAGTTAATGTATGTCAACCAAAGTTACCAAGTTACAGCGAAATTATTCCAAAACGAGTCATGCTATCAAGTTACAATGAAATCCCTTCATAAATACAGCATGTAGACTGTGCTAAAGGTTTTTGGGCTTCAGGCCTGTGTAGCCATCAAGGTTGATCGATCGTAACCAAAAGGGGACGTCCTCATCTAGACATTATACTGAGTCATCGTACCAAGTTGCAATGAAATCTCTTCATAAATATGACCTGTAGTGTGTGCTAAAGGTTTTGGGGTTTTGGCAGCCATCATGGCTGAATGATCATGACCAAAAGGGGATGATCTCATCTAGACATTATCTGGAGTCAACCTACCAAGTTACAATGAAATCCCTTCATAAATACAACCTGTAGACTGTGCTAAAGGTTTTTGGGCTTTGGGCCCCTGTAGCCATCACAGTTGACCAATCCTGACCAAAAGGGGATGTTCTCATCTAGACATTATATGGAGTCATCCTACTAAGTTACAATGAAATCCCTCCATATTAAATATGACCTGTAGACTGTGCTAAAAGTTTTTGGGTTTCGAGCATGGGCAGCCATCACGGTTGACAGATCATGACCAAAAGGGGACGTTCTCATCTAGACATTATACAGAGTCATCCTACCAAGTTACAATGAAATCTCTTCATAAATATGACCTGTAGACTGTGCTAAATGTTTTGGGGTTTTGGGCTTGGGCAGCCATAATGGTTGACCGATTGTGACCAAATGGGGACGTTCTCATCTTGACATGACCTCAAACCTGCATATGAAATTTCGGGATGATCGGACAAGAACTACGGGGTCAAGTTAAGCTAAAAATAAAATAAACAAGAGGGGGTGTCCTTCTCCATTAGCTCACCAACACATGGCATACAATAAATCTAGGCTTATTACAAATCTGCAAAAAATGTCCGGTCATGTACATGCATAGCAAAACAATTCCACACTGACAAAAAGTCTAACATTGCATTAAAAAGTCCAAAATCTCCAAAAAATGGCCAGCCAAGGGTTAATGTCATCTTATATTGATGCATTTAACACATATATGAAATGTGAAATCCACAGAATACCGGTGGTAGCCTCCACTCATATACAGCAAAACAGGTCAGAAATTTTCTCTCAGTCCACACTGACAAAAAGTCCAACACTGCAAAACAGGTCAGAAATTTTCCAAGTCCGCCCTGACAAAAAGTCAAATATTGCAAAACAGGTCAGAAAAGTCCACACTGACAAAAAAAGTCTAACATTGCATTAAAATAGTCCAAAATCTCCAACAAATGTCTGGCTAAGGGTTAATATCATTTTATATTGATGCATTTAACACATATATGAAATATGAAAGCCACAGCATACCAGTGGTAGCCCTCCATTCATATACAGCAAAACAGGTCAGAAATTTTTGACCAAAAGTCTTAACGTGGACATTAAAAAAGTCCAAAATCTCCGAAAAATGTCCAGCTAAGGGTTAAAGTCATCTTATATTGATGCATTTAACACATACGTGAAATATGAAAGGCACAGCATACCGGTGGTAGCCTCCACTCATATACAGCAGAACAGGTCAGAAATTTTCTAAGTCCACACTGACAAAAAAGTCTAACATTGCAAAAACACTAAAAATCAATAAAATATCACTGGTTAAGGGTCTGTGGGTAATTGTAAGTCATAGAAACACAGTATGAGTTGCACTGCAACAGGGCTGAAGGTCAAAGTGGACTGATACAATAACTTTAACACAAGTGTTGATGCCGACGCGGCTCAGGTCATGACATAAGCTCACACAACTTCGTTGGTGAGCTAAAAACTGCCCGCATGCAATTTTACAAAAAATGGCCTGTGAAACATATATCTACTTAGTGGGGCCTAACCTGGATGTACTTCATATGTGAAGTAACTTAGAAATTAATTAACACACACACAGCTTACAGAGTTGTTCGTGGGTTATTTCCAGGCAGATAAACGCAATATTTATTTATTTATTGGTATTTAAGGTCACATATTTCAGCACAATGGCTAATCATGACCGCAACAGAGAGATAAAGACAAGTTTAGTCAAACGTTAATACTCGTGTTGCCCATTTTATAGGACTTCCACTCTTAAGCACTGGTGACTGGGTTTGATTTTACCAGTATAACAGAGCTTGTTTACCTAATTAAACAAGGACTGCTTCATTTCCCGGGTTTTCCACATCGGAGATAAATGCAATCAATAGCATCTGAGCAACCAACTTATTTCCAAAATATTGTTTATAATTAGCCTGAAATTCAGCAGATACCAATATATACCATTCAGAAAATAAACTGATGAAAGAAAATAAGAATTTTTTGTTCAGAAAATAGATGTAATCACAATTTCTTGGAAATTATGTTTGGTGCAAATTGACAAGATTAAAAAAAAAACGAAGATTCAAAAAGCGAGAATAAATCTTTGTGAAGATGAGTGGTTGGTATGTGTAAAATGGTTACATTAACACTAAATCACTAAGAAAAATAATGAAAGACATCTCTCAAACCCACCCACCCTAATCTGCCAACATTACTGGCCATGGTTGGAATATTAACACTCATCCTGTCAGAGATAAAAATATAACAAATATTTCTCCTGAACTTACAACTTTCGCCCGTACATGTTGTACAGCCTTTACAATTTAATGAATTTCCTGCATGTTGCCGACAGAATTTTCTGTACAGTTCTACAATACAGGCTGTTTAACCCTCAGCACACTGATGTTGAAATACCAAAATTGGAAGCATCACATATTTCCATAATACAACTAGAAATATAACCAGTTCATTCTTGTTTGACAGAGCTCATTGAGCTCTGTCAAACAAGACTGAACTGGTTAAATTCCTTGTTGCATTATGTGAAAAATTTGCACCGAATATTAGATATTTCCACATCAGGGTGCATAGAGTTAATAGCTCAGTATTGTACACAATAATCACTGCTCAAATTTTGCTAAATTTACAATTTTTACCATCAAAGCAGTGCTGATAATTCCTAACTGGAATGAGCATGGCAATCTCATTCCAATGAGGGGGCTTGAGCAACGTTTTGGAAGAAAACAGTATATTTAACTTAATAGGGTTTAACAACACTTTTGACAGCCAGGGTCACATCGTTTCAGAGTTTATGGTTGAAGGAAGCCAGAGTACCCAGAGATAACCACTGAGCAGTGGCAAGCAGCTGTCAGACTCCCCAACATACTAACTCCGCAAAAACCGGGTTAGCATTGGTTGAAGGCAAGTGCACTATTGACATGTAGTGTGCCTTAGTACACAGCGCCACTGTGCCACCAAGTGGGCAATCGGGTTCAAGTGGCTTGCCCAAAGACACAACACAGTTAACTAAGGTTATGATCAAACCATGGACCTTTCGGTTTGAAGTACAATGCAATAACCACTGAGCCACTGCACACCCTAGAAAATAGCTTTTAAATTATGAGGGGTTTTTATCAAAATATTGTGAGTTTCATCCTCTAATCATTTTTGATGAAGGTTTAACAACACAGATAATAGTAAACTGGATTGAATGCTTGTGGTAATCAATTTGCAACTTGAATTTTCCCTGATATTAACAGGTCGGGTGCCAAATTAATTTACAAAGGTGATCTATAACGTGACAGTGTTAAAATTTTGAAATATTCTGAGAGATTCAAAATGACATTGTGCCCATTCTGTTGTTGTTTCAAACCACCTCTGTGAGTTAAGGCCAAATTATTTTTATCAGGTGAGTTTTAACATGCCAGCCATTTTTTTTGCTCAAAGAAACAATGCTACTTGCAAGGGGAGCATTAGTTTAGCAAGTGTTGTTTATAATTGTTTTGTCCAATTTTATCGGATAGTGCCGGTTAGCACTATCCCATAAATTGCAACAAAACAATTTTATATAAACACTTTTTTCTCTTGCTCTACAAACGAGCTGAGTCATAGTGTAAAGCCACTAATGTGGCTTTCAGCCAGGCCTGAAAATAAGCAGTCTGACATTTGCAGAATGAGGTCCCCAGAGGAAGAATTTGATGATGCTACCCCATACAGAGGGCCAATTTATCCTCTGGGTACCTCTTTCTGTTTAGTTTTGAGACCCTGATTCAGATTGAGGATCACAGAGGGTAAATTTAGTGATGCTACCCTGCTGTGCAGGGTAGCATCACTAAATTCGCCCTCTGGGGACCTCATTTTGCAGATGACTGTCTGCTTATTTCTGGCTTGCTTTCAGCACTTTTTAATTGAGCCATGAAAGTGGCCTAAAGCATTTGACCAACTAAAAACTCAAATCAAGACTACTTTGAAGCAGGCACAGCATGATCTGATAATCTACAGCAAACTGGTATCATCTGACCTACAGATGTATCAATTCTTTACCTGATGTAATGGCTAAAACTGGACAACACTATTCATTAAAGTCGCCCTTCAAAGGATATTTTTTATTTTTTATCTCAAAAACATAGCTCATGAACCTCATGGAATGAGCATGTTTCAATGAGGGTGTTAGGATATGCTTTTTGTGACTAAAAAGAAAAAATTTTAGTTATTCTGGAAATTTATTTGTAAATTATGTCATATACTATTTGTGCTGAGTTAAAATATCAAATTTATTTTATTATGTATATTGATATCAAATTTTTCAAAAAATCGCGACATCGACGCCGTAGCTGCGACGGGTGGTGCAATCTCACAAAATTCTAAGTTCATCAAGGGCCATAACTCCAAGAAAAATATTTGGAACAACACATGCAATGAACAGTGGCTAGACATCAATAAGATACACTTACATGCCAAATATACAGTCATTCCATCAAGTGTTTCAAAAGTTATTGAGTTTTGAAACTCGTTGGTCACAGACAAACTGGTTGGTCCCAGACAGACCGACCGACAGACCGACATTGTCACTTATAGAGCTGCTAGACGCAGCTAAAAATTTCATCAAAGATATACCACATAATGATTCATTGGAATGAGCTTGACAAGCTCATTCCAGTGAAGGGACACAAAATTGGTTTGGTTGAAACTTTTTGATAAGTAATTTTTTTTTTTTAACTGCTCAATATGTATATTTTGGGGATGGTTACAGCCGATTTTTTAACTGCTCAATATGTATATTTTGGGGATGGTTACAGCCGATTTTTTAACTGCTCAATATGTATATTTTGGGGATGGTTACAGCTGATTCATTATGTAAAGGGTTAATGTCATAAACTGGTGACAGCAAAGACTGTAGTGCATTAGTCACTTGTTCCAGTGAAAATATCGTGCACAAATGGCAGTGCACAAATGGCAGTGCACAAATGCTGTTTATCATTTGGATATGGAATCACAAAAATTCACAAAATTCACCATTCAAATTTTAACTCTTTGAACCGTAAGACAGATTTTTTGGTCTAAGGCATAATTTTGACCCATTTTTGTCTTATTATAAGAGGTCTATACATGGGATAGTAATGATAAAATAATAACTGCAGTCTGCAGCCAGACGGCTGCAGACTGCAGTTATTATTTTATTCTCCCTGTATATTGATATTGCACTGACCCATCACAGTGTAAGTGTACGCAAAGGCAATACCATTCCAGGAAACGAGGGTTCAAAGGGTTAATATTGCTCTCAATTTCTGCTTCCAATTCATGGCTTATGACCCTTCAATGGAGGTAACTTCAACTAGAGGTACTGTGAGCAAACTCACAAAGTGATACCCCCCCCCCCCCCCCACCCTGCCCCGCGCCTGAAATGTATAAGTTAGATTATCTCCCCTTGGAAATGTCAGAACGGAATTATACTGCTTCTTGCACATCTTCATAAGGAGTTCTTCCATTGCGTAAATTTTCATCAAAATTGTTCATATGGTTTAGGAGGAGTTGCGCTTACAAGGATGGACAGACGGTATAAGTTAGATTATCTCCCCTTGGAAATGTCAGAACGGAATTATATTGCTTCATGCACATCTTCATATGGAGTTCTTCCACTGTGAAAAGTTTCATGAAAATTCTTCAAACGGTTTAGGAGGAGTTGCGCTTACAAGGATGGACAGATGGTCTAAGTTAGATTATCTCCCCTTGGAAATGTAAGAACGGAATTATATTGCTTCATGCACATCTTCACATAGAGTTCTTCCACTGTGTAAAGTTTCATGAAAATTCTTCAAACGGTTTAGGAGGAGTTGCACTCACAAGGATGGACAGAGGGACAGACAGGGTGATTCCTATATACCCCACCCCACCCCCCCCCCCCCAACTTTGTTTGCGGGGGGTATAATAAAGGTTCATAAGCTACGTTTTTAAGACAAAAAAATAAAGTGAAAATATATAGTCATTCAAGAAAAGTCTAGAGCAAATTTCAACTGATTGTCAAGCCTGGTAAAGGATTAAGATGAATATAGAGGTAAATATTTGTAAAGAAAGGCAGTATTGATTGAAGCTTCAGGATTGTTATGTTTATAAAGAGTTCTTCTTTATACTAGACGGGACAGTTTGTTCATTGGTGTGTGGTTACTTTCACCATCTATACAGTACTGTGACCACAAAAGTGGTATTCTCCCCAATCTAATTGCAAACCGATCACGACTCGGTTGTGTCTGTGGGTGAAAGTTTCAAAAATAAAATACTGCAAAATCAATACTGCATCAAGGGAAACAAATGAAAATAAGATTTGAGATTCAGTGTTCTCGCACTACTTTTTTCGACCTGGTCAGACAGAGAGGAGAGCGAGGAGCAGAGGGGACAGATATTTTCGACAAGATCGTGATTCGATCGAAATTCTCTGTCTGTTTTCGCGATCACAGTACTGTGGAAATATCGCAACTTCAACAGGAGAATAACCTCTAGTTTAACCCTTAAGGGTCTGGTCAATTGTCCTGAATTCATGCCTGACCACAGCCTGTACACGTCCAATGGCCTAACATTGATTTCTAGTCAAGTCTTGAATGCCTTAATGCAGCCCAGGTAATTCACCCTCAGCAATCAGCAGTGCGGAGGAATGGAAAAATATTTCACAGCAAAAATACTGCCGAGGATGGCTTCTTCAGAAAGCCTTGTGGTGGCAGAAATTGCACAACTTCCAGGTTACACAAGGAATCAAACCATGTGGGTTGCACTACGCTGTATTGCTAATCTTACAATTTACAGTACAAATTGCAGCATAACCACTAGAAACTAGTGTTCTGCTTCTTATGTGTTGATAACACCAGCATCTGACATCAGTTTCTGGAAAGCTCTTACAGAGCTTTCCAGAAACTGATGTAGATTCTGGTGTTATCAACACAGAAGCAGTGAGATACTTAGTTTGTGGTTATGCTGCATCTTATTTTCACTCATGCTATACATATTGAGCAAGTCGCCCGCTTACTTCCAAGATTTTTTCTCAGCATTCACATGGTTCATGATATTGGCATGATCTAATTGAGTGAAAGATTCTGATCATTGATTATGTTTATATACACATGCATCTCGAACTACTTTCACATGTTGAAGTTACTTAGAAGTTTTCACTTCACCGCATATTACATATACATGGCAATTGAGACTATGCCTTGCTCCCTGATGGTTTTTATACAATCGAACAGGCTTCACCAGCAATTGCTGTAGAAGCACCAGTTTTCCACGGCAATTTTTTTGCCGAGGAAACAAGGTTGAATAACCAGGACTGCTTATTTATTTATTTATTGGTGTTTTTAAGGTCACATATTTCTGCACAATGGCTAACCATGACTGTGACAGTTTTACGGGTGGAGGAAGCTGGAGTACCCAGAGAGAACCACCGAGCAACTGTCAGCTCCCCAACATACCAACTCTACACAAACAGGGTTAGCATTGGTTGAAGACAGGTGCACCATCGACGTGCAGTACGCCTTAGTACACAACATCACTGTGCCCCCCACGTGGGCAATGGGGGTGGGTGTGAAGTGTCTTGCCCAAGGACACAACGCAGTTGCCGCAGGTGGGATTCGAACCGAGGACCTCTCGGCTTGCAGCCTGCATCTCTACCAACTGAGCCACCGTGCCCCACCAGAACTGCTTAAAAGGCAGACAAGACTTGACTAGAAACCACTGCCTATGTAATTTGTGTACTGTCAGCAGAACCTACTCATGATGGCATGTTAAGGGCAGCTGTTCTGAGGTCGTAAAAGTCAGAAATAAAGGGTTAACCAACTGTTTATATAGTTCAGCTCCCAGTTCTAGAGGGCTCAAATCTCAGGCACTTCTTACCACATCTTTTTTTATCAGCTAAACAAAACTTGTTTACCACTACCTGAATCTCATTGTGAATTACAGTGTACTATAGGAGATAATGGTACTTGTATACAGGAGCTGTCCAAATGAAGAAATATCACAAGAGGTACTTTTTGTAAATTTATTCATTTATGGGTGTTTAAGGTCACATATTTCTGCTCACTGGCTAATCATGACCACAACATGGATAGAGAGTTAAGTCCAGCCAATTGTTTATACCCATGTTGCTGATTTTAGAAGACTTCAACCCCAGACATTGGTTACCGAGACCTACCTTACCAGTAAAACAGAGCTAGTTTACCACAGTAAACAAGCACTGCTTCAATTCTCAAGCACTAAAAATTTAAATTCTGTGAAAAACAAAAGAGGTCTGATGTTTAAATCTAAAACTTTGCTTCTTGAAATTTTCACACAAGCAAACTTACTGTCCTTGTGAAATGTCCACTCGGCAGTTAATTTTGCAGTGACCCAAACAGCCAATATGAAACTCCCTGTGATTGTATGCTGAGATTTTCCATATTATTTTAAGACTCATCCATAGTGATTTTCACTCAAATGATAGAGGGCTAGATTAAACCTCTGCACACTGCTGCCGATATACAGTGGAGGCCACTTAATTGGATATCTCTTAACTGAATAACCCTGTTAACTGAATATAATTTCTGAACACAAAACCATTTACCATACCACCAGTACAAATTTGACCTGTTAATTGAATATAGGTTATAGAGTAAACTCCTGCTAATTGAATAAAAAATTTTGTAACCTGTCGAGAAATTACCCTGACTCTCCCCAGTTTTCCTTTGTTTATCGACCTATTTTGCCTCAGTGCATCCAATACAGGCATTTAATCTATTATATCTTGTTTGACAGAGCTCATGGAGCTCTGTCAAACAAGATATAATAGAATAAATGTTAAGTTTATCTCTAGAATACAGGAAAGTGACACTATCCCTGTTAATTGAATACTTCTGTTAACTGAATAATTTTCATTGGAAAATGGCTGATTCAATGAACAGGGTACCACTGTACCTAAACTTCAGGCTGAAAATTTTCCCAACATGCAACTAGAAATTTGATCAATTCAGTCATGTTTGACAGGGCTCAGTGAGCTCTGTCAAACAAGACTGAATTGGTTAAATTCCTAGTTGCATTATGGGAAAAATGGCAACATGAAATTCTGCTATTTCGACATCAGAGTGTTGGTTGGTAAGAATTGGTTCATATGGTTTTTGCCTTGTAGCAATTTATTGGAGAGCACCTGTAGAACAAAAATAATTTATGTCTTAGAGAATATGAAGCACATCTATGTGATATGAAGCCCTTTGATTAAAGCACCAGCACTTTGTAATAGAGCCCAAATATGGGCTTCTAGCACTCAACCAGTTAACAGAGAAATGTGTAATGACCCTGAAATACTATAAAAGACATTCAGATATATCACAAAAAGATTTGGATGCTGAAATGGTTAAGCGATTTACTGCCAATGATTTGATTTACTGCCAAATTTGATTGTGATCAACTGCATTAACCATGTTCAATGGTTCTGTCCCTTAACAAGAGCATCTATTTGGCCAAGGAAGAGGCAACCTGCTTGTCATTCACAAGTTCCAGCATTTGATCGTGAATAAACAGACAGAGAAGCAAACAAACATGATCTCAGATATAACACAGTTTTCCAATGTCACCTCCTTATGTCACTCAAGTCCTGTCCGTAAACCCAAACATGGTGCTTTTGTCGTAAGTGATTGGCTAGATTAAAAACAATTGTCACTGCCAAGGTTTATTAGGCCTAAAAAAATAAAAAATCTGTTTCTCAGGCCCTCCCGCATGGTCCTTTTGGCTGCCGCATGCTCTCTTTTTATAACCAATCTAAACTTAAAAAAAATTAAAATTAAATGGTTTATGTCTGATATTTTACCCAAGTTAAAAAAATTGATGAATTTGACCCTTGAGTGCAAGAAGGCTTTGCAATGCTTTAGCATTGCAAAGCCTTCTTGCACTCAAGGGATGAAATACACCACCACCCATGCTATTCTGTAGGTTATGAGGCCTAAAACATAAACCAAGAACATGAACTTTTGATGGCAAAGAAGAAACTACTGAAATAAAAAATAAAATAAAAAAACGCTTGCCCGCATGCAATTTCACAAATAATGGCCTGAGAAACAGAAGATCTACTTTGTGTGGCCTTATTTTGTTTATTTTTGTAATTATTTCTTTGTCATCAAAAGTTCATGTTCTTGGTTTGTTTTATGTCTCATAATCTACAGTATGGCATGGGTGGTGGTGTATTTCGTCCCTTAGTGCAATTTTTTATTTTTTTAGGCCTAATAAACCTTGGCAGTGACAATTGTTTTTAATCTAGCCAATCACTTACGACAAAAGCACCATGTTTGGGTTTACACTTGTGCACTCAAGGCACAAATTGATCACTTTTATTAACTTGAGTAAAATAATTTTTATTTTTTTAAGTTTGCATTGGTTTTTAAAAGAGAGCATCTGGCAGCCAAAAGGACCATGCACGAGGGCTTGAGAAACAGATTTTTAACTTTCTTAGGTCTTAACTGATTTCCAAGAGTTCTGGATATAGTTATTCATATTAAATTTGACCGGTCCGGTTGACCAAAAACTCAACTCAGTGTCAGCAGACATGTTAAGTCTCACAATTTTAGAGGGAGACTCACTATTTTCTAGAATAAAGTTAAATAAGTTTAAAATTGGAATTTTAACAGAATCTGACTATCAGAGTCAATACATTTTACTCTTGAGTCAAATAAAATTCGAAGTTTCAGTATTTTTACTCCGGAATCTGACTATTTTACAATTCATCAGCTTTACATGTCTGAGTGTCCAGGGCTTATATTTCGACGAGAATCGATTCGCACAAAGATTCGCGCAATAAAACCGGCGAGAATCCATGTAGATTCTAGCTGCACCTCTGCTAGGACTAGCGTGAAATTTTTTTTAGTCAATTTAACTCTTTAACTAACACAGCGGCAACAAATTAACCAATAGAAGGCTAACATGACCTGAAACATCCTGCATGACACTTTGTCAATAAAACCTTACAAATATGGCTGTCATTGGAACCGGCTCATTGAGCCGGTTCCAACGACAGCCATATTTGTAAGATTTTATTGGTAAATATTGTTCATTTAATTATTTTATCATTTATTTATTATTTATTGTTTAAAAATTATCAAACTTAGTTTTAAAAATTAAAAAAGTGTGTTGGGAAAAAGGTTAACATGTGTTATCAGTATAACAACAGTGGTTCAACCTTGGTGGCATCATGGGATCCTGGGACACTCATAATAGATATGGATTCTCGCAACCATTTTCACGAGAATTCAAATGGATTCTCACATATTTAGACGAAATATAAGCCCTGGTGTCAGACATCGAAAAAAAACCCCGAAAGCCACAACCATGCATGTCTCAATAAGCAGTACTTTCAGTTTCTGCATTTACATGTAATAATTCTCAGTCATAGAGAAGAAAGTTGTGCCTACCGATGCAGAAACACAACATGCTGGAAAGGATTATAAAAGTATTGTGTTACATGTAATTCTCAATTATGGCAGTGAAAGTTGTGCCTACCGATGATGAAACACAACATGCTGGAAAGGTAAAAGTATTGTGCAGATGTATTTCGAAAAAAAGAGACTGAAAGGCAGATGGAAGTTGAATACAGGAGTTCGTCAAACGTCACCTCCCTGTGATAAGGTATACTAGTACTGGTCCAGCAGTTTCAATATACACTGGGCCAGGGTCAATGTTCAATTCCATTCTGCATGCAACATGTGCTAAACTGCTAAATGTTGACAATGTCGATGGATTTCTTGGTCGACTAACATCGTTAAAAGTCAACGAGTGGACAAAATTTCTGTTGAATCCGACTCTGTTGCAATTCCTATTCAGATGTTCAGAACATGTGTGATCATCAGTATTTGACTGAAAATTACAACCGAGGACTGGAAAGTATGATGTCATATGCATGGGGAAAAACACTATGGGATTGATAATTGCCATTGCCATTGCATTTCTCTGATTCTCATTCAGCGAGCTCTGTCAATCAAGACTCAGTTTGTTAAATTCCTAGTTGCATTATGGGAATTTGTTGCTTGAAATTTTGTTGATACTTAACCCTTTACCTAACATGAAAGAAGACGACACTTGCAAAACAAATTCTTGAATAACTAATTTTTTTCATTTTTTGTCTCAAAAACATAGGTTATTCTCCCTCACTGGAACGAGCTCGATGAGCTCGTTCCAATGAGGGGTCATAACCTATGTTTTTGAGACAAATGATGAAAAAATAATGAAAATTAATTGGCGATTTTTTAGAATAGCACTGGCCAGTTTTGGCCGTTACGTTGGGTAAAGGGTTAAACATCAGTGTGCAAAGGGTTAGCATCAAAATTGTTCATGGAGTGTAAAGCCTATATTATACAATTATTGACTTTCCTTGAGGTTGATACACAAGAAATTATTATTACTTTTCAAGGATGGATAATTCCTTGTATCAACCTCAAGGAAAGTCAATTATTGTTTCATTATTATGAGAGAAAAATCATTTGCAAATTCCTTGCTTTATTACATATTTTTTTAAGAAAAACAGCATATTCATATGCAACAAAATAAATTTTAAAATTTTAAAATATATATTTAAGCAATGTGCATTAACATATTTGTCATGTTATAGTTAATTTTTTATATCTGAACAGTTCCTAAACATTGCAACAGGGAAGTTAAACAAAAGAGCAAGCTGAAAATACCTTTTCTATTTTTATCCCAAACAAGTAATTGGAATCATTATATTAACCTACCTGTGCTATTTATAGACAATAATGACAGAGCAGTGAAATATCAATTCGATTTCAATAAAAATAGAATAGATCAGCAATACTGGAGTATATCAACACTTCTGACAAGTGTTTTAATTAATAAAATTACCAGATTTTTTCTGTCATATAATAACAGTTAATCACATTCAAGTGCGATTCAAGGAATTTGATGATGATTTACAAGGACACTCAGGGCTGTACAAATTGGGTGAATGATAATTTTGTTAGCTTGCCATTGTGTAAAAAGAAATACGGTGATCGATTTTTAATTTGCCTACATTGCTAGACAGTTGACAAATATCTTTGCTAGAGTTGCTATAGTATTTAGTTATTATCTTTTTCAAAAATCTACTTTTGTTATGATGAGACGATGAAATGCTGTGATGTAATACAAAGTTGGAAAGGGCCCTCTGAGACCTTTCCAAAAGTGAATTACATCACAGCATATTATCAGAATATTGACAGAAACTCAAGAAGTTTTACGTGAACTAAATTCAGGTACTTCTCAAGGAAGGTAGTGGGAAATCAAGTTTTTTTAACCCTTTACCCAACGCAGACGATATCAAAATTTATTATTTTAAATATATTTTTTAAAAATTTTTCCAAAAATTTCAACACAACCATATCATGTGACCCCTCATTGGAATGAGCTCAATTAGCTTGTTCCAATGCGGGGTCACCTGATATGGTTTTGTTGAAATATTTTGAAAAATTTAATTTTTTCAACTGCTCAATTTGCATATTACGCGGGCGGATGCGGGTGATTCGTTGGGTAAAGGATTAATGATAGAAGCAAATTCAAGCTCTTCTCAAGGAAGGGAGCCTCGAAATTCAAAAGTCTTTTCATTTGGGTGAGAACCCTGTTCACACACCCAAGACAGAACAACCAGCTGCAAAACCGTCTAACCATTTCAACATTAAAAGAAGTTGTAAGAAATATCTCCCTTTCTTCTGGATTGCAGCATCTCTCTCGAGGCATCTGCAACATTCCAATCCACTTGAACAGAATAGCACCAAAAACATGCAGTCGGATTCCAACAAACATGTACACTTTCTGAGTGCCTGAAGGAAAATATCAGAGGCAGATTATATTAAAAAAAATCTCTCATCTCTGTTTTTGAGCGTAATTCAGTTTGGCTTCACAAAAGTCTCGAGAATGTCCTCGGCCATTTTTGTGTTGTTTCCTGCTACCCTCAAAGCATTAATAACCTGTAACCTATCATAGCCTTTTGATACTAAGAACTCAACAGCTTCTTCATTAACACTGGAGTATGACGAGTTTTCTTTATTTTCTGGGCATTCTTCAAACCGGTCCCTTCTTAATGGAATACCATTATCCAGCGTATTGACATTTGGATCATCTGCCTTTCTGCAAACAAATAATAAAAAAAAGTTAAACAGGGAATCACTGTTAATAATAAGAAAAAAGTTACACACAGTTACAGGGAATCACTGTTAACTGAATAGCCACTTAATCAATGAAAAGTATTCAATTAACAGGTCATTTCAATTAACTAGCAGAGAGCTGGAAGCCCATATTTGAGCTTTATTCTTAAATGCCGGTACCACATCTTAAAGGCTTCATATTCTGTGCTTGTTCTTCATATCACCTTTGAAGTGAAATTATTTAGTCTGTTAGGATTTGCCTTTTTGATTACAATTTATGGGAGAGTGCCTATTGGCACTCTCCCATAAATTGTAAGAAAAGGGGCAATGCAAATCGAAAGAGTGAAAAAGGGCCATAACTCTGGAAAAAATGTTTGGAAGAAACTCATGTTACACAGGTATCGTTCCCCCATGATGCTCTATCACAACCTCCAAATATCATTCAGCAGTGGCTGAGATACAAGGGAAAATGTTGGTATGGATGGACAGATGAACAGACAGATGGATGGACGGACAGACGGAGGAGGTCTCCACTAGACACCCCTTTTCAAGTCGGATTTATAACAAGGCAAAGATATGAGAACAAATTTTGATGACCAAAAATAATTTAGCACTCTACCAGTTAACCAGTTAACCCTTTACCCAACGTAACGGCCAAAACCGGCCAGCGCTATTCTCAAAAATCGCCAATTAATTTTCAAAATCTTTTCATTTTTTGTCTCAAAAACATAGGTTATGACCCCTCGTTGGAACGAGCTCGTCGAGCTCGTTCCAACGAGGGGTCATAACCTATGTTTTTGAGACAAAAAATGAAAAAAATTAGTTATTCAAGAATTTTGTTTGCAAGTGTCGTCTGCTTTTCATGTTAGGTAAAGGGTTAAAAGCGATATGGTTTGTTTCCAGTATTCAAGAGATAATGTTAGCATTTATTCTATATCTTGTTTGACAGAGCTCATGGAGATTTAGACAGATTTATTTATTGGAGAGGCGTGCAACTGGCAGTCTCAGTAACGTACTAACTGCACAAGCATTGGTTGAAGGCAAAATCATCATAGATGTGCAGTACACCTTAGTGCAGAGCGCACTCGTGACCCCACGTGAGAAATCGGCATTAAGTGCTTTGCCCAGGGACACACACAATGCAGTTACCGCTGTTCAAGATCGCTCCATGGACCTTTCATTCTGAAGTTCAATGGTCCAACCACTAAACCACCACGCTTTCGGAATAAGAAGATTAAATGTGAGTATTGGATGTATAGAGGCCAAATGAGTCTTTAAACAAAGGGAATTTGATGACTGTCAAAGTAATTTTACAACATATCTCAAGATTTTTTATTCAATTAACAGAATGAATAATACAACGTTAATATGCAGTTAACTGAGTAATAAACTCATACGTCGAAAGAAAGGCCAGACCGTCCAGAGCAAAACTTTTCTTCAGAGTGGACTAATTGCCATACTGGAGAAGGTCGCCCAGATAACCGACGTCAACCATATAGGTACACAAAGGCTAGCAATTTATTGATAAAGAATCATATGCTCGTTTTTAACTTATCAATGAACAACCACAGGAAACAAACAAACTAAAAAGGGGATGTGCCCATGAGGACGCTGTTAGAACACGACCCAGCCGCCAATCGAAAAGGCATGTATATACTAAATGCATACAAGTCTTACAGGGGTAAAACTATGTCCTGCCCTGTAATCACCTTTTAACACATTGGCGGGGAGGGGGGGTGGTGGGTGGTATTCAAATTCATATCGAACCCCCCTCACCCGCATTACTTGAATCATTCTGGTGTTAGTCATGAAATGGAATAGGAAGCGCAGGGCTCCCTCACGTCTGTCCGACTCCATAATGCCACTAAGGACAGAGAGGGACGTGAAGAACAAATACATACGATATCATGCCCGATAGGACAATGAACTCAGCCTAGCTGAAGCAGCTAAAGGTCTTCTTATACGCGAAGACAATAAAAGACTGACAACTGCGGCCTTAGAAGCTCACCAAGGAGACTTACAACTCTAGCCGTAGCATATAAGTCTTCATCTCTGTAAAGACAGATATATCGGTGTAAGTTACGACCATGAAGGCTCACTGAATGGAGATTTACAACTATCGTCGCACAAGGTAGGGATGAAGAGCCGCTATTTAACAGCCCTAAATTCCCAAAGAGACAGCAGTCCCCAGAGAAAATAAATTCAGTTATATCACTGCATAAGAACTGAAACAATCTTGCTTATGATTCTAGCTAGGCTACTGTGGTGTAAACAATAAGACTCAAGTCTATGACACCTATGGAAACAAACCGAAAAGCACTGTACCTTATCGGTTTTAATCCCAAAACACAGTGGTCACAGCCTGGCTAAAATAGCTAGAAGTCTTCCTCTCCGTGAAGACAAATATCTCAATGTAACTAGCGACTTGAAAGCTCACTAAATGGAGACTTACAACCATTGTCACGCAAGGTAGGGAATGACAAGCCCTATTCTAACAGCAGTAATTCCCAAAGAGACAGTAATCTCAAGGTAGCTACGCAGTTATGTGTCTTCGTCTACCCTGAAGACATATCTATGTCACTTGTGGCCTTAAAAGCTCACTAAATGGAGACTTACAACACTAGTCGCAAGAAAATACCACTGTAACAGTACATAAGGCGGCTATGACGTCCACAATGACATTAAATGTCTTGACGCCAAAGAATAGAACACTGAGAGAGAAAAGACGTACTTATCCCCTCTAACAACTCTATTCCAAACAAGACAGCTGTCTCAGCCTATCTATGCCAGGGCTTATATTTCGTCTAAATTTGTGAGAATCCATTTGGATTCTCGTGAAAATGGTTGCGAGAATCTATACCTACTATGAGTGTCCCAGGATCCCATGACGCCATCATGGTTGAACCACTGTTGTTTTCTGATAACACATGTGTTAACCTTTTACCCAACACACCTTTTTAATTTTTAAAACTAAATTTGATAATTTTTACACAATAAATAATAAATAAATGATAAAATAATTAAATGAACAATATTTACCTATAATATCTTACAAATATGGCTGTCGTTCCAATGACAGCCATATTTGAAAGATTTTATTGACAAAGTGTCAGGATATTTCAGGTCATGTTAGCCTTCTATTGGTTAATTTGTTGTCGCTGTGTTAGTTAAAGGGTTCAATTGACTCAATTTTTTTCACGAGAATCCTAGCAGAGGTGCAGCAAGAATCTACATGGATTCTCGCCGGTTTTATTGCGCGAATGTTTGTGTGAATCGATTCTCGGATTCTCGTCGAAATATAAGCCCTGTATGCACTATTCATCCGACTTCAGGATGAAAAACAGGTGATTTGAAATAACCTGCAGAATATTTCGACAACCTCTGTTGCTTTTCTTCAATACGAGAGCCTATACCTCTGCAAGTAGAGACTCTCTTGGAAGAATTCGCCAGAAGATTTGACCAACACGTACTTGTAGTAAGTGGAGCTTTGCTTGGACTGATAGCCGCAGGCCTGTCGAGACTACATACTCATCCACTGATCTTCCGCAATTTCATCCACTTTTTTGTGAGGTTGATAACCTTCCACTAAGTGGAAAGCAACAGAAGTCTATTCTCGACGATCTTTATTGCTGCCTTCAATAAGAGAGCCTGTACCTCCACCAGGAGTGACTCCCTTTTGAAGGGATCCACTGGAAGATTTGTCCAATGCGGACATTGTAAGTGGAGGTTATGTTTGGAATCACAGCTGTAGGCCTTCCGAGACAACACTTTACCCACTTATCTTCCGTGACATAAATCCAGTTTCTCTCTAAGTTGATAACCTTCCGTCAACTGGTAAGCAATAGAGGTCTTATATATCACCTGTACGACTAACAAGGCTTACAGAAGGAATGAAAGTGTCAATGACACTGTAGCTCAACTTGTCAAGACAAAGACATGTACATGTATAGTATGTGACACAGCAATGACAAAGATCTAGGCAATGACCTGATAACAAAGGTACATATAAAGTATTGTAATGGTCTGTACATAAATACTGACCGTTACCTGTAACAAATGTATAGGTAAAGTATTGTAAAGGTGGGTGACAGTCAGATGCTAAACTAGAAAAGAAATCTTTGAGTCCCAGAATGGGTCTGACTGAACCCCAAAATATTTATTCTCATAGCACAGTGATAACAAAGGCACCCGAAAACACACTCGTTCCTGTCCCAAGGTGAAAACAAAGGTACCCAAGAAGTTTTGTGAAGACCAGTTCATAAATACGAACTGTATAGAACTTGTGACAAAAAACTGATTGGACCTAATTTCGGTACAAAATGGCCACTGGCAGCCATCTTGAATTTTGGACCGCACCCAGAAACACCCATTCTCGTCCCATGGTCATAACAAAGGTACCCAAGAAGTTTCATAAAGATCAGTTCATAAATACGGCCCCTAGACCAAGCCGTATCCAATTGGCCAGACGGACGGGCCATGACAAAAGCTCAAATTTGGCTTCGCCAAAGTTGAGCTAAAAACCAAGTCCTCTCCATGAAGAACCCCGTCACGTCGTCCAGGGGCGTCTGACCTATAATCTGGATCAGACCTATGCCCCTTTTCCGAGTCGCTATACTGACGACCACCGGAGTAAGTATAAGAGGGTTTATTGTACCCTTGCGAGGAGATCCCTTAGCTGATTAAGTGGAACGACCTCACTTACCCCGGTCTGCTGAAGTGTGTTGAGGCGCATACTTCAGTAGCAGTGTATTCAAAGCTTTCTTATAGCTTGTTCACAGACTAACAAAAGCTCATCGTCAAATCGAGTATATCCGGGGACCAGAGCGACTCGGAGAGAGATTTTCACCTTGTCATCTATAAGTGATGACGAAGCAAGGGCATCATCACATCTGATAAACTCCCAATTTGCCACTATCAGGGTGGAGTTGGACGTGGCATACATGACTGCCCTGGAGAGAACTCTAAGCGAGGAATAACGTCCTCAAATTCCTTCCCATTAAGACGTTGCACCATAGCTCTTGTGAGGTGATCTGCGTAGGACATCACGTCCAGATTCACTCTATTGGATGAAATAGCATATTCCATCACTTCAGAGCGTATATTGAATGATGCAGGTAGGGACATATTTTTATCCCCGGCCTGCTCATCTAAACGCAGAGAAGCTCTCTGAACATCTTCCCAACTGTTTTTAAATGAACGCAGTCCAAGGAACAGTATATTATTGAAGATGTCTATAAGAAACCGTCTTCCTCTTAGCACTAGAGAGGTGAATATGGCATTGATAACATGGCCGAAGGCCTCTGACACCTGTCGAGACGACAGCGGTTTCTCTATAGTAGTTGCAGCTTGCTGATCAGGTGGAACAAAGTCAGCATAGTATCAATAAATAAAATTCATAACTACCATATGCTGTTCTGAAAGAGAAGGGTAATCCTCTTCCTTGTCCCTTTCGCCATTCGACTGAATCAGCTGTGACATTCGGTCATTTGCATTTGCGTGAACAGATGATTGGACCGACCCAGCACCGTCTGACAGCTCACTACCAGAGTCTGCTCTTGCATTTGGTGGGATGCTGCGATCAGCTGCGCAATCTGCGACAGCAAGTCCATTACTGAGGCTTGAGTAGTGGTTATCTGTTTTTTTTGCCGCCTGCTACTCCTGGGACTAAGATCTGGAAACAGATCTCTTCTTTGAAGGTCCCGAAGAACAAAGCCTCGGATCCCTAGCTACCGGATGGTCCGACTTCACGGGCGAAGACTGGCTCCGTCTTCACGCAACTGGCTGGATATCCGAAGTCGGGTAGCTAGCATGCCGTCGTGTGTGCTTTTATAACATAGCGGAGGAATCCGTGACTGAAGCCAACCCCGGCTGCAGACAAGACAGAGCGTCTCGAGTGGTGGGCGGACATATGCTCAGACTCGTGCAAGTTTCTCAAAACAACATTTGGCCCCAAATGTTGTTGGGTTAGAGAGGGACCTCTCCGGCTTGTGGTCTTATCAGACCTTGCCGAGCCCCCCGAAAAGAAAACTTGGTTCCGGCTTGGGCAAGTTTCTCATAACAACCTCTGGCCCCAGAAGTTGCTAGGTTAGAGTGGGGCCTCTCCCACTCACGACCTTATCAGACCTTGCTGAGCCTCCCAACAAGAAACTTGCTGTCTTCCTCCCTATTTCCGTCATCGCTGGGCGAGCTTTTGTTTTTAAGGTGTTCGCTCTACCCAAATCTATACTTCCTTCGAACACAACGGACATACCCGGTGTCACGGCTCCCACAGATGGAGTAACCACTTCACCGGTCGAGGCAGCTGCTTGCAAGGGATTAAGAAGACTAACTAGAGGCCTTATCCCTTGCTTAATTCATGAGCACCTTGCAGCTAGCTCTATTTGCTCAACAGAGTGCAATGACGGTCGCACACTTTGGATTGGTGTCACAATACCATCACCATGTTCATGTTCTTCTGAAAACAGAAACTGAAAAACTTGAATTATATTACGATAAGAGTTCTGGCATAGGAACCTCACTGCAAACAACGCATCACGACACCAGTCTCCAACGTCTGTCATGCCAATGTTACACAGTAGACAAGAATCCGCAGGAGTACATCAACTACAGGCAAGGCAACTAGCATGTAAATCTGAGGAAGACTTCCTCGCCTTGCATTTACAGCAGTAAGTTTTCATAATTACAATCAAAAGACAAAGTTGATAGCACTCCTACAAACTCCACAACAAAATATATGATAAAGATGCATAAATAAACGCAAGCAAAATTAAATTCAAAATTTTTTGAAAAAATTTTGAAAAAATGCCTAAGTTCACAAAGGGAACATAATGAGCCCAAGGGGATCCCGATAGAGCCTACGTGTGGACAAAATCCAAATATTATGAGCAACACTACCGGAATAACAATCAATGTATCCTAAAGTAACTCTACTGTAATATAATATGAAATACTACATATATTTAAGGATGTTGCCAATGTAAACAACGTCAAGGAAAAAAACGGAAACAAGACATCAGGCACAAAAAAGGCCCAAAGTCAGAATCCAATTTAAATGCTACCAGATGCAAAGCTAGATCTTCATACAAAGAAAAAACGATACATCGGATGCAAGACTAAAACGACCTAACACCCCTAGGGTGAGGACGTAACCATGGGGATAAACAGAATAAATATTCTGTAATACATGTTAAACTCCCAAGAAATTTAATAAAAAATTTCAATAAAAAATAGCCAAAAAGCTTAGGAGTTTAACAGGAAGGATTCATGGAAGTATAGGGAAGGAATACTGAACAAACAGCGGAATAATCATTAGCAAGAATGGTGACGTCAGGTGTATGTCCCCAAAATGAGAGACATGAAATAATTTTTATAATTATTATAAAGTTACAGCCCTGAACGTCTGAATCCACAGTATTTCACTTCCATCATCCATTAACAGCCTTGGATCCACCATTTCTTGCATTAATTTGTGTCTGTCATCCTCAAAAAAGGAGATTTTAAAGCAGAGATGTCAGCTCATTGTTACTGACTTTAGGGCTAAACAAAGAATGATATTGGTGCCAATTGCGGTCTCCTCCTGACCACTGTGCATGCACAGAGAGTAAAAAGTATGGAGGGCCAGATAGGACTTTTAATTTTTGGTTTTGTATGCAAATTTTGGGGATTAGGGTGTTCAAAATTTATGTCTGGCCCTTGATAATTTCAAGTTTGCATCAGCTAGTCTGGGCCATTGGTTGTCGTATAAAAATATGAAAGATTTATAGTTATCCAAGAAAAAAAGGAAACATAGCCTTCTATTCATTTATTTACTGGACTTTAACAACACTTTCAACAGCCAGGGTCACTTTGTGTCGGGCAGTTTTAGGGTGGAGGAAGCTGGAGAGAACCACAGAGCAATGGCAAGTAAATGTCAGGCTCCCCAACATACTAACTCCATATAAGCAAAATTAGCAGTGGTTGAAGACAGATACACCATTGACATGCAGTACACCTTAGTACACAGTGCCAGTGTGCCCCCACATGGGTAATCAGGATTAAGTGCCTTGTCCAAGGACACAATGCAGTTACCCATGGCAGAGATTGAACCAAGGAACTCTCCGTTTGAAGTTCAATGCCTGAACTGCTGAGCCACCATGCTCACAGCCTTCTGTTCATGCTAAGCAAAGGGCAAAAGACATTTTCAGTATAATTGCTACACAACAGGCTCATCCATCACGCATGTGAATTGGCTATTTTGGAATGAACTGAAATTACTAAATCTTGATATCATAACAGACAATCAATATTGACATCAAATCAAATGTAAATCAAATCAGGTGATTGCTTGTAAGCTGCTAATCATGGATCAATGACAACATAAATGCCAATTAGGAGCCTCCATTGGGATTTTCCACAATTTGTTTGCATTACAGGATTTATCAACCAAGAGGCCCCAAGGGGCCTGAAAGCGCTCACCTGACACTGACAACTATCAACCGAGGGTCCTGATTTAAGCAAACTTGCATCTACCCCATTAAGAAACCATATACCAAATATCAAAACATTCTGACGAGTGGATCTGAAATTATTTTTTTTTAAATATTCCTCATATTGAACTAAGTTATAATCTGGACTCACATAGGGAGCCCAAATATGAACCCAGGGACTTGGCATGAACAAACTTGAATCTCACCTCCCTAAGGATGCTGTATTCCAAATATCAAAAGATTCTGACTGCTGGATCTGAAGAAAAATATTTTAAAAAAATATTCCTCATGTTGAACTAAGTTATAATTTGGGCTCCCACAGGGAGCCCATATATGAACCCGGGGACTTGGCTTTAACAAATTTGAATCTCACCTCCCTAACGATACAGTATACTAAATATCAAAAGATTCTTACTGGTGGATGTGAAGAAGAAGATTTTTAAAGATAAAGTATTCCTCATTATGCACTAATTTAAACATTTGGGCTCCCATAGAGAGTCCAAATATGGACCCCGGGATTTGATTTCAACAAACTTTTGAAACAACCTTCCAAAGATGTTATATGTGAAATTTGAAAGCTTTTAGAGCAGTGGTTTGGGAGAAGAGTCTTAAATGTTTTCCCCATTACACACAGTGTTAAAAAATGCTGACTCAGCATTTTTTCAAAGTCCCCAAAAGATAAACCAATAGCAATTTTTTTTTACCATTCCATTCTGTTGGTCCTAAGGAAGCTTCACACCAAATAAGAATTCTCAGTGCCATGTAGTTTTAGAGATATGGGCATTTTAAATTTTTCTATTTTAAGCTCCTGTGGTTCCCACAGGGCATTTTGAAAAAAGTTTTGGGCATGAATCAAGTACTTATGACCTATTAATACTTCATATCAAATTTGGTTCAAATCGGCCTCTCGGTTGGGAAAATAGAAATTCTTGCCCCTCCCATAATGACAACTATTGCCCCTCAAACTTCTCTTGAACAAATTTGAGTCTACACCTCAAAGGGAAGCTGTATACCACATATCAAGTCTCTGCTACTGCTGGTTCATGAGAAGATTTTTTTTAAAAATGGGGCACTTTGGCCCCACCCCCTCTTCGCTATGAGCAGAAACCCAATTTGAAGAAAAACCCAAGTGCCCCTATATAACCACTACTCAAGAGAAATTTCATTAAAATGTAGAAAGTGGTTTAGGAGAAAAAGACCCGAACACCACTTTCACAATGTGCGATGGACGAAAAGTGATCAGAATAGCTCACCCTTACTTTCAGTCAATTGAGTTAAAAAGGCCATAATGGGCAGAATTGTCAAATGTGCTGCATACATGAGTAGAAAACTCAAGGGGGTGGAAAACAATGAGGCCAGGTTAGCTAAACAAGAATGAGTCTACATTAAGCAATCCATCTCCATAGGATACATTGTCAATCCTTGAGCCCATCAGGAGTGACAAAAATAGTCCGAGCATCATGCCTTTTCTTCAGTTGATCATAATGTAAAATGTGGAGCTCTCCTATGAAGCCCCTGAAGCCCCTTGATACAACCTATGTGGATTAATCTTAGTTACACACTTCCAGAGGGTACTGAATACAAAATTTCTAACTCTTCAGCTGCATGCATGGCCAATTCTAGCTCCCATTGGGAGCCCAAATATTAACCCAGGCTCTCGATTTGAACAAAGTTGAATTTGACCTCCCTAGAGATGTTGTATACCAAATATGAAAGCATTCTGACTGTTGGATCTGAAGAAGAAAAATTGTGAAGAAATTTCTTCATATTGCACTTAGTTAAAATTTGGGCTATCATAGTGAGCCAAATATTAACCTATGGACCCGATTTGAACAAACTTGAATCTGATCTCCCCCCCCCCCCCCCCCCCCCCCCCCCCCCCCTAGAGATGTTGAATACCAAATATCAAAGCATTCTGACTGGTGAATCTGAAGAAGATTTTTAAAGAAATTTCCTCATATTGTACTAAAATTGCAGGAGCCCAAATATTAACCCAGGCACTAGACTTGAACAAACTTGAATCTGAGCCCCCTAGAGATGTTGTATACCAAATATGAAAGCATTCCGACTGGTGGATCTGAAGAAGATTTTTAGGGAAATTTCCTCATATTGCACCAAGTTACAATTTGGGCTACCAAAGCCAGCCTAAATAGATACCAAGGGACCCAATTTGAACACACTTGAATATGACCCGCTAGAGATGTTGTATATCAAATATGAAAGCATTCTGACTAGTGGATCTGAAGAAGATTTTTAAAAATTATCCCCCATATTGCATAGGAAGCCCAAATATTAACCTAGGGACTTGGTTTGAACAATCTTGAATCTGACACCTCATAACATTGATGTATACCAAACATTAAAAGACTCTTGACTGGTGGTTCTGAAGAAGAAGATTTTTAAAAGAATATTCCCCATATTGCCCTAAGTTAAAAATTCTTCGGGCTCCAGTACTGAGCACAAATATGAATCAATGGGCTTCATTTTAACACACTTGTATCTGACCCCCATATGGATGCTGTAAACCAAATATCAAAAGATTCTGACCATCGGTTTTGGAGAAAAGATGTTAAAATTTTTTTTTGCAAATATGCTGACTCAGCATCATTCACAACACTTGTAATAAACATGTGATGTCAGAAGTCAATGTCGATGTGAGTTGGTATTGGAAATAGAAATAAATTTATTTATATATTTCACTTACTGTTTACCTAATAGCAGACATGAGGAAAAAATATTTAATATAGCTGGGGTACCTGGAGAGAACCACCACGCATTGACGAGCAAATGTCAGCTCCTCAACATTCTTACTCTGTTCAAGCGCTGTTCAAGCAGGGTTACAGTGGTTGAAGACATGTGCACCATCGACGTGCAGTACGCCTTAGTACACGGCATCATTGGGCCCTCATGCAGGCAACCGGGATAAAGTGCCTTGCCCAAGGACACAACGCGGGTCGTCCTGGACGGGGATCGAACTCGAGACCTCTAGCATAGAAGTCTAACAGTCTACCACGTAATATTTCAAAGGATGGTTTCAAAGTTATGATTAGCCCTTTGAACCCGAGAGGCCGCTTTTCCAGCCCATGAACATGATGCTTTATAAATTCATTAAATATGATAGCTGGTAAGTTAATGTGTGGGTAAGACCAATCAATATTTTCAAATAAATATTAATTGGTCTGCCCACAAATAATGAATATGGAATCTTCCAGTTGCTGCCATTGAATTTATATGGAAGATACCACCAGGGTTCTAAGGGTTAAGTAAAAACAAAATAAATACGTTGAGGTTATTGTCTTAAATATTTATTTATTTATTTATTTATTGGTGTTTAAGGTCACATACTTATGCACAATGGCTAATTGTGACCATGACAGTTTTACGGGTGGAGGAAGCCGGAGTACCCGGAGAGAACCACCGAGCAACGACGAGCAGCTGTCAGCTCTCCAACATCGTAACTCTGAACTCTGCACCGCAGCACAGGCAGGGTTAGAATGGTTGAAGACATGCGCACCATCGATGTGCAGTACGCCTCAGTACACAGCGTCATCGTGCCCCCATGTAGGCAATCGGAGTGAAGTGTCTTGCCCAATGACACAACACGGTTGCCGCAGGTGGGATTCGAACCGAGGACCTCTCGGCTTGCAGCCAGCACCTCTACCAACTGAGCCACCGTGCCCCCAGTGTCTTAAATAGAGTGGGTTCAAGGGTGAGGGGTAGCATATATAAATTTATATATTTTGCATGAATACACCACCCCACCACCACTCACCCCCCAAGAGAAATTATTTTCTATCCTACACCCTTGTAGTACCAAGAAAGGTGTGACCCCCACTTTTTTTAGCTTCTGCTCCCTCTGATGCAATGAAATCAGAAGAAAAAGGCGTGTAAAAACAGACATAAAAAGCAGTTTTTTGTGACATTTGTCAATTGTTAATGAAGATGATTCTGACTGGTCCACATTCCTAGGGAATCCTTCACAAGAAGAGAGGTTCTTGTGATAAAATGATGACGTAACTGAAATTATGGGAATTCCAGTTCATGACTTTTATGCTGAGATGAAAGATATGCAGCTCCCTGTGTGTGTGTGTATGTGTGTGACCGATTTTATGTCATTGCTCATATATGCATGGTGGATTATCATTATGAAAGTTAAGGTCTCAAAGGTTGTAGGTAAACTGAATTCATGTACTTTTACGATACTCTTCGATCTTACCTGACTTGAGTTATTACACAGAGTATACTTTCTCTACTCTGTGGTTATTATCATACGCTAGTCACTCCATCACACCTGTTTGACCAATCAACTTGATTATATACACACCAACAATGGTATACTAAATTGCAAGGTAAGCACCAACAGCCCAGTGAAACACTTTGCACAACAAGAAGGTATAAGGCATTAAGCTACCATTGTACAATTTTGTTGAATTGGGTATTTTGAGTGATGGACGCGGCATTTTAAATACAATTATAACATGTAAAACTTGAATTTTTTTAAACTCCCCACTATGAAATCGTTAAAGACATTATCATTAAATCCCAGCTAAATGGCTGGTTATTTTGACTGATTCCGATAATTGGTTCAACACGATCAATTTGAGTATCCTGTTTGTTACTGTAGAAGCAAATGATGAACAAACCTGAGAATATTGATTCAAAATGTAATTAACCCTCAAGTCCTCACACAACCACAAACTGCCCCACTTATATTGCTCAGAAAAAGTTGTCCCAAAATGTGTTCTTTCTTGAGAAATCGACTGGTAGGATGTATTTATCTTGACAGTGTTTGTACATCATGTACAAGAATAATGCAGAAACAATCTTAAGTCATCTACAGATGTGTATATGTATATACGGTAGTTATTAAGGCCTAAAAAAGTTTAAAATCTCTTTCTCAGGCCCTCCTGCATGGTCCTTTTGGCTGTCACATGCTCTCTTTTTATAACCAATGCAAACTTAAAAAAAAAAATTGAATGGTTCATGTCTGATATTTGACCTTAGTTAACAAAATTTGTTCTTTGAGTGCAACAAGGCAGGGACCGACCTGGGCATGCACCAGTGCGTATTTGGTCCTGAAACATCAGGACCTGGCTCTTAAATCTCAGAAATAGGCTTCTCAGTTGGCGCGTAACTTCTCAGATCGTATTTCGATATTCTTTCGATGGATAATAGACAGAGACACTCTTACGTGTATTATATATATGATTATCATTTATCATTGTTGTAGAGTGCTCAAGTTAATACTTCAAATCTTAATTACCAAGCATTAATCTTCACTGTGGTTTCTGATCAAGTCTTGGCTGCCTAAATAGGCAGCCAAGACTTGATCAGAAACCACAGTGAAGATTAATGTTTGCTACAGTGTACTAAATGAAAATGATGAGAGCTATTACACACTTGCAGTGTGTGTTACAAACAGCAGTGTGACTCCGTAAATTGAAATCTGGCGCATGAATTGAAAAAATAGGCTCCGTGGCTTGAGTGTATTTTAAATAGTCCTGATCGGTCCCTGCAAGGGTTTGCAATGCTTTAGCATTGCAAAACCTTCTTGCACTCAAGGGATGAAATACACCACCACCCATGCTATTCTGTAGATTATGAGGCCAAAAACATAAAACAAACCAAGAACATGAACTTTTTGATGGCAAAGAAAGAATTACATAAAAAAAAAAATAAAATAAAAATAAAATAAAAAGAAAATTTTACAAAAAAATGGCCAGAGAAACAGAAGAGCTACTTTGTGCAGCCTAACATAAAATTAATCTGAGGACTTAAGGGTTAACCCTTTACCCAACGAATCGCCCGCATCCACCTGCGTAAAATGCAAATTCAGCATTTGAAAAAATATTATTTTTCAAAAAATTTCAACAAAACCATATCATGTGACCCTTCGTTGGAACGAGCTCGTTTTTTTGAAAAATTGAAAACAAGAGGCCCCACGGGGCCTGAAGCGCTCATCTTGTACAGAACACAATTTAAACAGAGTCCAAGAATGAGTCTACATTAAGCAAGCCATCTCCATAGGCTACACTGTCAATCCTTGAGTCCCTCAGGAGTGACAAAAATAATCTGGGCATCATGCCTTTTCTTCAGTTGATCATAAGTAAAATGTAGAGCTCCCCTATGAAGCCCCTTGATACAACCTATGTGGATTAATCTTAGTACCTCTAGAAGGTACTGAATACAAAATTTTTAATTCTTCAGCAAAATGGCCAATTCTGGCTCCCATAGAGAGCCCAAATATTAACCCAGGCTCTTGATTTGAACACAGTTAAATCTGACTTCCCTAGAGATGTTGTGTACCGAATATGAAAGCATTCTGACTGTTGGATCTGAAGAAGAGAAATTGTAAAGAAATTTCTCCGAATTGCACTAAGTTCAAATTTGGGCTACCATAGCGAGCCCAAATATTGACCTATGGATCCGATTTGAACAAACTTGAATCTGACCCCCCTAGAGATGTTGTATACCAAATGTGAAAGCATTCTGACAAGTGAATCTGAAGAAGAAGATTTTTGAAGAAATTCCCTCATATTGTACTAAGTTGAATTTCATGTTCCCATATGGAGCCCAAATGTTAACCTAGGCACTCGAATTGAACAACCTGGAATCTGACCCCCCTAGAGATGTTGTATACCAAATATAAAAGTATTCCGAATGGTGGATCTGAAGAAGAAGATTTTTAAAGAAATTTTCTCATATTGCACTAAGTAAAAGTTTGGGCTACCATAGTGAGCCCAAATATATACCTAGGGATTTGATTTGAACAAACTTGAATCTGACCCCCATAGAGATGTTGCATACCAAATATCAAAGCATTCTGACTGATGGATCTGAAGAAGAAGATTTTTTTAAATTACCCTCCATATTGAACAAAGATAAAATTTGGGCTTCCGTAGGAAGCCCAAATATTATCCTAGGGACTTGGTTTGAACAATCTAGAATCTGACCCTCATAACAATGATGTATACCAAATATTAAAAGATTCTGACTGGTGGTTCTGAAGAAGAAGATTTTTAAAGAATATTCTCCATATTACCCTATGTTAAAACTTTGGGCTCCTGTAGAGAGCCCAAATATGAACCAATGAGCTTTATTTCAACAAACTTTTATCTGACCCCCCTATGAATGCTGTATACCAAATATCAAAAGATTCTGATGATTGGTTCTGGAGAAAAGATTTTTAAAAATTTTTGCAAATATGCTGACTCAGCATTTTTTCGATGCCCATTACAGAACACTCTAACATAACCGATGGCAATTTTTTTTTACCATTCAATTCTACTGGTCATAAGGATACTTCATACCAAATAAAAACTCTCTGTTCCGTGGGGTTTGGGAAATATGGGCGTTTGAAAATATTTCTATTTTTAGCTCCCAGGGTTCCCATGGGGATGCGGGAATTTTTTTTTTTTGCATGGGTCATGTACTTATGACCCAATAATACCACAAACCAAATTTGGTTCATACCGGACCATCGGTTCAGAAAATAGAAATTTTGGGCGGGGCCAAAAATCTTGCCCCTCCTATTACAAAGCCAAATATTACTTCACGAACTTCGTTTGAACAAACTTGATTCTACACCTCATATGGAAGCTCCATAGCAAATATCAAGTCATTGTACACACTGGTTCTTGAGAAGAAGATTTTTAAAATATATGGGTGCATTTTCCCCCACTCCCTCCCTATGGGGCTGGGCATGCTGAGTTGAACAAAAATGAAATGCCCCTTTGGGACCATCACTCACACAAACTTTCACTTGAATTGGCCCAGTGGCTTTGGAGGAGAAGACCAAAACATGGTGTTGACGGACGATGGACGACAGACGACGGACGACAGACGACGGACGACGGATGGGAAGCGATGAGATTAGCTCAGCTTGACTTTGTCAAGATGAGCTAAAAATGATATTTAAAATAATAAATTTTGATATCGTCTGCGTTGGGTAAAGGGTTAAACATCCGCAATAACTAATATGATGATGCAAATACTTTAGATAAAAATAATAATTAAAATCTTACATTACACTGTCCCCTGAGGCCTGATTGCTTCTCGGCAGTGGTAACGGTGGCAGTTCATAATCACTTGGTATCCGGTGAATTGATGGCTTCACATTCCCTGTGACGGAAAAAAGAGTACCTGTGAACAGATTGTAAAAACACAGACAAAAGACAAAGCTAAGCAGACTATAAGCAGATATTAGGAACAAATATGCAACTAAAACAGGAATGAGTGCAAGACATCATTAGCAACTATATACAAACACAATATCCATTCAATATTAGTTCTAAGAATAAAACGAGGAGATAAATAAATCTGAGGCTGTGGTCATCTGAAATTCAACTGAGCATGCAACCCTGTTGGTGGAAAATATGGCTTTTTTGGGGGGATGGGTTGGTGGAGGGGGGAAGAGGGGGGCAGATGTTGGAAACTAGATACTTTTGTGGTGGAGACCATCATAGAGCCCCACCAATGGCATCTACCCAATATTTCCGAAAGTCCAGTAAGCCAAAGGGACAATTCTCTAAAGCCTCAATAGGTTTCGGGTTGTCTAACCCTAACTATTTGGACGATCAGGTCTTCAGAATAATAGGCAGATATTTTGCTGACATGATGATAAAATAAGACTTGGTTAAAGTATCATCTAATTCCGAACTGATAGGGTTCATCCATTTCCCCTAGGCAGTGTACCCATAGAATTTTATGATACTAGACCAACACAGTGTCAAATTCAAGTCTGGAAACCATTTTGGGTTGGTGCTCCCTGTGGCCTTAAGCTTTTTACCACAAATTGATAGTGTTCATCCCTTTCCCCTAGACAGTATACCTAAGTTTCATCACCCTTGACCAAAGCATTGTCAAGTTAGAGTCCTGAAAAAGTTTTGGGGTTAGATCCCTGCAACCTTGCAGATGGACAGGCTGACCCAACCCAACCAAAAGGAGGCGTCCTCATCCAGACATTATACTGAGTCATCCTACAAAGTTACAATGAAATCCCTTCATGAATACGACCTGTAGTCTGTGCTAAAGGTTTATGGGTTTTGGGCTCGGGCAGTCGTCATGACCAAGAGGGGATGTTCTCATTTAGACATTATCTGAAGTCATCCTATCTTGCCAAGTTACAATGAAATCCCTTCATAAATACGACCTGTAGACTGTGGTAAAAGTTTTGAGGCTTTGAGCCCCTGTAGCCGTCATAGTTGACCGATTGGAACCAAAAGGGGACGTTCTCATCCAGACATTATATGGAGTCATCCTACAAAGTTACAATGAAATCCCCCCATAAATATGACCTCTAGACTGTGCTAAAGGTTTTCAGGTTTTGGGCTCGGGCAGTCATCACAGTTGACAGATCACAACCAAATGGGGAAGTTCACATCTAAATATCATACAGAGTCATCCTACCAAGTTACAATGAAATCACTCCATAATAAATATGACCTGTAGACTGTACTAAAAGTTTTTGGATTTCGGGCTTGGGTAGACATCACAGTTGACAGATCATGACCAAAAGGTGACGTTCACATCTAGATATTATACAGAGTCATCCTACCAAGTTACCATGAAATCCCTTCATAAATACGACCTGTAGACTGTGCTTAAAGGTTTTTGGGTTTTGGGCTCGGGCAGCACTTCTTTTTCTGCCGCGTCCCCTCCCACTGGCCAGTCCTATTCCACTCTGTCATCTGGATTATTACTGGCAACATCATCTGAACGTCCAGCACTCATAGTAGTGTCATATGTGTCAGCTTGATTTGAGCCAGACTGTGCCACAGAATCCTTTTTCCACGTTGCTATCAATTGTCATCTTCGTCCGGGGAATTACTGTGTGGTGCAATATGCACTAAAACTGTAGTCAATCAACTAAAGGGAAACAACTCTAAATTCATTCGGGAATGAAATTACTTCTGTGGATTGATAGAGACAGCATACATGGACTGAGGTGAGAGTAGATGCATTACTTTGCCATCGGCACGCAGCGCGCCGACGGGTTTGTAGTGTCAGTCTACCACTGGCGTGGCACGCGCCGACGAGTCACGAAAGGGTTAAAAAATCTATAATAGAGTAAATGCCCCTACTGGATACACTGATGCCAAATAGGGCTACATACAAGGGAAATTTGGTGAATGTCAGGGTAATTTCACAACCAATTGCAAAAGACTTTTCATTCAATTAACAGGAGTTTACTCTACAACCTATGAGAAATTAATGGGTAAAATTTGTGCTGAAGGTATGGGAAATGGTTTGGCTTTTGAAAATTATATACAATTAACAGGTTATTCAATTAAGGGATATCCAGTTAACTGGGTTCCAATGTACCCTGATCCCAGGCTTGTCATTTTTAAATTGCAGGACAGCTACAATGGTTCACCTTAGATGACCCCTGGGTAGCCATTGTTGGTCTGGCTTAATTCATTTGATGGGAGCCAATGAAAGCCATTGTCAACAATATTAGTTTTTCACAATATCTATACATGTATATCTTAATGTTTAGATGTGCCTGTGATGTACATTGAAATTTGGATATAAGACACACCCAACAGTCACTCTCAGTAATGAAAAACAAAGAAGACTCCAGCATTTGAGAATAAAATACAGAAGCAAGTCATGCAAAACACAAACACATGCAATAAAAGTTGATTGAGAATTTTTAGTCTACGCAGGTGACTGTGGGCGATGGCCCATCTGAAAACGACAAGTCTGTTCCCTTCATGTCCCTATGCAGAAAGCCCAAAATATTAAAAGTTCTGTTCAACTGTAGGCAATAACAGCATCACTCACATAAAAAAAAGGTTAAACTAGAACTTCATCTTCCTTTTATAATGACAAATGAGCAATTTCAGATGATTATGCCAAACAAGTCCAAAGGTATTGTGTCAGAACCCCCAAATAACAAACCTCTTTAACAAGAGGCCCCAAGGGGCCTGAGAGTGCTCACCTGACACTGACAACTATCAACCGAGGGTCCTGATTTGAACAAACTTGCAGCTGCCCCATTAAGAAAACCATATACCAAATATGAAAACATTCTGACCAGTGGATGTAAATTTTTTTTTTTTAAATATTCCTCACATTGAACTAAGTTATAATTTGGGCTCCCATAGGGAGCCCAAATATGAACCTGGGGACTTGGCTTGAACAAACTTGAATCTCATCTCCCTAAGGAATCTGTATTCCAAATATGAAAAGATTCTGACTACTGGATCAGAAGAAAAATATTTTGAAAAAAATATTCCTCATGTTGAACTAAGTTATAATTTGGGCTCTCATAGGGAGCCCAAATATGAACCCGGGGACTTGGCTTGAACAAACTTGAATCTCACCTCCCAAAGGATGCTGTGTTCCCAATATCAAAAGATTTTAAATACTGGATCTGAAGAAAAATTTTTTTTTTAAATATTGCTCATGTTGAACTAAGTTAAAATACAGAAAACCAAATATCAAAAGATTCTTACAGGTGGATGTGAAGAAGAAGATTTTTAAAGAATGTTCCTCATACTGAACTAAGTTACCATTTGGTCTCCCACAGGGAGCCCAAATATCGACTCCGAGACATGGCTTGAACAAACTTGAATCACACCTACCTAAGGATACTGTATACTAAATATCAAAACATTCTGACTGCAGGATCAGAAGAAGATTTTTAAAGAAAATTCCTCATATTGAAGTAAGTTATAATTTGGGCTCTCACAGGGAGCCCAAATATGAACCCAGAGACTTGGCTTGAAGAAATCTGAATCTCACCCCCCTAAGGATGCTGCAAACCAAATATCAAAAAGATTCTGATTGGTAGATCTGAAGAAGAAGATTTTTAAAGAATATTTCTCATACTGCACAAATTTAAACATTTGGGCTCCCATAGAGAGCCCAAATATGGACCCAGGGATTTGATTTCAACAAACCTGTGAAACAATCTTCCAAAAATGTCATATGTGAAATTTGAAAGCTTTTAGAGCAGTGGTTTGGGAGGAAAAAAGTCTTAAATGTTTTCCCCATTACCCACAGTGTTAAAAATTGGTGACTCAGCATTTTTTCAATTTCCCCCAAAAGTACCCTATGATAAAACCAATAGCAATATTTTTGGACCATTCCATTCTGTTGGTCTGAAGGAAGCTTCACACCAAATAAGAATTCTCAGTGCCGTGCAGTTTTGGAGATATGGGTTTTTTAAATTCTTTCTATTTTTAGCTCTTGAGGTTCCCAAGGGGCATGTTGAAAACATTTTTTGGCATAAATCAAGTACTTATGACCCACTAATACTTCATATCAAATTTGGTTCAAATCGGCCCCTCGGTTTGGAAAATAAAAATTTTGGGTGGAGCAAAAATTCTTGCCCTTTCTGTAACGACGACAAATATTGCCCCTCGAACTACGCTTGAACAGACTTGTGTCTACACCTCAAAAGGAAGCTGTATACCAAATATCAAGTCTCTGCTACAGCTGGTTCATGAGAAGATTTTTTAAATAACTGGAGCATTTTGGCCCCACCCCCTCCTCAATATGAGCAGAAACCCATTTGAAGAAAAACCCAAATGCCCCTATATAATCACTACTCATGTGAAATTTCATTAAAATGTGGTCAATGGTTTGGGAGAAAAAGGCCCAAACACCACCTTCACGACAGGCGGCAGACGAAAAGTGATCAGAATAGCTCACCCTGACTTTTAGTCAGGTGAGCTAACAATGCAGGGCCATAAGTAATGTTTTCATTCACTGGCAATCCCTCATTGAAACTAAAACCCCTCACTGGACATTTTTATTGCCTTTCCGTGTCTTTCAATATTATTACAAAATCAGGTCAGGAGACTTGAAACTTTTTATGTTTTTTGATTGGTGTATATTACTGAAATCTGAAGAGTGTAACTGAAGACGGTTCATAGACCAGTTAAAATATGACAAAAACAGACTGACCCTAAAAAAAATTGCAAGAATATGTTTTATCATGTGTTCTGCTATCATGTGTGGAGAACAGAAAATCAAAAGTGAGCCAAAATCAGGCCTTTAAATTCATTTATTTTGGGCACACCGTTTTGCCCTAATTTGAGCACATTAAAACCAGAAATAACAGCCTTATCCTGTTATGTTTTATTGCCATGCCTTTCGTTGTGTTTCTATTGTCATACAATGAAGGAAATTATTCTCAAATGTAGAAGAGGCACAAAGAATTTAGACATTTTTCTTGATGTCTTCACACCTTCTCGAATTTGGCCGCACCTGTAAAGGGTGTGAAATTGGGGTAATCTAATGGCCTGGTCAAAATAGGACCACATGAACGTGTTACAATATGACTTCAAATAATAACGATGGCCGGCAATGTGAAAAAAAAAGTAGAGTCAAAAGAGCACCCTATCCCCCAAATATTGTACAGTGGAACCCTGTTAATTGAATAGCCACTTTGCCAATGAAAATTCTTCAATTAACAGGAGTATTCAGTTAACAGACATTGTGTCGCTTTCCTGTATTCTAGAGATAAACTTTGCATTTATTCTATTACATTTTGTTTGACAGAGCTTCATGATAGATTAAATGCCTTTATTGGATGTACTGAGGCCAAATGGGTCTATAAACAAAGGAAAACTGGGGAGAGTCAGCTATTACATTTTGTTTGACAGAGCTTCATGATAGATTAAATGCCTTTATTGGATGTACTGAGGCCAAATGGGTCTATAAACAAAGGAAAACTGGGGAGAGTCAGAGTAATTTCTCGCAGCTTACAAGATTTTTTATTCAATAAACAGGAGTTTACTCTATAACCTATATTCGATTAACAGGTCAAATCTGTACTGGAGGTATGGTAAAAGGTTTTGTGTTGAGAGATTAGATTCAATTAACAGGCTTATTCAGTTAAAATATTCACTTAACCCTTTACCTAACGAATCGCCCGCATCCGCCCGCGTAATATGCAAATTGAACAGTTGAAAAAATTAAATTTTTCAAAACATTTCAACAAAACCATATCATGTGGTGACCCCTCATTGGAACGAGCTCACTGAGCTCGTTCCAATGAGGGGTCACATGATATGGTTTTGTTGAAATGTTTTGAAAAATTTTAAAAAATGATATTTAAAATAATAAATTTTGATATCGTCTGCGTTGGGTAAAGGGTTAAGTGGGCCCCCACTATACTATCAGCTCCCAAGAATAATATATTAAAAGTTGGCCGAAGTCAGGCATTGGGAAAGTATCAAAATATGGCATCAAACAAAGATGGCCATCAGCAAATGAAAATGACCAATATCAACTTAAAACTCTATAGTATAATTTTTGTTCGCATTGTCATCAGTATCTCTGTATAAAACATTTCTGGGGACTCCAAACATTAACCCATGTGGTGTTGCAACAAAATGTATGATGTTGTGACATAATTTATTGATTCTCAAGCTGCTTTCCACATGTGGCAGAGGAAGGAACCAAACCATTTTGAAAGAGCATTATTTTTATCACCTAAATCGCAATGCTCTAATGTTATTGGGTGATTAAGTAGTTTTTGATAATATTGAGAATGTATGTCATAATTCAGGACTGTACACAGTGCCAATGGCATGTTAACACCAAATCATTCACTGGATTCCATATTAACCCTCTTCACACTGAGATTCCTTTGAAGACAATACTGCAATAAGCTGAAATATAGGCTCTGATAAAAAGAACTAATATGACCTCACAGACATGATTTGAACAAGACAGTCTAACAACATCCATATCCCCCACCAACTTCTATGTCCTGATAGGAATAAACATATGAGGTACGGAAAGGGCCATAAATCTGGTAAAAAGATGCAGACCAATATCTTCCCAAAACCTGCAATTTTGGTAAATTCAAAGTCGACAAGGGCCATAAATCTGGAAAAATGATTCGAATCGAAACTTTTTTCCATATGCACATGTACACATCATACTCATACTGTACACAAAGTTTCGTAAAAATCCAATAAAAAATGCAGGAGGAGTTAAGCGGACAAGCATTTGTGACAGAAATTTTGCTTTTTTATAACCAAGAGCATTAACCATGCAAAATTTGTCACATCAAAAATTCCTGACCACATGCACATCTACATTTGATAACAATACTTCAGACCAAGTTTCGTAAAAATCCAATAAAAAATGTAGGAGGAGTTGAGTGGACAAGCCTTTGTGATGGAAATTTTGTTATTTCCAAGGGTCATAACCATGCAAAATTTGCCGCATCGAAAATTCATGACCACACGCACATCTACACTTGATGCTGATACTTCATACCAAGTTTCGTAAAAATCCAATAAAAAATGTAGGAGTTGAGTGGACAAGCCTTTGAGACGTGAATTTGGTGGCTATTTCCAAGGGCCATTACCTCGCTAAATTTGTCGCATCGAAAATTCCAGACCACATGCACATCTACACTTGATACTGATACTTCCGACTAAGTTTCGTAAAAATACACTGAAAACTGTAGGAGGAGTTAAGCGGACAAAGTTTGTGATGGACGGATGTACAGACTGACAGACGAACACTATTTCCATAAACATGAAGAAGACCCCCATAAAGAAGCTGTATATATCAAATATCAAAAGATTCTGACAGGTGGATCTGAAGAATGCGATTTTCAAAGAATATTCCTCATGTTGCCCAGCCTGGCATTCTCAAGGAGGGCTGACCTCCTAGAGCCCTCGCATATTTTTTTGAGGAGGGCTATTTTTAGCCCTCCTCCATCAAGCCAATTAAAAACATCACAAATTGTTTTGCAGTACTACTACTTTATGTGCACAATTTCTAAGGCACACTTTATCCATATGACAAAAAGCAATAGATAATTTGCTCAAAAATAAAACTCAACTGCACCATTGGGCTTCATGTTCAAACATTCTGTCACACTCATGGTACTGATGGTATGTGACTCTCTGGTAATGCCACCAGTTAGATGTAGAATGATATTTGAACATTGTTGGAGAAAGTACAATTCTACCTCAAGATGCTGTTCACATTGCTCTAGAAATACAGCTAGGGATAGATGTGGTCAATCTTGTTATTCTTACACTTACTATATGAAGCAAGAAGACTTCCTTAAACATGTTGTCACCTACTGGGAGATAGAACAGAATGGAACTCAAGTAACAATGTGTATCCTGGTGAGAGCATTTGCCCTCCTGGGAGGATTTAGGAGGGCAATTTTTAACGTGTGGACGTAATCATTTTCTCAGTTAAACCCTCCTGTATTTTTCATAATGCCAGGCCTGTATTGCACCAAGTTAAAATTTGGGCTCAAAATATGAAGCCGGAGACTTGATTTGAACAAATTTAAATCTAATCTCCATAAAGATGCTGTAAAGGAGCCCTAACATGAATTCACAGACTTGATTTGAACAAACCTGAATCTGGCTTCCATAAAGATGCTGTAACCGACATCAAAACATTCAGACTGGTGGATCATCATCAAAAGATTTTCAAAGAGTATTCCTCATACTGCACCAGGTTAAAATTCAGGGCTCTCAAATATAAACCCAGGTACTTGCTTTAAACAAACTTGAATCTGAGCCCCATAAGGATGCTGAATACCAAATTTTCAAGATTCTCACCAGTGGATCAGAAGATTTTCAAAGAGTATTCCTCATATTGCAACAAAATTTGAAATACTATTGGGAGCCCAAATATGAACTAGGGGACTTGAACTGAACAAATCTTATCTGATACCCCCTCCCCTCCCCCAAGGATGTTGTATAAAAAATATCAAGAAATTCTGTTTGACTGGTCGATCTGAAGATTTTAAAAAACATTCCTTATTGCTCTAAGATCAAATTTGAGCTCCTGCAAGGAACCCAAAAAATTCTGACTAGTGCTTCTGGAGATCATTTTTGAAAATGCTGACCCAGCAATTTTTGATTCTCCTGAGGGTACCCTATGACACAATCAATTGAAATTTTTTGTTGTTGCTCATTTGATTCTACTGGTCCAAAGGTTTCTTCATACCACATAGCTGTTCTGATCCGTGTGGTTTGAAATTTTTTTTTATATTTTTAGTTCCAGGGGTTCCCACAGGGATGTGGGAAAATATTTTTGGCATGAATCAGTACTTAAAAGCCAATAATGTCACATACTGAATTTCGTTTAAATCGATCTATCGGTTCAGTAATTAAAATTTCAGCGGGGACAAAAATCTTATCCCTCCCAGAACTGAAAATATTGCCCCTCAAACTTCTCTTGAACAAACTCTACTAGTATTCACCTCAAAAGGAAGCTGAATACCACATATCAAGTTATTCCATCCATCATATAATGACAATATTTTTAATTTGGGGCAATTTTCCTCCACGGCTTCCCAATGGAGGGGGGGGGGGGGGGGGGGGGAGATGGAGGGGGGCAGCATATCAATTATTTTAACAAAACTGAATTGACCCTCCCCAGGCAACATTCATATAAAATTTTATTGGAATCCAGTCAAGCAGTTTGGGAAGAGAAGACTGAGATACCACCTTTATGACGAACGATGAGTGATCACAAAATTTCAGTCATGTGAGCTAATAAGGAAACCCAAACTGATTTTTAGGACATGTACCGTAATGACTTGTGTTTTTTTCCAACATCTGACACCAAGTAGATTTTTCTGTTAACTGGACAGCTCAAGGATAGAAGGAAAAGAGAGGTGGAAAGGAAATGAGGGGATCATGAATGGAAAAAAAAAAGGAAATCAGAATTAACCTTTTAAAAACAATTCTTGTTTCTCATGGTAATTTTTTTCTGAATATTATTTGGGTTTTTTTTTAAATTCATGATAACCGGAGTGAAAAGAGTTTGAAATGTCTCAAAATTTGAAATGCCCATTGCTCGCAAATCATTAGTACTTCAACAGGTGTTTTTAACCCTTTACCTAATGCAGGGCTTATATTTCGACGAGAATCCGAGAATCGATTCACGCAACAAAACCAGCGAAAATCAATGTAGATTCTCACTGTACCTCTGCTAGGATTTGTGTGAATCAATTTGTCCCTTTGCCTAACATAGCAGCAGCAAATTAACCAACACAAGGCTAACATGATCTGAAATATACTGACACCTTGTCAATAAAATTGTACAAATATGGCTGTCATTAGAACTGGCTCAATGAGCCAATTCCAATGACATCCATATTTGGGGTTATTTTAAAATATTATCAAATTCAGTTTATGATTTAAAAATTAAAAAAGCTGTGTTGGATAAAGGATTAACAAGTGCTATCAGTACAGAAAAGGTCTTCAACCATGGTGGCCTCATGGGACCCTGGGACACTCATAGCTGGTATGGATTCTCGCATCCATTTTCATGAGAATTCAAATGGATTCTCCCAAATTTTGATGAAATATAAGCCCTGTAATGAATCAGTTGCATCTGCCAGCATAATTTACAAATTAATCAAATAAAAAAAAAAAAAATTCAGAAAAATTCAACAAAAGCATATAAATGACCCATCACTGAAACGAGCTTGTTCCAATGAGGGTGTCAAATGATATGGTTTTGTTGAAATTTAAAAAAAAAAAAAAAAAAAAAAAACCCAATAATTAAAATGATAAATTTTGATATTGTCTGCATTGGGTAAAGGTTTAACCCTTTACCCAACGAATCGCCCACATCCGCCCACGTAATATGCAAATTGAGCAGTTGAAAAATTAAATTTTTCAAAATATTTCAACAAAACCATATCATGTGACCCCCTCACTGGAACGAGCTCATTGAGCTCGTTCCAATGAGGGGTCACATGATATGGTTTTGTTGAATTCTTTTTAAAAATTTAAAAAAATGATATTTAAAATAATAAATTTTGATATCATCTGCGTTGGGTAAAGGGTTAACAAGTCAAAGTTTTCATCATAATTGTAATTTACTGCACTTCAAAGTATGAAAAGAATTAGCTTCAGAAAGAGTTAGATTTTGACTGGTTAAAAATAAAATTGTGATAACAAGGGAGGTACCTGAGAAACAAGGTTTTTTTAATAACCTTAGGAATGAGTACCTTAAAATCAAAATAAACAGACAGTAAATGTCTCTTTACCTACCAACATAAAGACAACAAGAAATATACTCATAAAATATTCCAGTCTTTCTAATTTTGAAGCGAGCTGTTGCTCTTGCACATCATCGCACCTGCTACTTTTAATTTTAGCGAATAGACAACAGCAAAACACAGTTCCGCCTAGTGAGCGGTTAACCATTACTTAACGAATTGGCAGCTTCCGCTGCATAATATCAAAATTGTGCAATAGAAAATTTATTTTTTTGAAATTTCAATAGAACAAAATCATGTGACCCCTCAATAGAATGAGCTTGTTCCAATGAGTGATGATCACATATGGTTTTGTCGAAATTTTTTAAGAATTGGGTGAAAAAATTTAAAATCATTTTTTTTTTTATGTAAAGTCTTTTCTGTAAAGGGTTATAGGCCAAATAATACAATATGTGCACAAAAATGTGAACAGTACACCATGAATTAAGCCAGGACTCAACAATAGCATACTTCACTTAAAATGTTAGCGAACAGTATACAGCGTGCCTCCCATTTTGAAAATCAAGACTTGATATTCACAGTTATAAAACATAAAGCCCCATTAATCTGGCTACAGTATTGCAAAGGTTTTCCAGTGGAAATATGCTGCATGGTATATTTATTTTGGAATGCTTCTTCAGGTATGTGCCCAAGGATTAATTTCGACACTCGCACACAGCCATGCAAATTTCTCCCAAGAGAATTTATTTATTTATTTATTGGTGTTTAAGGTCACATATCTCCCAAGAGAAATTCATGCCTGCAAATAATATTAGTTATACAGGTGTTTGGCAGAGTACAAAGCTCCATGTACGGATCAGGGTACATAAAGTTCTGACAGGGTACATGGGGATGTATATCCTGCCAAAAACCTGTATAACGAGTTTGTCATATTGGAAAACTATCGTAATATGTTCCAAATGCAGTGACCTTTTTCTGGTTTTCTTCCTAGCATGCAAATGAAAAGTATAACATAGGCATATTTAGGCTTAATAAACTTATGAATCTGTTTCTCAGGCCCACCCACATGGTCATTTCGGCTGCCACATGCTCTCTTTTTATAACCAATGCAAATTTAAAAATATAAAAAATTAAATAGTTTATGTCTGATATTTTCCCAAAGTTAATAAAATTGATAAATTTGTCCCTTCAGTGCAACAAGGCTTTGCAATGCTTTGGCATTGCAAAGCCTTCTTGCACTCAAGAGACAAAATACCCTCACCACCCATGCTCTTATGTAGATTATGAGGTCTAAAACATAAAACAAAGCACGAATACAAATTTTTGATGGCAAATAAATAATTACAAAAATAAAATAAACTGTCCACCCGCATGCAATTTTACAAAAAATGGCCTGAGAAACAGAAGATCTACTTTGTGGGGCCTTATCACATCGCACTATGGAATAACTTTCAAAGATGGTGTCTGGCCCTTTTTCACTCTCAAATATGCATGAAAATTTCAAGTTATTGTTTTTTTGTGGTATTTAGTCCTAATTTCAGACTGCATGGTACACAAATCTTTTCATTTTTACTTTATTCAGTACATTTCAAACTATATGTAACTTTATTTGTGGACGTAATCATTTTCTCAGTTAAATTTTCCGAATGTCACATGACTTTATGTACCCCAAGCAAAAATCTGAACAAAGCCCTATGTACCCGACAAGGTAATCAATTATAGCCTCACATTTTTCTTTGCAGTATAACAAATTACTGTGTAGGTGAAAGGAACTTTATTCAATATGTTTTGATTCATCCACTCAAACCACAAATATTTTTTATATAAGTTTATCTGTTACCGTGAGAAGTAAAGAATAGTTTGTGTTTGTCAAATAAATTTTTTCACTTTCTCATCCTAAATTCCAAAGGTAAATCGTTTAGGCCACACTAAATAAATTAATTGATTCTCAGGCATTTTTTTTTTTCAAATCTGTGAGGGAGGTGGGTTTTATTTTCAATTTTTATTTTTCTCTTGCACACAATGACCAATGATTGAGAGGCATTCTTGGCATTTTTTTCACACAGAATATATAGAAAGAGCATTATTATACAAATTAACTCATTTAATTTTAACCCTCAATGGTCTAATTCTGGATGTTATCACATTTTACGGAAACTTGCAAGTTTCCTTTCAAGTGCCTTGGCAGTTGTTTCTAGGCCATTCTCTGCCAAGACTTGCCTAGAAACATCTGCAATGCCATAGGTTGTGGACTGTCTTTAGTTATGCTTTTCAGATTTCAGTTACATAGATCAGTCAAAAAAAGTACAAGGTTTTGAGTCTTCTGATTTTGTAGTAATATTGGAAGACACTGCAAGGCAATAAAAAGGTCCAATGAGCAGGTTCAATTTCAGTTAGGGATTGCCTGAGAATCAAAACATATTTTTTTTGCCTCAGCAGGTTAAGTTCATACTATGCATATGCATGTTAACTTTGTATGTAGAAGAGCTTAGAAGAGCTTTTGAAAAATGAATATAAACAAGGTCAATGGCTCGATCTTGACCAGCCATAATTGTGTTGTGTCGTGTCCTTGGGCAAAACACTTAATTCTGATTGCCCATGTGGGGGTATGGTGGTGTTGTGTACTAAGGTGTACTGCACATCAATAGTGCACTTGTCTTCAACCGCTGACAACTCCACTTGTACAGTGTTAGTTAGTTGGAGAGTCTGACAGTTGCTCATTACTGCTCTGTGATTCTCACTGGGTACTCCAGCTTCCTCCACCCGTAAAAATGTCTGACACGATGTGACTCTGTCTGTTGAAAGTGTCATTAAACACCAATAAGTAAACAAACAAACAAGTGAAAAGGTGCCATTCAAACATTAAAGTTGTACTTGTAAATCACAATAACACACAGCTTATTTACAGTGTAGTGATTTTCAATGATAAGCATCCAAATTTCCATACTTTCAAGATAGGGCCCTGCAAAGCTTTGAGATTCCATCTGATTTCTAATCTTAAGTCGCTATTCGATTCGATTAAGAATCAGCATCTGATTCGTCATTTCATTTAGAACTTTTCAAAGGAATATGGCTCGATGTCTGTCATCTACATCATCTCCAGGTCTGGCATTCTTTAGGAGAGTAAGAGTGCTGCATGCCTGCTGCATGCCTACTGCACGCCTAAAAAAAAATGAGGAGGTCAGTTATTTGCACTCCTTGATTTTCTGGAATGCCAGACCTGTTTGGGACTGCTTTTAAAATCTATTTCCATTTCGTCTCCTGAGTTCCGATGTGTTCTCTGTGCCTGCTGGCACAGAGAACACATTGGAACTCAGGGGACGATTTGTCAGTGTTGCAGTGATTTGCAATAATTCATGACCCATTCTGTGTCGCATTTTGATACATCACGAGTGTAGAAGACAGTCACATGAGAATTGAATGCAACATCTTGAATAATGAGAAGATGTGTGTGCCAATTTTTCCACAATATAGCTGAACGTGGTACAGTTTTTGTCACAATATTAATACCTTGAAGTGAATATAACCAAAATAGCATACAAGTTTTTGCACTGAAAATTTCAGGTGCAATTGCACTCCCAAGCAATCTGAGGAGGGCAATTGTTTTGCACTCCTTGATTTTCTAGATTGCCAGGCCTGCATCTCACAAAACTTATAGTTCAGATGGAAACTGTACATAAATAAAGCTGAAAATAAAGCCCGAGTGTAATTTCCACTATATTAACATAAACAGAATCTGCACCCATGCTACCACCAATGGTAATTCCAGTCTTACTTTAAAGCTTCCAAACAATGGCACCAATGAGCTGTTGCCAACAGCTAGCACTGTGCAGTGCCTTGTACTGGCAATTCTCGTACCCATTCTTGCTTTTGAACTATAGTTCTTAATGGGTAATATTCCAACTACATCATCAAGGCGATGAAGGCATGCTTTGATGATGTAGCTGGAACATATTATCAGTCAGGACTTGGGCCACTACAGTCCGAACAAATTGGGTTTAAAGCCACCTGCCTCAAATCGGTCATTTTCAAGACACCCCTGATTCTATTCAAGGTTCGATTTGATTTCAAATAGATCCGATTCAATTTGATATTTGAATCAAACTGAAAATGTGTAATTTGCAGGGCCCTTTTTGAAAACCATCCATAATGACAATTTGAAAATCAAAATTTCCTAAGAGTTTCAATCTTAAAGATGCATAACAAACATGTGCGGTCTTCAAAGGATCTCAATCAAACTCGACAAGGTGAATCACCTCACATATATTTTAATTTGCTTCTGTACACTCTGCTCAACTAGAAATTTGTTAACCCTTTACCTAACAAATTATATAAATTTTTATTACAAATTACTGAAGAGTGCCTGTGAGCACTCTCCAATAATTTGTAATGAAACAAGTTTTGAATAACAAATTCAGACCACTAAAAATAACCTAGCCCTCAAGCCAGTTAATCACTAATGTTAAAAATATCCTGTTATTTGTACTTTTTGACGTTTGACTTCGCATTTTGAAAAATGTTGAAGAAACTGAATTCCCAGTGATGTTTGAACGTTAGGATAATTAAAGTCCTAAGGGGTTAAAGGTGGCTATAAGTAAGGATTAGATGGATAAAGAGAAGAAACAAGAGAACTGAACTGAAAACTCAAACTAAAATTCAGAGTCATAAGCCGAGTTTCGTCAAAGTGGGAGAAGAGATAGTTTAGGTACTGGACTGGAGTAGGGAAGCCAGGATGTTTAGATAGCTGAACTAGAAGAGAAAACTTCTTAGTGAAAAGAATGAGAAACAACAACACAGTCAGAAAACTGTATGAGATATGAGAACACTTTGTACTTTTTTCTTTTGGTTTAACCCTTTACCTAACATAGTGGCCAAAAACAGCCAGGAAATTAACCAGAATAAGTCTACCATGGCCTGAAATATCTTACAAATGTCTCAATAAAATCATACAAATATGGATAGCATTAGAACCGGCTCGTCAAGCCAGTTCTAATGATATCCATATTTGTATCGTTTTATTGAAAAATTGTGAGAATTGTTTTGTGAAAAATGTGAAATTTAATTAATTTTTTTTAAAAGCTGTGTTAGGTAAAGGGTTAATAAATAAAGAGGTTATTAATTGGTTAGTTTCATGTCGACTGAGCTATCAGCCCTCAGCGACTTCACATCAGCCTTCGCCCAATTTTCTCCAGAATAGTGCTCAGTGACAACCGTTGAGTCAAATGTTATCGCAGCTTAAAATACTAATAATAATCCTGCTGTCAAGACTTCTTAACTAATTGAGTGCTAGAAGCCACTATCAGGGCTTTCAAAAAATGAGGATACCAGAGCAAAAGCCAAAACTTTTCTTGCTTATATTTTCATATATGATATGAAGTTATCTCAGGCTGATATCTAGACCGATATAAAACTAACCAAGTAATAACCTCTAAATATTACTTTGAAGATAATATGAAGTACATCCATGGATTATGAAGCTGTATGTTTCGGTACCTGTACTTCAGAAGAAAGCCCAAATAAGGGCTTATATCACTCTACTAGTTAAATGACGCTGTTTTATAGAACTAACTAGATTTGGACTACCTACTGGAAGGAAAAACAGACATCAGAGAGACTGCCACCTATTCTAATATCCCATAATGTTGTGGCATAGGATAACTGTGAAGTTATACATACCACCCTGACATTGAGTTCTAACATATCCATGGCCATCACGACTGTTACTCCGAACTGGATGAATACCTGGAGTTGGGTTGTCGTAGAACATTTCTGGTGGTAAGTCAGATTTCACATCGGTTGATTTTGGCACTTCATATGGATTATGAAGCTGTATGTTTCGGTACCTGTACTTCAGAAGAAAGCCCAAATAAGGGCTTATATCACTCTACTAGTTAAATGACGCTGTTTTATAGAACTAACTAGATTTGGACTACCTACTGGAAGGAAAAACAGACATCAGAGAGACTGCCACCTATTCTAATATCCCATAATGTTGTGGCATAGGATAACTGTGAAGTTATACATACCACCCTGACATTGAGTTCTAACATATCCATGGCCATCACGACTGTTACTCCGAACTGGATGAATACCTGGAGTTGGGTTGTCGTAGAACATTTCTGGTGGTAAGTCAGATTTCACATCGGTTGATTTTGGCACTTCATACCGTAATTCTGAATATGCTACTGAGCCTGAAAAAATGGAAGACTAGATGACATTCTACACAGGCTTCCCACGGATATCAGAAAATCAAATTTAAGCACTATTTAAGAACTTTTCAAGGACTCTGACCATGATTGTCCAGGACAGTTATAATTTGATATGAACTTACAACACCATAGCAACACAAAGAATTTCCATCTCGAGGACGTGATCTCTGAAAAACCCAACTAGCTAGATATATATCATTCCTGGAGTTCAACAAGGAACCATCTGCATTGCAGATGATTCCTTGTTGCACTCAAGGGACAATAGAGATCAAATAAATGTGATTCCTGACCGATTTTGTGACATCACATGTACGTGGGGAGGGTTATCCTAAGACTTATTTTCTCTGAGGTTATAGGTAAATTGAATTTAATTACTTTCAAGGGGAGTGATGGAAAATCAAGTAATTTTCAAGGCTTCAAACAATTTCAAGCACTTTTCAAGGAAGGGGTCAAAATAAAAGCACTATTCATTTGAGTGGGAGCCCTGCTACACAACAAGGTATCATTGTCTAAATTTAGTAAAAAGGAAAAATACTGCAATTCAATTTTCCCTCAAAAATGGGACAAATCCATGGGCATCAGGGCTTAAAATTCATGCACAAATCCAAATCGATTTTTTGCAAATGATTCTCGCACAGAAAATATTGGAAATCAACTCTGATTCTCACAAAATGTTCATTCGATTCTCATCATAGGTTCTGAAATAGTCCTTACTGGCCTGAAGAATCCTCCATATCTTTTCCTCCCTCACAGTATGGTAAAACTGATCCTTAGCAGGAGTGTCTAGTGAAGTCTTGGCTGCCTAAACAGGCAGCCAAGACTTCACTAGAAACCACTGCTAAGATACTGTAACTACCGACAGCAAGACCACCAAAATCATGTATGTGGGAACAGTGCTCTATATGGACATACAAGTCAAGAAATTCACCAAAAGTAGGACAAGGCTCTTAAGGGTTTAAACTCTGGCAAATATATAAATATGAGTTTTGATTTTAACTATAGAAAATGTACTTGTTACACTCACAAATTCTTATATTTTCTATTATTTAACTCATAGAGTGCTGGAAGCCCTATTTGGGCTTTATTCTTAAGTGCAGGTACCATAAGTTAAAGGCTTTATAATCTATTGATGTGCTTCATATTATCTTTGAAGTGAAATTATTTCATCTGTGTGGATTTGCCATGTTAGAATTTATGAGAGAGTGCCTCTGGGCACTCTCCCATAAATTGTAACAAGGCAAAAACATTTGAACAAATTTTGATGACCAAAAATAATTTAGCACTCTACCAGTTCAAAACAGAAAATTGATTCTCACTGCAGGAGTTTGCGAGAATCAAAACCAAATCTTGTGAATTGGGACTGATTTCAAGTCCTGGGCATCAGCTGATGGGGCAAGAAGAGACAAATGACGTTCAACTCTTGAGCAACAATACTTATTTTGGGATACCTGTAAGCTTATATTACATGTTACGCAATTTGGAGTAAGTTCATTATTTTTCCAGCAGCGTGTTGTCAGAAAATGTGATTTAATCCATTTGACCCCAAGTAAAAAAATATACCAATCTGACTTGCGGTCAAAAGTGACTTGTTTGTCCTATTATTAAATCTCTGCACCCTGGTGTCAAAATAGTAAAATTTCAAACAAGTGCAATGCCGATCGCTAGCGATCAGATAATCATCCCCCATGGTAGGTGGATTACTGTGAAATATATTGATATTTCCTCAATAAACCCAAACAAATATGGATATCAAAGGAACAGCTCAACAAACTAGACCCAATATTACCCACATTTCTGTGGTTTTACAGGAAGCATCCAAATTCCTGTGAAAAAGTTAAGAAAGGCTAACTTGCATAATTTATGCACAAGAAAAAACCTGTATAATGTGTTATTTATCTTATGTCCCTTCCCTTCAAATCTGAAACAAAAGCATGAAAGCATCTCTAAGATAAAGGTGGTAACAGTACATAACATAATACGCACAAAAATATTACCTGGGAAAAAGGTTAAGTAAGGCTAATTTGCATAATTTATGCACAAGAAAAAAAACCCGTATGATATGTTATTTATCTTATGCTGCTAGACCTCCATACCAAAAATTATTGAAATCGAAAATGTCATTCAGAAGTTCTGAGCATATAACGAATTACATGCAATTTCAAACAAAAATGGCCTTCTGTCGAACATCTTGAATTTTTTTCGGAAAAAAATTGACGTGCATCAATTTTTCCTAATGCCCCATCAAACCTGAAAATTTTAAACAAAAGCATCAAAGCATCTCTGAGATACAGGTGGTAACAGTACACAACATAATACACACAAAAATATTACCTGGGAAAAAGGTTAAGTGAGGCTAATTCACACAGTTTATGTACGAGAAAAAAACCTGTATGATATGTTATTTATCTTATGCTGCTAGACCTCCATACCAAAAATTATTGAAATCAGAAATGTTGTTCAGAAGTTCTGAGCGTATAACGAATTACACGCAATTTCCAACAAAAATGGCCGCCAGTCGGGACATCTTGAATTTTTTCCAGAAAAAAATTGACATGCATCAATTATTCCTAATGTCCCATCAAATCTGAAAGAAAAGGGCCAAAGCATCTCTGAGATACACATAGTAACAGAACAGAAGGATGGACGGATGGATGGACAGACAGAGTCCAATCCAATAGTGGGGGGACTAAAAACAAATTTTTTACATAATGCTACTAGAAATTTAACAAATACAAACTTGTTTGACTAAGTTCATTGACCTATGGTAATCAAGACAGAATTGGTTAAATTCCTGATTGCATTAGAGAAACAAGAGGCCCCAGAGGGCCTGAGGGCGCTCACCTGACATGGTAGTCTAAATATCAAACCAGGGACTTGACTTTAATAAGCTGCATACACCCCTCCTAAGAAAAGCATATACCAACTAGATGAAGCGATTGTGCCCACACAATACACAGGATTTTCCTTCTATTTTCATTTCCTGCACTTTTACGTTCCAAAATTGAGATAAACGCATAAAAACATATTTTTTTCGCAAACAAAATATTTTCAGCCTAAAATTTTTTCTTATTCTTAAAACGCATAAAAAACCCAAAAACTAATTTCCAGATTTTGGTCCAAAATTTTCTAAGTCCCACCCGGACCCCAAATTTTCAGTGAAAAAAAAAAAATTTTTTTGTCTTAAAATTGACCGAAACGCCAAAAAAAAACAAAAAAAAAAATCCAGCAAGAGGATCACAGGTCCAGAAGTCGAGTTTTGACATTAAATTCTGAAGAAATACGCTATTTATAGTAACAGTGACCTTGACCTTGGAGTCCCAGACTCCGAAATCAATATGTGTCTTCCCTTCTTATAAGGTAACCTCTAGTATAAGTTTGGTAAAGGTGCGTCAAATAGAACTAAAGTTAAATACGTGAAAGTGGTAAGGTTGTGGTTGGTAGGTGCCCGGGGTATGGTGAAGGTGGGGGGGGGGGGGGTTTGAATGGTGGGGATGTGTACATATATACATGAACCTGTGGTATTTGTACATGTGGAGGGGTGAACGTGCGCACCACGGGATAATGGTGGGGGGGGTGGGGGGGGGGGAGGGACATTTATTTGAATGAGAGTGTCCAAAGCTGGAGGTATAAAATTGAACTTTAATAAAGACGCTGAGTTTTTGTGCACAACACAGAAGAAAAAATGGGATATTGTGACATATAGGTCCATAGGGCCGGGTGCAATTATGTTACCATGTAATAACACTATAAACTATGTATGCACATGTCACAAAAATAAAGATCATACTACTACTACTACTACTATTCCCCAGAAACCAATTTGTCACAAAATATTCTATTGATGGTAACATTGACTTTGACCTTGGGGCCCCAGACTCCAAAATCAATAGGTGTCTTCCCTTCCTATAGGGTAACCTTATGTATAAGTTTGGTGAAGATACACAGAATAGAACTAAAGTTATTGCCCGGAAACCAATTTGTCACAAAATATTCTATTTATAGTAACAGTGACCTTGACCTTGGAGTCCCAGACTCCAAAATCAACAGGGGTCTTCCCTTCCTATAGGGTAACCTCTGGCATAAGTTTGGTAAAGGTGTGTCAAATAGAACTAAAATTATTGCCCGGAAACCAATTGGTCATAAAATATTCTATTGATAGTAACAGTGACCTTGACCCTGGAGTCCCAGACTCCGAAATCAATAGGTGTCTTCCCTTCCTATAGAGTAACCTCTGGTATAAGTTTGGTAAAGGTGCATCAAATAGAACTAAAGATATTGCCCGGAAACCAATTTGTCACAAAATGTGCTATTTATAGTAACAGTGACCTTGACCTTGGAAGGGGGGGGGGGGGGGGGGGGGGCGAGACTCTGAAATCATGACGAGCTCGTTCCAACGAGGGGTCACATGATATGTTTTTGCGGAAATTTTTTGAAAAATATTTTTGCAACTGCTGAATTTGCACATTACGCGGACGGATGCGTCCGATTCGTTGGGTAAAGGGTTAAAGAATATTCTTCTTTTGAATCTATTTAAAATTACGGCTCCCATAGGGGACACAAATATTAACCCTGGGACTTTATTTGAACAAACTCAAAATTGCCTGGTCCTTAGAAGATTCCTCATATTGCACCAAGTCAAAATTGGGCTCCAACTGGGAACCCAAATATTAATCAATATTAATCAAGGGACTTGATGTGAACAAACTTGAATCTGACCAACAGAAGGATACTGTACACCATACATCAAAGGATTCTAACTGGTGGTTCTGGAGAAGAAGAGTTTTCAAGATTATTCCTCATATTGGACTAAGTTAAAATTTGGGAAACAATAGGGAGCCCAAATATTAACTCAGTGACTGGATTTTAATGAACTTGAGTCAGACTGTCCTAAGGAGGGTTTACACCATATATCAAAATATCCAGATTGGGAGTTCGTGAGAAAAATATTTTAAAAGAATATTTCTCATATTGCTCCATGTCAAAATTTGGGCTCTAACAGGGAGTCTAAATATTAATCACAGGATTGACTTTTACACAAACTTGAATCTGACCTCTGTAAGAATGCTGTACACCAAATATCCAAAGATTCTGATTGGTGGATCTGAAGATTTTTAAAGATTATTCGCCATGTTGCACTGAGTTAAAATCTGGGCTCCCAGAGATAGCGCAATTATTAACCGATGGACCTGAGTGGAACAAATTTGAATCCAAACACTGTGAGGATTCTGTATACCATATATCAAAAGATTGCAACTAGTGATCTTGGTGAGGAAGAGTTTTAAAGATTATTCCTTGAATTGGACTAAGTTAAAATTCAAGCTCCAGTGGAGAGTCCTAATATTAATCCAGGAACTTGCTTCAAACAAACGTAGATCTGACATCCTAAGGATGCTGCATACCAAATATTAAGTGATTCTGAATGGTGGATCTTGCATTGTGTTGAATGAAAATTAAACAAAATTTCATTGTGTCTGGTCTGAAGTATGAGTTTCTATTTGAGCAGCGTCAACACAAGATCCTGGCTGTTGAAAGTGTTGTTAACCCTTTACCTAACGAATCGCCCGCATCCGCCTGCGTAATATGCAAATTGATCAGTTGAAAAAAAACATATCATGTGACCCCTCATTGGAACGAGCTCACTGAGCTCATTCCAATGAGGGGTCACATGATATGGTTTTGTTGAAATTTTTTGAAAAATTTAAAAAACTTATATTTGAAATAATAAATTTTGATATCGTCTGCGTTGGGTAAAGGGTTAAACAATAAACAAACTTGAGCAGCAAGATTGTGATATTAGTCTGATCGATGAGTTATGGTCAAAATAACTGGCATTCTAGGCAGCCAAGACTTGCAAAGAAACATTTATTTATTTATTTATTGACAATCAAAAAACATTTATTTATTTGGGGTTTAATGACACTTTTGACAGCCAGGATCACCTCATGTTGGACAGTTTTATGCGTAGAGGAAGCCTGAGTACCTGATGAGAACCACCAAACAGTGGTAAGCGAGCCTAGAACTGCCAAGATAGTTATAATGTAACTTTGAGTAAGGGTTAATATACATTTTGAGGAACCAATCAAACCCCAAAAGCCAACAGTATGGCATCTCAGTCAATTTTACAAAAAATTTCTTTTCAATGAGACTGAACTGCAACACATCTGGCAAGTCTGCAATGACCCCAAATTAAACCAGTCTAAAACCTGCACTATTAAAATTTTGATAGGCTCAGATATTTTTCAGAGAAGAAATCTGAAAAAACAACCTCTGATTGACTATTTCAAACACTGATAAAACCATTGCCTTTTATTTTTTATTCTTGTAGTACTGATTTTTATTTTACATGAAATGCGAAGCACAAATGTTAGATTTACCTGACTCTTTATCAGATGATGGAGATGACGGCGATGATGTTTTTGCTTTGATTCTGGCTGCTGGAATGGGCTTAAACTCTGATCCTGTGTCACCATCTTCTGAATTTGTTGGTGTTGGAGGAAGTAATCGCCTGAAAGGTTCAAAATCATTTCAACAAAACTTCACCCATAAGGGCCTGGAGAGTTTTATACATTTTTTCAACACACTGACAGTCTGTATCCTGTAGATTTGGGCTGTCAAAAAAAAATCTTTTTTTCTCAGGCACCTCCCTCAACATAGAAAATCTGCCTCATCACCTTTTTTTTCACCTGGAAAAATCTTCTATGACACTATTTTGCACTTGCAGGACAAATATTTAATCAACTATACCCTGTTTGACAGACCCTACAGCTGTTTCAAGAAAAGACTTGACTGCTTATATAGAAACAATTGACAAGATATTTAGAATATAACATGCTAGTTTCCCCAGAAACATATTGGGAGGCTTGTCATTATAAGCAAATCAAATCCGTTGATATTTGTTCCAAGTTATTGCACTAATAAGCTGAAAACAGGCAAAAATGAACTAATTAGGGCCAGGACTATTAACTGAATACAAATTTTAATGGTGTTTATGTATTTTAGTAGATATGCACACTTATTCCAAAATACAGAAATGTTAAATGACAAATTCACCATTAATGCAACGAGGAATTTAACAAATTCAGTCTTGTTTGACAGAGCTCAGAGTTTTCCAGACCTTTCAAGGACCAACCTAACAAAACACTCATTTTTCCAGGACTTTCCGGGTCTGGAATTTAAAAACTCCAAATTCCAGGACTTTCAAGATTCCAGGACCCATGTGTGCACATGTTTATTGATGGCAGAGCAATTTTTTCCACTCCGAGGAGACTTATTTGCTCTAGTTGCTTGGTCTCTGCTTTATCACAACCATTTGAAAGAGCTTGACATATTCAAGGCTTGTCATGTGTCGGGTGCAAATCTGTAGCCCTGAGTTTGCGATTTCTTACTCTCACAACCAAAACAATCTGTGGATAATCTTTCCCTCATCCAAATGCCAATGCAACGTCATTTGGGTCTGTAGACTAGTCACATGCTTCTGACCTATCTGTAGGTGGGTAGGCTATTGACAAAATCCGATCATATATTCTAAGAGTGTGACCATAAGTTAATCTTCAGAACACTGATGTCAATATATCAAACTTTCAAGCAGAAAATTCTCCCCATACTGCAATGGGAAATTAACCAATTGACTCATGTTAGACAACAAGATTGAATTGGGTAACTTTTAAAGGCCTATTTTAATATACCATCATGATGAGGTCCTGTTGATAACAGAGAAATTATCTAGGCCATGGTTTCTTCTGCAGCCTTGGCTGTCTTAATAGGAAGCCAAGATTTGACAAGAAATCACTGCTAAGCCACTGGACAAGTATAGGCTGTGGCCAGGTGTAAATTGTCCAGTCCCTTAAGGATTAAATTACTTGTTGCATTATGAGAAACATTTGCCGCTTGAAATTTTGACATCATTGGTCAGAGAGTTAAGTACAGTAGAGCCCATTTAATTGGATATCTCCTAATTGTATATCCCTGTTAATTGAATAAAATTTTCAAACACAAAACCATTTACCATACCTTCAGTACAAATTTGATCTGTTAATTGCATATGGGTTGTAGAGAAAACTCCTGTTAATTGTATATAAATTTTTGTAATATGTCGAAAAAATTACCGTGACATGCACCAAATTCCCCTTATTTAACAACCTTTTTGGCCTTACTACATCCAATACAGGCATTTATTCTATTATATCTTGTTTGACAGAGCTCTATGAGCTCTGTCAAACAAGATATAATAGAATAAATGCTCAGTTTACTTCCAGAACACAGGAAACTGACCAAATCCCTGTTAATTGTATACTCCTGTTAAATGAAAAATTTTCACTGGCAAAATGAATATTCAATTAAGACGATTCTACTGTATTTATTATTTATTTATGTATGTTTACGGTAATTTATTTCTACAAAATGGCTAATTGTGACAATAACATGGTGGCATGGACATAAAGGTAAGTTTAATTAATTGTTTACATCCATGTTACCCATTTTAGGGGACTTCCACACCAAGCATTGGTGACTGGGTCCTATTTTACCAGTAAAACAGAGCTTGTTTACCAGAGTAAACAAGATGAAACGCACCGGTATCCCCCGCCAAGGGTTTCTAAGTTGAAAAAAGTGGGAAAAGGCCCATAACTCTAAAAAAAAAAAATGGACAAAACCTGTTACTTGTGAATATCCTTTCCCCCTGGTGGTCTACCAGCATACCAAAGATCATTTAAATGCAACATTCACTGACTGAGATATGAAGGTCCAAAGCTGTTACGGATGTACAGACAGATGGATGACAGACAGATGAATGGATGGATGGCCAGAAGGAACCCTTTTCTATATCCCCTGCAAACTTAGTTTTGGTTTGATAGCAAGCACTGCTTCACTTCCTAGGACTTCCATGGTGGAAAGGGTTAAGTATATACTGCAGATATATATGCACTTGAAAAACAAATGCCACACAGAATGAAGGCAGGGTTAAGGCTCCAAAACAATGAGAGAAATGCTGAGATGCATCACGACGAACATCATGACAGGCCGCACGAAATAGACATTTACAAGACTTGTGTTGTAGCTGAGATACATTCATCCCCCACCCATGTATCTCCTCCTATCCTAATATAATCCATCATGACCTGATGTGTGAGATGGAAAAATCTCACCTCGTGAGGACAGATGTTCTGGGTGAGACACACTCGCCTTCCCAAAAATATGGCCCCAGGGGAGAGATTTTTCCATCTCACACATCAGGTCATGATGAATCAGTTTTCGCCCACACCCAGAGCCTCGTTTTCATCCTCCAAAACAAGCAAGGACATATACAACAATTTTATACCTTCTAAACCATTGTTCCGATCTGAAAAATAATGTGATGATCCATTTTTTAGGGGAATGCTTCAAACACCAAAACATGGCCTGTAATTGTAGGGTTAAGGTGTTTATCGCTGTCGAAAAAGTTGCCATCTTTTATCAAGAGAGCAAGTGCCCTGAAATGTGTGGAGTGATCGTAGCTATGACTACATGTATGATTATTGGGACAATTCTTTACTCTTTAGATGATCTGTTTTCCTCGGTGTGTTTTTATTTTCATTTGTTTCGATGAATTCAGCCATATCCATTGACTCGAAGCAAGGAGTGGTAGCCATTGTGTTTTTAAACAAATTTACATAGTTCCGTAATGAAATATGCAAATTTATCACATGTGGAAAATGAGATGGTTGTCACGTGGGCTAAATAAGATGAGGAAATCTTCCAATACTTTCTTACAAAGGTTGTGTGTATAAAATGGAATAGGGTGGTGGGAGAAATGTGCATCTTAGATGGTGGGAGCTGGGTCAAACAGAGTATCATGCTGCTATATCTAGGACAGTACTAGAGGCTCAATTAATTGGATACATCTTTATAGAATAGGCTTGTTAATCACACATAACTTTCAAACACCAAACCAATTACCATAGCTTCTACATTTTTGACTTGTGATTTGCATATAAATGACTTCCGTATTAATTCAAAAACAAGTATTGTAATCTGTTGGAGAAAAAAACGTTACTGCCGAACAGAATTTTCAGGTTTACTAAACCCGATGTCCTCAGTATTTCCAATATAAGCATTTAATGTATTATATCTTTTTCAAATAACAGACCTCCATGAGCTCTAGCAAACAAGATATGTGTTATATTGCACATTGTCCTTGTACAAAATCATTTATCGCGACAAGACTTGGGCATTGTATAGCTACAAGTAATGCATGTGCGAAGCAGACCTGGAAATAAAGGACATATATCATAACCCATTGGCAGGTTACGCCACACAACATGCTCGTAACACATAGGAAAAGGGTGTGGTGGTGTTTTTACTATGCAAGTAATTCTTTTTGAACTTCTTAATGGGATTCCCACATATATAAATATCAACAACTAACATGCGATCTCGCTTCAGCGAGATCGCATGATAGTTGTAGCTATTTATTTTGACAGAAATTTTTAAGATGGTAATTTAAACAAGAGGCCCCACGTGGCCTTAATCGCTCACCTGACAAAGTGACTCTAAGAAGTATTTTAGGTCACCTTCACCATGTCATGCCTCATCAACATTAACTGGTTGAGTGATAGATTTTGTTTGAAGTTCAACATTTGTTACCTAAAATTGGTTTTATTTAAAATCATTGGTGTGTGGCCAATCTCCAATGATTTTTAATAAAGCAAATTTATCTCTGCAGACAAACTGGTTTAGCATGAAGCACAAACAAGGAATGTGAAGAGATAGCCTTGGACATCTCTCCCCAACTGTGGATATCTTCCATGTGCTACATGTATATATTTGCATGCAAGAAAACAAAAATTTTCACAAATTTTCCAAAATATTAGTTTTTTTATCATCATTGGAACAAGCTCAAACAGCTTATTCCAATAGGGGTATGGGAAGATCAGGTATATTTTTAAGACAGAAATGTGAATATATAAATAATGGTGTTTTTTGTGAATGATGCTGGAGAATTTTGCGTAAAGATATGGTAAATGGTTTGTTCTAGATACAGAATGATGCAAAAGTATTTAAATTTGATTAGGCAAGTTGTTCCTATAATGCATTTAAAAACTGAAGTAACTGTTTTTTTGCTGACGAACTTTTAGATGTGTGTGTCTGTGTTTGTGTGTGTGTGTGTGTGTGTGTGTGTGTGTTTGTGTGTGTGTGTGTGGGGGGGGGGGGGGTAAGAGTGTTCTTGCAAACAAAATTCCTGAATAAATGGAAAATTTTATTTTTTGTGTGAAAGACATAGTGCGTGAATGTTGATTGGAACAAGCTTAGAGAGCTCATTTTAATGTGAAGTCATAAAGTTGTGTTTTACGTACGAAATTCTGGAATAACTAAAAAAATTGCTTTTTTGACTCAAAAAGCATGGTGTGCGACCTCTCATTGGAATGAGCTCAAAAAGCTCATTCCAATGGGGTATTTACAAGCGATAAGTACATGTATGTTTAAGAGACAAAAATTAAAATTTGAATAGCGATTTTTGCGAAGAATGCAGACAAGTTTTGGCAGTTATGCTGGTAAAAAGGTAAGATATGCAAAGTGGTTGTTTTTTAGAGGCGACATTTAATTAAGGGGAATTAACCCTTGATTACTGAGCTAACTTCTAAAAGTACTGAAATTTCATGAAGCAATGTGAATAACAGACAACAGTTGCCTAAAAATTTCATGAATAACTAAAATTTTTATTCCTTTGTCTCGAAAACATGGCATATGACCTTTGTTGGAATGAGCTGAATGCGTGTGTTCCAATGAGGGGTCATAAAATTTGAACGGAGATTTGTGTGAATAATGCATTAGTACTGCTAGATTTGGGTAAACGGTTCACCCTGGATACCACCCCTTCTATAGTAGATCTTTTCTGCAAATTTTGTCTAAGATTCTATCAACTTTACAAATAAATACGTTCATGAATCACAATCAGATCCACCCCACAATGTTGCATACCAAATATCAAAAGATTCTGCCTGCTGGATCTGGAGAAGAAGATTTTTTAAGAAATATGCCTGAAATGCACTAAGTTAAAATTTGGGCTCCTATACGGAGCCCAAATATAAACCCAGGGGGCCGATTTGAACAAACTTGAATCAGATCCACCCCACAATGCTGCTTACCAATTATGAAAAGATTCTGAAGCTGGATCTGGAGAAGAAGATTTTTTAAGAAATTTGCCTGAAATGCACTAAGTTCGAATTCGAGCTTCTATAGTGAGCCCAAATATGAAACTAGGAAGCCGATTTGAACAAACTTGAATCAGATCCACCCCACAATGTTGCATACCAAATATCAAAAGATTCTGCCTGCTGGATCTGGAGAAGAAGATTTTTTAAGAAATTTGCCCGAAATGCACTAAGTGCGAATTCGGGCTTCTATATTAAGCCCAAATATGAATCCAGGGGGCCGATTTGAACAAACTTGAATCAGATCCACCCCGCAATGTTGCATACCAAATATCAAAAGATTCTGCTTGCTGGATCTGGAGAAGAAGATTTTTGAAGAAATTTGCCCGAAATGCACTAAGTTTGAATTCGAGCTTCTATAGTGAGCCCAAATATGAATCCAGGGGGCCAATTTGAACAAACTTGAATCAGATCCACCCCGCAATGTTGCATACCAAATATCAAAAAATTCTGCCTGCTGGATCTGGAGAAGATGATTTTTTAAGAAATTTGCCTGAAATGCACTAAGTTCGAATTCGAGCTTCTATAGTGAGCCCAAATATGAATCTAGGAAGCCGATTTGAACAAACTTGAATCAGATCCACCCCACAATGTTGCATACCAAATATCAAAAGATTCTGCCTGCTGGATCTGGAGAAGAAGATTTTTTAATAAATTTGCCCGAAATGCACTAAGTGCGAATTCGGGCTTCTATATTAAGCCCAAATATGAATCCAGGGGGCCGATTTGAACAAACTTGAATCAGATCCACCCCGCAATGTTGCATACCAAATATCAAAAGATTCTGCCTGCTGGATCTGGAGAAGAAGATTTTTGAAGAAATTTGCCCGAAATGCACTAAGTTTGAATTCGAGCTTCTATAGTGAGCCCAAATATGAATCCAGGGGGCCGATTTGAACAAACTTGAATCAGATCCACCCCGCAATGTTGCATACCAAATATCAAAAGATTCTGCCTGCTGGATCTGCAGAAGATGATTTTTTAAGAAATTTGCCTGAAATGCACTAAGTTCGAATTCGAGCTTCTATAGGAAGCCCAAATATGAATCTAGGGAGCCGATTCAAACAAATTTGCATCAGATCCATCCCACAATGTTGCATACCAAATATCAAAAGATTCTGCCTGCTGGATCTGGAGAAGAAAATTTTTGAAGAAATTTGCCTGAAATGCACTAAGTTCGAATTCGAGCTTCTATAGTGAGCCCAAATATGAATCTAGGAAGCCGATTTGAACAAACTTGAATCAGATCCACCTCACAATGTTGCATACCAAATATCAAAAGATTCTGCCTGCTGGATCTGGAGAAGAAGATTTTTTAATAAATTTGCTTGAAATGCACTAAGTTCAAATTTGGGCTCCTATACTGAGCCCAAATATAAACCCAGGGGGCCGATTTGAACAAACTTGAATCAGATCCACCCCACAATGTTGCTTACCAAATATGAAAAGATTCTGCCTGCTGGATCTGGAGAAGAAGATTTTTTAAGAAATTTGCATGAAATGCACAAAGTTCAAATTCGAGCTTCTATAGTGAGCCCAAATATGAATCTAGGAAGCCGATTTGAACAAACTTGAATCAGATCCACCCCACAATGTTGCATACCAAATATCAAAAGATTCTGCCTTCTGGATCTGGAGAAGAAGATTTTTTAAGAAATTTGCCTAAATGCACTAAGTTCGAAATCGGGCTCCTATACTGAGCCCAAATATGAACCCAGGGGGCCAATTTGAACAAACTTGAATCAGATCCACCCTACAATGTTGCATACCAAATATCAAAAGATTCTGCCTGCTGGATCTGGAGAAGAAGATTTTTTAAGAAATTTGCCTGAAATGCACTAAGTTCGAAATCGGGCTCCTATACTGAGCCCAAATATTAACCCAGGGGGCCGATTTGAACAATCTTGAATCAGATCCACCCCACAATGTTGCTTACCAAATATGAAAACATTCTGCCTGCTGGATCTGGAGAAGAAGATTTTTTAAGAAATTTGCCTGAAATGCACTAAGTTCGAATTTGGGCTTCTATAGTAAGCCTAAATATGAATCCAGGGGGCCGATTTGAACAAACTTGAATCAGATCTACCCCGCAACGTTGCATACCAAATATCAAAAGATTCTGCCTGCTGGATCTGGAGAAGAAGATTTTTGAAGAAATTTGCCTGAAATGCACTAAATTCGAATTCGAGCTCCTATAGTGAGCCCAAATATGAATCTAGGGAGCCGATTTGAACAAACTTGAATCAGATCCACCCCACAATGTTGCATACCAAATATCAAAAGATTCTGCCTGCTGGTTCTGGAGAAGAAGATTTTTTAAGAAATTTGCCTGAAATGCACTAAGTTCGAAATCGGGCTCCTATACTGAGCCCAAATATGAACCCAGGGGGCCGATTTGAACAAACTTGAATCAGATCCACCCTACAATGTTGCATACCAAATATCAAAAGATTCTGCCTGCTGGATCTGGAGAAGAAGATTTTTTAATGTTTTTCCCATTGCCTACAGTGTTAAAAAGTGCTGACTCAGCACTTTTTCAAAGTCCCGAAACTGTACCCTATGATAAAACCGATGGCAATTTTTTTTTACCAATCCTTTCTGTTGGTCCTAAGGAAGCTGCACACCAAATAAAAATTCTCAGTGCCGTGCAGTTTTGGAGATATGGGCGTTTTAATTTTTTTCTATTTTTAGCTCCTGCGGATCCCACGGGGCTGCGGGAAAATTTTTTTTTGCATAAATCAAGTACTCATGACCCAATAAGCCCTCACATAAAATTTGGTTCAAATCAGCCTCTCGGTTTGGAAAATAGAAATTTTGGGCGGGGCAAAAAATTTTGCCCCTCCCATAACGACGCCAAGTATAGCCCCACAAACTTCTCTTGAACAAATCTGAGTCTACACCTCAAAAGGAAGCTGCACACCAAATATCAAGTCTCTGCTACTGCTGGTTCATGAGAAGAAGATTTACAAAGATTTTGGTGCCCCTTGGGGGCGTAGCACCACCCAGGAGGAGGGGCAACTTCATTTGAACAAATCTGAATTGGCATTAGGTAATAAACATTTAGCCAACATTTGAATAAAATTGGGCTAGTGGTTTAGGAGGAGAAGTCGATAATGTAAAGTTAACGCCGGACGGACGACGACGGACGACGGACGCCGGACGACGGACGACGGACAGAAAGTGATTAGTAAAGCTCCCCTTGAGCTTCGCTCAGGTGAGCTAAAAACTTATGTTGTATCACTTTGTTGTAACTGTTGCAATCTGCCGTAACCTGTAGTTCGTTCCCGTATTTTACAATTGATGTAACCCACACGTAACCTAAACGCTCATTTGTGAGTTATTTCCAGGCCTGGAATGATTTGATATACCTCCCTGAAAACGAGTCAATTCATGATAAAAGATTTTATCTAACAATCATATAGATTTGGGTCTGAAAACCACGAGAAACGGTACGTATCACATAATGTGTTCCGATTCTGTATCATATAGATGACTTATTCTGATTCCGTATCATATAGATTCAACTTCTGGTAAACACCGTGCAATGACAAATAATATCATTATATGCATTATTATTATGCACTAAAATATGAAATTCCAAATTTTGACCAATTCCAACCCAATTTAACCTAAATGAAAGTGTCAATGACACTGTAGCTCAACTTGACAAACTTGAACTTGGTAAGTTATAAATGAAATAGCAAAATTGAAAATCATTGGTACCAAAGTTATTTCTCAACATAACAGCATTGTGTGTGCACAACGTCAGAGTAATCCATGCATTTTTAAATGTAAACCGTAAGACTGGCTGAAGGAAGAATGTTGATACACAAATGTAGTGAGTTCAGAGGTTATTGTAAATGGCAACTTTTTTCACAGAAATGAATGCCAATCAATAGCTCTTATCTAAAGGTCTTGCCTAATGTGCACACCAAGTTCAAAAACAATCCTATGATAAATGTGGCCTGTAAGCCATGTCAAAGAAGAATGTTGATGCACAAATGCAATAAATTCAAAGATTGTTGCTAACAGCAACAGTTTTTGATGGAACTGAAATGAAAATCAATAGCTCATATCTTTTGTCACCCTGCATAAACATACAAAGTTTCAAAATAACCTGATAATGAATGTGCCCTCTGAGGCATGCCAAAGGAAGATGTTAATGCACAAATGCACTAGGTAGAAGGTCAATGCTCCCAGTGTGTATGTATCGGCACCACTGATTGGTTAGCAAAATGTGATTGACAGGTTTTTGAGTATGATGCTGAATTAATTCAGCATCATACTATATTATTTTAGCATGATACTTAATTATTTGAGTATGATGCTGATTTAATTCAGTATGATACTCAATTAATTTAGCATCATACTATATTATTTGAGTATGATGCTGAATTAATTTAGTATCATGCTATATTATTTTGCATGATTTCATGAATGCTGCACAAATACTATAGCATGATGCTGAATTGTGAGAGGATCATGCATTTTAATTAAGCATGATGCTTAATTATTTTAGTATGCTACTCAATTAATTTAGCAACATACTATATTATTTGAGTATGATGCTGAATTAATTTAGGATCATGCTATATTATTTTGCACGATTTCATGAATGCAGCATAAACAAGTGCTTGACCCCCGAGGTAGTATTAGTCCCATACGGTGCTTTTGTGACATAAGGTGTTTTTGTCACATAAGACATGACCACAGTCAGCAGGAGTATCAGACCTGGGGGGGGGGGGGGGGGGGGTCAGTTTTGGTAAAATAATTGGGGACGGTTTGGCCTGGGGATGGCGCTTGGGGACAATTCGGGTTTCATGACTACAGTCAACAGGAATGTCAGACCTGGGGGGTGGTTTGGGTAAAATACAGGTTATCAGACAGGATTTTGTGAATGGAATCTAAAAATTGAGAATTGAGAGAAGCATAGCTTGAACCATTTTGGAGGGAGGGGTGGTAACATAAAAATAGAGAAAAAAAAGCTTAAAAAACACAGAAAAAATGGCCGCCATTCTGCCATCTTGGATTTTGAAAAAAAAAATATTAAGCGTGCATCATCCCTTCAAAACCATTTATCCATGTACCAAATATGAAAGGTGTAGCTTAAAGCATGTTGGAGGGAGAGGTGGTAACATAAAAACAGACAGACAGACAGACGAACAGACAGACAGACAGACAGATTTTAGATTTTGAAAAAAAACACTATCCGAATGTACAGATGACTGGACCAACCCAGCACTGTCCAACAGCTCACTACCGAAGACTGTTGACGGCAGAACCTGCAACTACTGGGATGATACGATATGCTGCGCAAACTGCGGCAGCAGGTCCGTGAACAAGGCTTACAGAGCAGCGATTATCCACTTCTTCACCATACGCTACTCACGTGACGGAGATCTGTCCTCAGATCTTTCGATGCATGTCCCGTATAAAAATGCCTTGAACCACTAGCTGCAAGTTAATCCGACTTGGGTGGTGGAGACTGGGAACATCTTCGTGGAATAGCATGAACATGCGAAGTCAGTTAGCTAGGCCCCGTCTAACATGCTTCATCGATGAAGCAGAGGAAAAGGCCATAGCTGCAACCAGCCCCGGCTGCAGTGTGGAAGGAGTGTCCCGAACCATAAGCGTGAACGGGCGTCCCAACTCACTAAAGTTTCTTAAAGCGAAAACAGTCAGAACCCGACTGCTGACAGAACGGAGAGGGATCTCCAGCTTGCGGTCTGGCTCCAGACCTCGCCAAGCATTCCGTTTAGAAACTTGTAGGCTTCTACCCCTTAGCATGCTTTTTCATGGAAGTAGAGGAAGCCGTAACAACAGCCGACCCCGGCTGAAGTGAGGAAGGAGCATTGCTCCGACTCATTGAAGCTTCTCGCAACGGACAAACAGTCGACCCCAACTGCTAACGGGACGGAGAACGCTCTCCAACTCCCAGTCTGGCCCCAGAACTCATATCCCGTCGAGAAACATGAAGGCTAATCCCCTTTGCATGTGCTTCCATGTAAGAAGAAGAAGCCATAACCACAATCGATTGCATTGTTGAAGGAACATCCCCCCCCACGTGTTCCGACTCATTATAGTTTCTTGCAACGGACACTGTCGACTCCGACTGCTAACGGGACGGAGAGGGTTCTCCAACTCGTGATCTGACTCCATATCTCGCTGAGCATCCCATAGAGAAACTTTAAGGCTTCTTCTCCTTATTGCCATCGTCGCTGGGTGAGCTTTATATTATGAAGTGCGCACTCTACCCACATTATACTATTCGACCGCAATGGACCTACCCGGCGTTTTGGCACCCTAAAAAGGGACCACTACTGCACCAGTTGAGCTAGCTGCATGCAGAGAATTAAGCTACTATGGCTTTAATCCTGTGCAAATATCATGAGCACATGGCAGCTAGCTCTATTTAACTCATCAGAGCGGGGTTCATCAGAGTGCGACGACAGCAGCATGTAACGGACAGGTTTCAAAGTACCATCACCACGTTCTTGTTCCTCTGAAAAAGAGACTGAAAGACTAGTATTAGCCAACGGTGAAGGCTCCCATCGGAACTTCACCGGCCACCACACAGGTCGACACCCGTTTCCAAAGTTCGCATCCCATTGTACAACTATTGAAGAAGTGCCGCGACTATCAGCAAACAACAAGCCTTTAAACCGAGGATTCCTGGACTTACACTAAGTACCAATGATTATAATGGGAACAATAATAATATGAAGCCAAAAACATAAGTCCGCTGCACTTCCAAAAATAAACATCACAAGGATACATAACATAGACAATAACAAATATTTTCAAATAAAATTTTAAAAATATTTTCCAAAAATTTTGACTGAAGCATAAGTGCTCCAAGGGAACCTCATGAGCCCAAGGGAATACCGATAGAGCCAAAGTGTGGACAACCACTACCAAATTAAAGCTGAACTACCGGAATAAGATATACTATGTATCCTAATAGAAAAACAGTAATTGATTTTAAACTAAACATTGAATTAATACGAATCCAAAATGTTAATGAACTTACAACATGCAGAGGAAAAAAATGGAAACTAACCTTCAACAGCCACAACAAACACCCAGAGTCAGTAACCGATCAACAACCACCTGATGCAAGGTTAGATCTTCACATGAAGAAACAATGCATCTGGTAGAAGATGCAAGAATACAAAAACGACCTGAACAGAAATAGACAGGACTTAAACATAGGGGATAAACAGAATACCTATTCTGTTTACAAGTTAAACTCCCAAGAATTTAATAAAAAATTTTTCAATGAAAAAGGCCGAAAGAGCTTGGGAGTATAACAGGAGGGTTCAGGAGAGGGAAAGGAAGGGAAGTAATAATAACAAAACAACAGTGGAGTCATATTATAATGACGACGTTCAGAAGCATATCCCGAAATTGGGGAACATGAATAATTTTACATAAAAATTATAAAGTTACAGCTCTGAACATTCGAAACCACCGTTATTCACTTCCAGCATCCTGTTACCCTGTTGATTCCATGAAAACCATCATTGATTTGTGTCTGGCATCTTCAAAAATGAGAATTTAAAGCAGAGATGTCAGTTCCATTGTTACTGACTTTGGGCCAAACAGAAGAATGATGTTTGCAGCAATTCCAGTCTCTTCCTGGGTACTGTGCATGCGCAAATACTAAAAGTATGGAGGTCCAGATAGGACTTTTAATTTTCGATACTGTATGCAAATTTTGGGGATTGGGGGGTTCAGAATTTGTGTTTGACCCTTAATAATATTGAGGTTGCACCAGCTAAGTCTGGGCCATTGGTTTTAGTATAAAAATATATTTCTTGGTGTACACTGTACTTTCTGGTGTACACAGGTATTTTTTGTGGCCTAAATGCTCAATTTATATCCAGAATGTGGGAAATTAACTAAATTCTGGATAATTGAACAAGCCTGATAACCCCTTACCCAAATCAAATAGGAATGACACTTGCAAACAAATTTCTTGAATAACTAAAAAATGTTTCTGCTTTGCCTCCAAAAACATACCTTATTAACCCTAATCAGAACAAACCATGTTTATAAGACAAAAAATGAAAAGAAAACTGATAACATTTTAATGGTGATATCTTTTTGGGAATAGTACTGGCTGCTTTCAGTCATTACGTTAGGCAATGTGTTAACTAAATATACTCCACTGGCAATGTGGCTATTGAACTAATGAATTTTAACTGTACTGAATAAAGGGAAAAATATATAATTAAAATTAAACCTTGGTGGCTTAGGTGATGTGTTTGGTGAATGTGATGGCGATGGAATAGGCGATGCTCTTCTAGGTGGTACTGGAGGTGGCATGTCTCTCCTTCCAACATGCGGTGATTCAAATGGTGATCTATCTCTAGTCTGCAAAAGAAGAAAAAAAAAAAAACACATCACAATTTATTTGGTCTTTTCAAAACAGAAATAGAAGTATTAACTGACTGAGTGCTAGAAGTCATTGTCAGTGCTTTCCAAAAAATGAGGGTATCAAGGAAAAAACCGACATTTTCCTTGCTTATTTTTCATATTCAATCAAACGCAAAAATATTTTGTTTAGTCCACACAAAGTAGATCTTGTTTCTCAGGCCATTATTTGTAAAATTCATGCGTGCGAGCGGGTTTTTATTTTATTTTTTATTTCTGTAATTATTTCTTTTCTACCAAAAGTTCATGTCCTTGGTATGTTTTAGGCCTCATAATCTACGGAGAAGCATGGGTGGTGGTGTATTTCGTCCCTTGAGAGCAAGAAGGCTTTGCAATGCTAAAGCACTGCAAAGCCTTCTTGCACTCAAGGAACAAATTTTTTTTAACTTTGGTAAAATATCAGACATAAACCATTTAATTTTTATTTTTTTTAAAATTTGCATTGGTTATAAAAAGAGAGCAAGTGGCAGCCAAAAGGACAATGCGGGAGGGCCTGAGAAACAGATTTTTTATTTTTTTAGGCCTTATATAAATTTGTTTTATCACAAATTATTGAAGAGTGCCTACTACCTACTAAAACAAATTTCATGAACAAATTCAGACTGCCAAAAAAATATAGACCTCAACTAGTTTATTGCTTCCAATAAATGGAAATCTGAATGAATCAAATGGCAATGCAATACTTGTTGAGGAATTCAATATGCCATGTCTTTATATACAATAGAAATAAGATGAAAGTAAAAATACTCTTGTGAAATGGAAGCAAAAGATTCGGCCCCATTACATATTTTATTCTGACTAAGATAGACATGGTTTATGATACAAATGTAAAAAAAAAAAAAAAAAAATTTAAACTGAATTCAAAAAGATGCTGGAAACAAAAATATCAAAAGATTCTGATTAGTGGATCTGAAGATTTTTCCAGAATATTCCTTATACTGCACACAAGTTACAATCCATGCTCCCATAGAGAGGCTAAATAAAAACCAAGGGTCTCGAATGAACAATCTTGAATCTAACCCATCTGAGGATTTTGTATACCAAATATCAAAATATTGGCAGTTCAGGCAAAGATTTCGAAAATTTTGAAAAAAACTTTCTGGGTGATAAGAAAGTTATGTCCCTTGTGGAATCCGTTGTGGATGATTAAACTTGATTTGAACAAACCCGAGTTGACATATAAGGAACATTTATTACCAAATTTTGTACAATTCGGTCCAGTAGGGATCAGTAGTACTCCCCTTGGCTTTTTGCTCAGGTGAGCTAAAATGATAAATTTTGATTAGCCATCTCTGTGAAAAGCATTGTTCAGATTTTTTCTGTTTCACTGAGTAAAGGTTCAACCTTTGCAAAACAATTCCAGTGCCTAATTCTGAAATAACTTTAACCCTTTACCCAACGTAACGGCCAAAACCGGCCAGCGCTATTCTCAAAAATTGCCAATTAATTTTCAAAATATTTTCATTTTTTGTCTCAAAAACATAGGTTATGACCCCTCGTTGGAACGAGCTCGTTGAGCTCGTTCCAACGAGGGGTCATAACCTATGTTTTTGAGACAAAAAATGAAAAAATTTAGTTATTCAAGAATTTTTTTTGCAAGTGTCGTCTGCTTTTCATGTTAGGTAAAGGGTTAAAATTAAATTTTTCATTCAAAATACACAGTTTCAATCATTTCAGTGAAATAACCACACAAATTTAACCTCACCTAAAATAGCACTTTAAAGTGGTTTAAAGATTAGTAATAAAGATAGAAAACAGAATTTTTTGATTGGGGTTACAAGAAAAACCCTAAAATTAACATAACTTTAAGTCTGTATATTTCTGAAAATCAACAGTTTTGTTCCTCTTGAATTTACACAAACTGTATCTCATGTGATTCGCGTTCAATCTCTTGGATAAAATTTAAAGACTAAGGCCTAAAAAAGATAAAAATTTAAATTTTATCGTAAATTTCCTTTCTTATTGTGCCTACCACAATTGTTTACAACAGGCTTGCATTGCAGTGGAACTCGGAAGCATACTCTCTATTTTGATCTTTCCCAAGTGATTTGGGAAAGAAAAGTGGGGCAAAAGCACCAAGAAACAAGAGGCCCCAGGGGGCTTGAGGGCACTCACCTGACATAGTAGTCTAAATATCAAACCAGGGACTAGATGAAGCAGTTTTGCCAACACAATACACAGGATTTTCCTTCTATTTTCAGCTCCTGCACTTTTACGTCCCAAAATTGAGATAAACGCATAAAAAACAGATTTTTTTAATTTTTGTTCTGAAATTTTCGAAGTCCCAAACAGAATATTCTGAGCCTAAAATTTTTTTTCTTCTTAAAATTGACCGAAACGCATAAAAAAAACAAAAAAATTTTTTCCGGATTTTGGTCCAGAATTTTCCAAGTCCCACCCGGACCCCAAATTTTCAGTGTAAAAAAAAATAATTTTGTCTTAAAATTGACCAAAACGCAAAAAAAAAAAACCCACCAAAAAAATTCTGGATTTTGGTCCAAAATTTCTAAGTCTGGAACGGGACCCCAAATTTACAGCCTAAATATGAACCCAGGGACTTGGCTTGAACAAATTTGAATCTCACCCCCTATGGATGCTGCATACCAAACATCAAAAGATTCTTATTCGTAGATCTGAAGAAGAAGATTTTTAAAGAATATTCCTCATACTGCACTAATTTAAACATTTGGGCTCCCCTAGAGAGCCCAAATATGGACCCAGGGAATTGATTTCAATAAACATGTGAAACAATCTTCCAAAGATGTTATAGGTGAAATCTGAAAACTTTTGGAGCAGTGGTTTGGGAGAAAAGTAGTCTTAAATGTTTTTCCCATTACCCACAGTGTTAAAAAATGCTGACTCAGCACTTTTTTAAAAGTCCCAGAAAAGTACCCCATGATAAAAACGATAGCAATTTTTTTTTACCATTCCATTCTGTTGGTCCTAAGGAAGCTTCACACCAAATAAGAATTCTCAGTGCTGTATAGTTTTGGAGATATGGGCGTTTTAATATTTTTCTATTTTGAGCTCCTGTGATTCCCATGGGGCGACGGGAAGAAACAATTTGGGCATAAATTAAGTACTTATGACCCAATAAGCCCTCATATCAAATTTGGTCCAAATCTGCCATTCGGTTTGGAAAATAGAAATTTTGGGAGGGGCAAAAATTCTTGCCCCTCCCATAACAACGGCAAATATAGCCCCACAAACTTCTCTTGAACAAATCTGAGTCTACACATCAAAAGGAAGCTGCACACCAAATATCAAGTCTCTGCTACTGCTGGTTCATGAGAAGATTTTTTAAGATTTAAGCACACTTTTTAGACGTGGCCCTACCAAGGGGCGGGTCAACTTGATTTGAACAAACTTGAATTGACATATCATAAGGTACATGCACAGCATATTTTGTTGAATTTGATCCAGTAGTTTGTTAGAAGAAGTCGATAATGTAAAGTAAACGCCGGACGACGGATGGAAAGTGATTAGTCAAGCTCCCCTTGAGCTGTGCTCAGGTGAGCTAAAAATAAGCCCAAACTGGGTTGAGTGCTACCAGTGCACACCAAGTAGGGGACGCTCTTCTCCAAGAACAGATTCACAGTTTCTGGTACCAGTGCACAAACGTGTAACCAATGACTCATTCTTTTGAATCCGCTAAGATTAGAGTTATGTGATCAGCAGGGAGAAAGGATTCTTACCCGAATAAGACGACGGGAAGGCCTCCACATAAACAATTCTGGTAGGTATAAGAAGAAAGGAAATTTATTATAAAATTTAAATTTCTTATCAACCTACCTTACAACTGTTTACAACAGGCTGAACAGACAATAGGAGGGAATTGCATAACCAAACCCCACATAACCTGACTGCGCTGGAACCGTAGGCAGAAGAAGAGTTCCCCAGGCCTATACTTAGATGTGAGTCTTCCATGGAAGACGTGTGTCGCCTGGTGTTTCAGACAGAATTCTAAGTGGAAAAGGGGCATAACTCTGGAAAAAATACAGCGGATAAAAAAATAAAATAGGAGGTGCACAATGCCATTATGTGATAAAGAATCACTGAAAGTTTCATCAAAATCCATTCATAGGTTAAAGAGGAGTGGCGGACAAGAGAAAGTGTGACGCGGACGACGCGGACAACGCAAAACAACAAAAGTAGTCCCTATATGTCGCTCCCCACTTCATGGGGCGGCGACACAAAAACCATAGCATCACAAACATTAGTAAAAGTCAATGAAAGATGAGCATTTGGCTCTGTGTGACACACAGACAGAAAGGACAGTAGGGTACACAACAACCTGAGCAGAAGAAAGAGGGCCCAAAGAAATAATGCCCTCAGGCTGCTCCTGCAACTGACGCAGATAGAAGGTGGAGAAAGTAGAAGCATTTCTCCAGAAGGCTGCCTGCATAACATCCGACAACTTAATAGAGTTGGCATAAGCCCAGGAGGTAGACAAGGAACATACCTCATGGGCAGAAATACAATCGCCAGTTGCTAGACAACCGTAGGACGACAAATCCATCGAGAAATGGATTGAGGAGAGATCTTCTGTCGACCAGGAAGAAGAGACAGAAAAAATCGTTTCCTGCCTTTCCCAATGAACTGTGTCCGGTTGAGATAAAAGTGAATTGCATGAACCGGACAGAGTAAAGGGCAATTACCCTCAGCAGAAGGAAGAGCCCTGATACAGATAGGAGGTGGAGTAGTTTCTGGCATCTGATTCTTGGTTTGAGAGGAGCAATCAGTGGTAAAAGTAACACTGTTGGCAGAGCTCCTGAAAAAGGCCGGATCAAACGAGAGGGCGTGAAGCTCACTAACCCTTCTGGCTGAGGCAAAAGCCATCAGAAAAGCCATTTTGTATGTGAGAAAACACATATCCAGCTGGGATAAAGGTTCGAACGGCACCCACCCACCACCCCCCCCCCCCTCCCCCAGGAAAGCAGCACTCAAAAGACATTCCATCTTGGGGAAAGCTGAAAATTCCTAGGCCTTTTCAAAGAAATGTGTCGAAAAAGCTTGGAGAGGTATGGATTAGTGGCGATATGATGCTTTCCCACATACGAAAAGGTCTCCAAAAGCATGGACCTGTACCCTTTGATGGTAACAGGCTGAAGACCCCGAGAATCAAACAGATATACCAGAAACTCTGCAAACTGTGTTATCGAAGGATCGGCATAATCAACAGAGTGATCAGCACTCCATCGACAGAAGACCTTCCACTTAGCCGCATAGGCTAAACCAGTGGAGTGCCACCTTGAAGAAGAAATGCACTCCACTGCTCATCTCGAAAAACCTCTACAGAGGAGACAGGACCTGACAAAAGATATGTGTGAAGGCACAATGAAGTCTGGTCGACCTGAAAACTCCTCAGGTGACCTTGGCAAAGAAGGTCGCAACGTAGATGGAGACGTGCCGGAACCGCCGCCAACAGAGAGCAGAGCTGATTGATCCACACCCGCTGAGGTGACAGGGGGGCGATCAGAATATTTCGACAACTGCTGGTTCATATCATGCCTAGAACCTGAGGCAGAATCGTAACCGGCAGGATGGTGTAGCCGACTAGACCATTCCAATCAAGTGACAGAGCATCCACGGCGAAAGCCCGAGGATCTGGACATGGGGACATGAAAGTGTCCACCTGATGATTCCAAGGGGTCACAAAAAAGATCGATGTGGGGACGACCCCAGAGATCGCAAAGCGACTGGAACACTGCCCTGTGAAGCATCCACTCAAGGGAAATGACCCTGCCCGTCGGGACAGGGAGTCGGCTAGGAAGTTCAGACGACTGGGAATGTGATGAACCACAACCCTGGCATTGACATCCTGAGCTAGCTGTAGAAGATCCCGAGCCAATTCGTACATGGGAACCGAGTGTGTGCCACCCTGGTTCCGAACGTTAAGCAACCACTGTCAAATTGTTCGGACTACAGAAGGACCTGACGATTCGAAAGGTGGGGGATCCACTGCCGGAAACTCAGAAGAAGAGCAAGAAGCTCCTTCTGGTTGATGTGAAGAGCTGCTTGATCCTGGACACATACGCCATGAAGGGAAAGACCTAGAGGATCCAATGTCGCGCCCTAACCGAGATCGCTGGCATCTGCGATCAGAACACGATCGGACATGGGCAAGTCCAACGGAACTCCCTGCATAATCCACTGAACATCTGTCCAGGGAAGAAGGTGACGGTGAAGAGATGCTAAAGCTCCAGATCCAAAGGATCGACATTTGGCCTCCAACGACTGAGCAAAAAGTGTTGGAGAGGGCTGACATGCAGCCGACCTAGAGGAATGAGATCCGTCACCATACCGCAGAGACCGAGCAGCCGGAGAATACTCCCAAGCTGTAGCGGACGTGGACTGGGTCAGAGTCAGGGTGAAGGCCGAGAGAATCATAACTCTTGCCCGGGAAACTGCCACCGTATTCAGCTGAGTACAAAAGTCCATCCCCAGATGACAAAACGACTGAGGAGGGACCAGATCCGACTTCTCCCCATTGACTCTGAACCTAGCGACGTGAGCAGGCTCAACAGTGTGTTGACATCTGATTCCAGAAGAGCAGCATTGAAGTGTCTCTGGTGGTTATCGTCCAGATACTTCGAAGTAGTCACCCAGGACTGTGTGCAATGGAAGGCTATCACGTGCGACATCAGTCGGGTGAAGGCCCAAGGAGTCAGGTTGAGGCCGAAAGGCATGGCCTTGAACTTGTAAATTCGCCCCAGAAAAGCAAACCTGAGATACTTTTGCGATATCTGATGAATCGTAATGTGAAAGTAAGCATCTCGAAGGTCAATGCTGGAAGCGAAATCTCTCTGGTGAATGGAGCGGCGAACCGACCTGAAAGTCTCCATGCTGAACTTGCAAGCAACGATAGACTGGTTCAGGATACTCAGATCGATAACTGGTCAGAGTTGGCTGTCCTTCTTTGGCACCAAGAACAAACGGGAATAAAATCCCACGAACTGAATATTCATGACGACTTTGATTGCCCCCTTTGACAGGAAATTGTCTATCTCCATGATCAAAAGTTCCCAACGTGAAATGTTTGAAGGAACTTGGGATGGAAGAGGCACTCTCGACAGAGTGGGGTGCCTTCGAAAGGATATCCGCAGACGGGACCGAATAACATCTAACACCCAAGGATCGGATGTGATTGTGGTCCAATGGTCTGCACATTCTGATATCCTTTCTCCAACCTGGGATGAATAGAGGTAAGGACCTTCATTTCGAGTCCCCTTGAGGCCAGTGAGAGGAGAAACCCCCTCCTCTGCTAGAAGAAGGATCCTGAGACCTCCCTCTGGTCTGCTAACCCTTAACACGTAAGAAGTGGCGGCAGGAGGATCAGCTCATGGCTTCACAGAGGAAGCAGAATGGCGTTTGTTAGGCTTAGAACGGCCCCAGTCTCCGACAGATGTCTGATCAAGCAGGCGAAGCAGCAGCTGATCTTTGGAATGATGCAGGATGTCATCCCGGACCGATGCCACGGAACCATGGAACATTCGAGGACCCACCAGAGAAGCGGATCTTCAGAAAGGGAATGACTTGTGTCCAACACAGCGATCCGGCAAAGTAATTCCAAGTTAGCCGTATTACAGGCATGCGTGTGTGTAAGATGCATGCACACCTTGTAGATCACAAGCAAAGGAGCCTGTACATCGTCAAACTTATCTGGAGGCAGATAAGCAGCCAAGGCTGAGACAACGTGATCTGATAGAGAAAGCATGCCTAGCACCTCTCACGATAAGCCCAACAGGGACTCTAGAGTTGACAAAGGAAAAACAGCCAACTTGAGCTTGGAAAGCCCGAGGGAGGAGGAGTCCTGATCTAAGACCATCAAAGTCTGACAGACCTATTGAGTGGCGGAATCGTAGGAATGATAATGCACTGGAGGCAAAAAGGTATCAGTCCTGGTGAAGAACAAAGTCTTCATAGCCTTGGAACTGAGCTTAAGAGTCCAATGCTGCAAAAGCTTCGACCACTTGTACCGACTGGTATGGTCAAAGGCGACCAGAAGCAGGTTGCTCCACAGGCTGTAGGCATTGACCAATGATCACGGTCTGGCTGAAACCTCCGGCTGGTCTGATGGTTTGAGTTCCAGAAGGAACTTGAACACAAAGTCAACAGCTGGCCCCCAAGTCAGAAGATCCATCGCCTGAGTCATGGGCAAACCAGCCGATGCCTCCCATGGTGTAGGAACACCAGGGGGATCAGAAAGCAGCCTGCTTCCAATCCCAGGAGGCGGCGCCACAGTGGGCACCTGGAATCCACTAGTAGCCTCACTGGATGGCAATGGGAAGGCTCTTGGAAAGAACCTGCATGAGCAAGGAGAGGGCCTCCCTAAGCTCCTGGCCCGTATCAGCCGGTTCGACGTGGGAACGGTCCAGCAAAGTGGCTTCGCTCCTGACCCTCTTAACCAGTGAAGGATCACAATCTTCTAGAACACCGACGCGGGGGAGCGAGTTGCAGCCAAAACAACTGAATGCAGATGCTAATAGGGGTATGAAATACCTCGAGGATCTGAAGTACAGGAACTCAGGAGAGTTGCCACAGACCTCTGAGGGACAGAAGGTCAAGGATGCACAAAATGCATCGGTCCCGCAAAACTGGTTGAAGGACCAGAGTGTGTGGACGGAAACACAACAGAGTCCATGGTGGCCCCACCATGTACATCTGATTCGAATAAAAAACATGCTGGACTCGACGGCTAAGAGACCACAGCAGAGGGTTCCGCCGGCAGCCCCTTACGACGTGAAGTCAGGGAAGGCAGAGGCCGATATCCCATGTCCAAATTACCAGACATCCCTGCAGACCCTGCAGGGATAAACTGAGGCTGGCTGAAATGAAGGCAGACGTTGCAGACGGAGTAGCAGTGGCAGCAGATACGTCAGAAGCTGTTGAAAAAGGCGGAGAAAGCAACCCTAGTGACAGCCTCAGATCTCAACTGGAGTGGGACAACCGTCCCGGAACCAGGCATTTCTTCACTGGATAATTCAACAGCTCTCGCAGTATCCACTGTGGGAAAAGACTGCACATCCCCCATAGAGAGGGTAGAACTCTCACCAGACATGGCTGTGTTGGGAAGCCCCAAACGACAGTGTTCCCCTTTCCCGCAGACGCGGGAGGAATGGCCACGAGAATGCACCACATGATTCGCGGAAGCCCAAAAGGTGGATGCCCAAGACCCACAGGGTCGATCAGAACACCCATTATATGTGGAACATGAAGCATGAGAATCATCCACATGCTATGGCAAAATTCATTGCCCAGAAGGAACAGTCTTGGGCATAGCTGAGGTGAGAGAAGTAGAATGGAAGGTGAACCCAACAGAAAAAAGTAGAAAATCCCCAAATACAAGAGGAAGGTGGCAGGAAATAAAGGCCCTGTGGGAACACAACAGAACCCAGACAGCCAAAATGGACCCAGAAAGCAGAAATTCCACCCTCCACGGAGGCAAGAAATCCTGCCAGAACAGCCCCCCAGTGACACCTAACTCCAAACATAATATCCAAAAGGATAGCATAAATTGACAATGTCAACCAATAACCGAACCACTTGGTACATGAACGTCGCATGCGAACAGTGTGGTTGAATGTTATAATGAGAATAAACAAAAAACACAGCCCTGTTATTTGAAGATCAGCAGATCCATAGTTCAGTTACAGGAATATGGTGTAACGAGTTGAATTATCACTGTTTATCAGAGCAAATGAAAGCACCTAAGATGGCGGAAGAAAACTGTTGGTGGATTCAAAAGAATGAGTCATTGGTTACACATCTGCGCACCGATACCGGAAGCCGTGGATCTGTTCTAGGGGAAGAGTGTCCCCTACTGGGTGTGTGCCAGTAGCACTCGACCCAATTTTGGCTTATTTTTTCTTGGTGCTTTTGCACCACTTTTCTTTCTCAAATCGCTTGGGAAAGATACAAATAGAGAGTATACTTCCAAGTTAGGGACTTCCACTGTAAGGCAAGCCTGTTGTAAACAACTGTAAGGTAGGCTGATAAAAAATTGGTTTCTCAGGCCCACTCGCATGCTCTCTTGTTATTACTATTTCAAATTTGAAAAAAAAAAAAACATTTGTGTCAGATAAATTATCTGGGTTAATAAAATGGATAAAATACACTGCTGCCCATGTTATTTTGTACATTAGGAGACCTAAAACAAAGCAAATTCACTATAAACCCTCATTGGGTAAAGAAATAATTATCTAAATGAAATTGTCAATGACACTGTAGCTTAACTTGACTGTGTGTAGTGTTTGATGAAAAGAATAATGTTCAATGTTTATGAGTGGATTATGAAATAAGATAAGAATTGTGATAATTGAGAATATGTTAATTTTTGTTCCCTGTATGCTTTGCTTTCAATAAAAATAATTTGAGTGTAGACTGCACTAAAGAATTGAGGCCAGGGTTAATGTGGCCCTCACAGTTAATGTATGTCAACCAAAGTAAATATGAACCATAGACTGTGCTAAACAAATCTAGGTCATGTGCTTGTGTGGCCATCACAGTTGACCGATCATGGCCAAATAGGACGTTCTCATCTAGACATTATACTGAGTCATCCTACCAATTTGCAATGAAATCCTTTCATAAATGTAAGCTGTAGACTGTGCTAAAGGAATCTAGGCAGAGATGAAAGTGTCCAGAGACAAAAATCCCTGAAAGTTAAAAAATTTATAGTAATTTATATATTTTTTATACTTACCAATGACCCAGACTTAGCTGGTGCTAACTCTAACAAAACCAGGGCCAAACACAAATTTTGCCCCCCAATCCCCAAAATTTGCATCCAAAACAAAAAGAAATCATGTCCTAAAGGACCTCCATACTACGCCTCTACTGTGCATGCGCAGTGACGCAGACGTCCCGAAATTGGCGCCAATTATCATTCTTACTGGCAGTGCCTGGTCAGCGCTATGTACTCAGCGGGGAGGCAAGAGTTCCCAACTCCAGGGAGGGCCATCCCCGTCTGGGTCATTGGTAAGTATAAAAAATATATAAATTACTATAAATTTTTTAACATTTTTATACTGTACCAATGACCCAGACTTAGCTGAATAGTAAACAGGCTGGAGGGCGTAGGACATAGAGGAAAATCCAATAAGCTCAACTATATAGTAAAGAGGTAACCCCTTAAGGAGAAAAGGAGTATTAGGCTTTACATGTATCTTTCTTATTTAATATTAAATTAGAAAGATACACTACCCTTAATAATTGAGCACAATAACATTCATGTTCTCTATTAACATCCAGTATAACCCTTATACTAATTATTTTTAAAGCAAGCCAATAAATAAAGTAGTCCAGAGAATTGAGACTCTTTATAGTCATTTAAAAGTGTCCGAGTATTGTATATTAAAGCCCGTTTGACACTTGACATATACAAATGCTTCACACCGAGCTACACTTTAAAAATAAGACATGAATGAATTTAAACATTAATATTACACTTTAAAACCATCCCGGAAGCGACTCAGAAATACTGACTTGGAGGAGGCATTCCCTTGCTTTTCACTATAAAGCAGGTGACCTAAGGGAACACCCGCCCCCCCCCCCCCCCCTTCCCCTTGCCCTGGGTCAAATAGCCCAGAGCGAAGAGGGCAGCCGGACGGAGTCACTGCCGGAACAGAAAGCCTGCACAACTATAGTTGCAACTGTTTAGTGGACGACATTCTGAGCAACAGATAACGGACCTAAACAATGCAGGTCTCCAGAAATGGACTCAATATTTCTGAGATAAAAATTCGTAAATGTGGATGGCTGAGACCAATAAGCAGCCTTCATTAAATCTGTAATAGCAACACTATTAGCATAAGCCCAGGAAGTAGAAAGAGCTCTTACTTCATGAGCAGAAATCTTAAGCACAGACTGCTGAGAAGAAGATAAATCTTCATAAGCAGTACGGATAGTTAACTGAATCCATCTAGCAATAGAATGGACTGAAATATCCTTTCTATTAGGCATCAAAGACAGAAAGAAACGTTTCCGTCCCTTTCTGATAAACTGAGATCTCTGTTTATAGATACGTAATGCTCTAACAGGACAGAGTAAAGGCCTACGCCCGTCTGAAGACGGAAGAGCCTTAATAACAATAGGTTCCGGATATTTATTAGGAGCCTGATTCTTAGCTAAAAAACCCACGTTAGTAGTGAAGGTGATAGTATTCCCAACACTACGATAATGAGAATCATCCACCGATAGTGCATGAAGCTCACTGACTCTTCTAGCAGAAGAGAAAGCTAAGAGAAAAGCTGTCTTATAAGATAAGAATTTGAAATCTACTGTCCCAAGAGGTTCAAATGGCTTTTCCTTCAATTTAAGAAGAACCCAAGCTAAATTCCACTTAGGAATTAATCTAAGAGTTCTGGGTCTATTTATCGAAAAGTTTCTAACCAACTTCGATAAAGAGACATTAGATCCAATTTGTAAACTATCATGATGTGCATAGGTATCAGATAACATAGATCTATAACCCTTTATAGTAACAGGCTGCAGTTTGATTTCGTCAAACAAGTATACTAGAAAGTTTGCAATGTCTGGTATAGAGGGATCGAATATATCTACAGAATGATCCCTACACCAACGACGAAAAACCTTCCACTTAGCCGCATAGTTTAGCGAAGAGGAGGTCCTCCTACAGTTAGAAATCGCGTCCACTGCTCGTCCTGTAAAGTGCTTGCCATGCAAGAAGGACCGCACAACGGAAAAACGTGAAGGTTGAGACCTTGCGGGTTGTGATGGAGTTGGCGTGATTTCCCCTGCGAAAGAAGATCCTCCCGTGGAGGAAGCTTCCGCAGTAGGTCCCACAACAGACACCTGAGTAGATTTATCCACGGTCTCTGTGGCGACAGAGATGCTACCAACAGAATCTTGCATTGAGATTGTTTTATCTTTAGCAATACTTGTTGAATTAACGGCGCTGGAGGATACGCATATCCTATCATTCCATCCCAAGGGATCGACAGAGCGTCTACTGCAAATGCTCTTGGATCCGGACACGGAGACACATACGTCTGCAACTGATTGTTGAGATGTGTCGCAAATAAGTCTATCATTGGCCGTTCCCATTGGTAGCAAATCTGATTGAATACTTGTTTGTTGAGAGTCCACTCAGACGGCAACAAGCGACCCTTTCGTGAAAGGGAGTCTGCTAGCACATTCAGACGACCCGGTATGTGACGGACCGAAAGAAGAACGTGATGTTCTAACGCAAACAGAAGGATTCTTTCCGTTAGATTGAACAACGGAACTGAATGAGTGCCTCCCTGATTCCGTATATACGCCACTACTGTCGTATTGTCGGATAGGATTTGGACATGAGCATCGTGAATAATGTCCATCCAGTGACGTAACGCAAGCCAAATTGACATCATTTCCTTGATGTTTATGTGCTTGCACAGGAATTGCGGATCCCAAAGACCCTGGCATCTCGAATCCGTTGGGATTAATGATGCACCCCAACCTGTTTGACTGGCATCCGTCATAACGGTAAAACTCGGATCCGGCAACTGCAGCGGAACTCCCTGAGTTAACCACTGAATGTTTGCCCAAGTCTGAATCTCTTGTTTCACTTGATCTGACAAGAGAACGTCTACATCGAGCGAATGAATTTTCACACTCCAATTCTGAGTCAGGAAAATTTGAAGAGGACGTGTGCGTAACCGCCCCATCGGAATGAGATCCGCGGCGGCTCCGCACAGACCTATCAGTCTCATAAATTCTCTCGCCGTGACTTTGTCTGCGTGCAGACAATAGCGAGCGTAACAACTGACTAATTTCGCTCTGGTTAACGGCAGACGAACGAGATTGTTGTGCGTCTCGAAGCTCATTCCCAGATGAGTGAATGACTTGGACGGCACCAGATCCGACTTCTCCTCGTTTACTATAAAACCGAGACGTCGGAGCAATAGAAGAAGATTCTGAACATCGTTCTGAAGCGTTAACTCGTTGCCGTACCTCTGAAGAATGTCGTCCAGGTAGGCCGACGTTACCGCAGACGAATGAGCTCGGAAGTAGATCATTACCGAGTTCATAACCCGAGTGAAAGCCCAGGGTGCTAGATTCAATCCGAAGCACATCGCCCGGAATTGATACACCACTCCTAGGACTGCAAAGCGTAGATACTTTCGGAATGTCGGATGTACCATGACGTGAAAGTACGCATCTTTGAGATCTATACTCGTTGCATAATCGTTCACCCGAATACTCGCTCTGACCGATCGAATCGTCTCCATATAAAACTTCGGAGCGATGATCAGCTTGTTTATCCAGCTCAAATCTATGACTGGACGGAACGAGCCGTCTGGTTTCGGAACCAGAAACAGATGGCTGTAGAATCCCGGAGATTCCTGGTTTTCTACGACCTCTACCGCGTTCTTCATTAAAAGAGACTGCACCTCTGATAACAGAGCGTCTCTTTTCTGCGGATTTGACGGAAGATGAGTCCACTTTGGACTTCGAGTTAATGGAGGCTTTCGTTTGAAGGATATCTTTAGACCTTCCGAAGTCACTCCTCTCACCCAAGGGTCGTCCGTAATCGACGCCCATTCTTGTGAAAAGCTCGACAACCTTCCGCCAACCGGAACGCGATAGAGGTTTAAGCCATCACCTCCTGGACCTGCGAGGCCTGCGGTAGGAGAAACCACGTCTTCCACGACCCGCACCTCGCCCCGTCGACCTCGGGGCGTCCGACCGATTGTCCCGGCCTGAAGGACGTCCCGAACGAGAGTCGCTATCCTGACGGTCTCTCGAATAAGACCAAGAGGACGCACCGGAACCTCTATAGGAACCTCTCTTGGGCGCATTAGACCCAGAAGTGCCTGTCTTATTCGTGTCTGCTGTATCCGACTTCTTAGGAGCAGATTTGAACAACAGAGAATCCTTAGCTTTCTTTGTAATTTTATCATAAATAGCGGAAAGCTTGCCGTCAAAGAGAAGTTCTCCTGAGACCGAAGCGACTCTAAGAGAGTTCTTCACCTTAGAATCCACTAATGTGGATGTAGCTAGGGCTGCGTCACGTCTAACCAACTCCAGATTTGCCACTGAAAGGGCGGAGTTACACGTGGAATAAGCTACTGCCCTTGAAAGAAATCTTAAAGAGGATTGTATATCCTGAAACTCTTTCCCCTGAAGGCGCAGTGATAACGCCTTAGTAAGGTGATCTGCGTAAGATAAGGCATCTAAATTGGCTCTGTTAGACGCAATAGCTGTTTCCAACACCGCGGTTGGAATAGAAGCTGACGACGGTAATGATAGCTCTAAGTCTTCCACCTCGTCGTCCATACGCAGAGGAACTCTCGGTATACCCTGTCCTGCCGTATCGAATTTATTCCTTGCATTAATGAAAGGCAGGTTGAGAGTATTAGCGGACAAGAAACCTGCTTTCCCCGTCCTGGAAGCAAGTTTAAATATAGCGTCGTTCAATAATTCAAATGTTCTTGCAACATTATTGGACTGCGACGGAAACTCGGGAGCGATGTCCCTGAACCGCTCAAAAAATTCAGAGTCCAATGACGCTATAATTCTCTTGTCCGGAAGCGCAGCAGTCTGGCCCGACGGAACAACTTGAGGGAGAAAGTGCCGGATGAAGTCCACGGCAGCTTTATGTTGTTCCGAAAGGGATAGCTCCAAGTCATCCGTATCCCTTTCACCATCCAGTCGGACCTCATGATGTTCCCGGTCGTCCGCCCCCGATGCTTCGGCGGAGCGTACCGACCCAGCGCCGTCGGATAATTCTCGATCCGACACCGTTTCTGTCGGTTGCTGGGATGCTGCGATAAGCTGTGCTATCTGCACAAGAATGTCCGGCGTCGAGACCTGCGGAGGCGCAGTCTTTCGCTGCTTCGCCGAGGGCAGCTCCGCATCAGATGGCTCCCGCATACTTTTCCTATGCGAACGTCCGGAGTCCATCGGTCTCGAATCCCTGGCTGCCGGATGGTGTGACCTGGCCGCCGAAGAATCCTTGATCGGCGAAGCTGGTAATATATCGGCGGTCACGCAGCCAAGGTGCGGTCGTGTGCGCTGACGAGAAGAGGAAGCCTTAACAGTCTCTGCGGACTGCTTATACAACGGAGCGTCCCGAGCGACGGACGTATGCTCCGCTAAAGACACATTTTGTACCACAACATCTGGTCCCAGATGTTGTTGTACGAGAGAGGGGCCTCTCTCGCTCACGGCCCGGCTGGACCTGGACGAGCTAGGAACCGGACTCAAAGGCTTCCTCCGTTCTCGCTTACTATCCGCCGTCACTGGGTGTGCATCTATTATGTTTATAGTGCTCGCATCACCCAACATTTCCTTTTGGACCGCATCGGACGAACCCGGCTGCCGAACCATTCGGTGAATGGACGCTACACCGGGCGAGCTAGCGGACGACATTTGTCTAATCTCCATGAGCACTTTTGCCGCTAGCTCTGAATTCATTTGTGACGACGGACGCACACTTGAAGAAGATAACATGGAAACATCACCCTGTTCTGGTTCCTCTGAAATAGAAACTGAGAGAGTAGAGTGACCTTGCGGAGAAAGAGCCGGAATCGCTCTTTCTCCAGAAACAACATATCGTGACACACGTTTCCAATGTTTCTCATCCCAATGTTCACATATAGGACAGGGATTAATGCGAGAACACTGACTACAATTAATACAATGATCATGAAAGTCAGAGGAAGATTTCTTCCTATTACAATTTGAACAACGTCCCTTCATTGTGAAAGAACAACAATAAGTCCTAGTTACTCGCAAAATCCCCTGACACAAAGATACATAATAACATGATCCATTAATAAATGAAAAAACAATTGCAAAACAAAATAATTTTGAAAAAATATTTTTTCAGCGAAGCCCAAGTTGCTGAAAAGTAACGTTGAGCCCCGATGGATCCGATGGCAAAGTGTGGTCAAAAATTTTAAATTTATATTAAATAATTAATGAGACACTTTCGGATAATACAAATGTATCTTATAGTGAGATAAACTACAGCAAAGGCAAACAGCCCCCCTCAAAAAAGGCTGTTGCCAATGAAAACAAACAGTGTAAAAACACCAGAAAACATGACTCCAGGCACTGAAAAAACTGGCCCGGAATCAGACATCAATTACACTCTATCTGATGCAAAACAGAGACTCCCAGGGGAGAATCTGTAGAACATCAGATGGAAGATGCAGAACACAAACGTTATACACCCATGGGTGAAAACGTAACTATGGGGAAAATAACAGAAAACATTCTGTAACCAAGCAACTCTCCCAGGAAATTTTAGAAATGAAATTTCTCAAAAATATGCCAAAAGCATGGGAGAATTGCAAGGGGGGACTTTAGAAGGCTAGGGGAGAGGAAACACTGAATAAGCAGTGCAACAATTAGCAAGAATGACAACAAGAAGCCCATGCCTCGAAAATAGGCAACTTAACATAATTTCATCAAAAAATTTTAAGTACAGCCCTGATTATTTTTTGTCACTTCTTTTTCCTCTCCTCCTTCTATCCTCCTTAGAATCACATTTTCTCCAAGAATTACGTGTCTGGCATCCTTTAAACTGAGATTTACAAGCACAAAGATCAGTGAGATGTTGACTGATGAAGGGCCAAACAGAGAATGATAATTGGCGCCAATTTCGGGACATCTGCGTCACTGCGCATGCGCAGTAGAGGCGTAGTATGGAGGTCCTTTAGGACATGATTTCTTTTTGTTTTGGATGCAAATTTTGGGGATTGGGGGGCAAAATTTGTGTTTGGCCCTGGTTTTGTTAGAGTTAGCACCAGCTAAGTCTGGATCATTGGTACAGTATAAAAATATCTTTTATCAGGATCCAAAGGCTCTTGCTAAATGCCAAGGAAGAACCTGAGAGGAGCCACAGGTAATCGTTTGTCATATGTGTAGTGATCTATGTGTGTTAAGACAAAAATTGAAGCCTGCCTTCATTGAAATTCACTATCGCTGAACACTTTACAGACAAAACCTGTAACGAAAATCCCTGAATTCAGTCAAATTCCTGAAAACTTTCATCCCTGAATCTAGGTAATGTGCCCCAGAAGCCGTCACAGTTGACTTAACCCGACTAAAATAGGACATTCTCATCCATACATTATACAGATTCATCCTACGAAGTTACAATAAAATCCCTTCATAAATGCAACTTGCAGACTGTGTTAAAGGTTTTCGGGTTTTGGGTCTGCGCAGCAGTCACGTTTGATGGATCACAACCAAAATGGGACGTTCTCATCTAGACCTTATACAGAGTCATTGTACCAAGTCACAATGAAATCCCTTCATAAATACGACCTGCAGAGAGCTTAAGGTTTTCGGGTTTTGGGCTTGCGTACCCATCACCGTTGACCGGTTGCAAACAAAAGGGGACGTTCTCATCTAGACATTATACCGAGTCATTCTACCAAGTTACAATGGAATCCTTTCATAAATACAACCTGTGATTGTGATAAAGGTTTTCGGGTTTCAGGCTCGCATAGCTATTACGGTTGACCAATCGCGACCAAAAGGGGACATTCTCATCTAGACATCATCTCAAACCTGCATATGAAATTTCATGAACCTTATATAAACTGAGGCCACAAATGAATCTACATTAAGCATAGGATTCATTGTCAATCCTCGGGTCCCTCAGTAGTGACTAAAATAGTAGTCCAAGCATCATGCCTCTTCTTCAGTAAATCATAATGTAATGAGAACAAAGTGAGCAGGGGCTCACAAGAAATACCCCCCCCCCCCCCCACCTTTGCTGTTCAGACATCTGAAGGTAATTTAATTAACCCTTTATCCAACAAAACAGACAAAGCCAGCCAGCACTGTTATACAAAAATCTCCATTCAATTTCAATTTTTATTATGTTTTCAATTTTTGTCTCAAAAACAAGCTTATGACTCCTCATTGGAATGAGCTCATTGAGCTCACTCCAATGAGGGGCCATACGCTATGTTTTTTTGACAAACTTTTTTTGTTGTTAGTTACTCAAGAAATGATTTTCTAAGTGTCATCTGCTATCCGCATTGGATGAAGGGATAGCAGATTGTTGTCAGTAGTATGAAGAGTAGGAATATGTTACCCATATTTCTGAGTACCAGTTTAGCAGGGATAAACCCACACTGACTGGTGAATCTTTGGTGATCTATCTGTGATCAGTGTAGCTAGGATAAACTCGTGCTGACTGATTTGGATAATCACCATGGACATATTTTAGTTTGAACAATATTTATTCAGTGAAAGTGCTATATGTAACAGGATTTAACACCAAGAGAACTACAGATCCCAAGAGCAATCCCAATCATCATCCCATTAAAAGCAGCCTACATGTGAAGTATGAGTACTGTGCAACCAATGGTAGAAAAGTTACTGCCCAGAAATGAGTGTGATGGACAAACGGGCAAACAGACGGACAAATTGACCTTTGACATATTGACCCCAAATGCAATCCCAAATGATCAACACCTCAAATGCAATCACAATATGAAGTTATAGTGAAAACTAAATTTATTGCATGGAAACCAAAACTCTATTTATAGTAACAGTGACCTTAAACTTTGACCTACTGACCCCAAATGCAATCCCAATGATCAACATCTCAAATGCAATCACAATATGAAGTTATAGCTTCGTACACAAAAGAAAACTAAAGTTATTGCAGGGAAACCAAAAATTCTATTTATAGTAAGTGACCTTGACCTTTGACCTACATATCCCAAAAGCAATCCCAATCATCATCCCATTACAAGCAGCCTACCTGTGAAGTATGAATACTATGCTACCAATGGTACAAAAGTTATTGCCCAGAAACAAGTGTAACGGATGGATGGACAAACAGGTGGATGGACGAATGGATGGAAGGGTGAACAAACAAAGTGATTACTATATACCCCCCTTTTATAAAAGGAATTATGTTTCTATTTTTAGCACACATTGAGTCCCACGATAGCTAGCATTAAATTTTTTCATATAAATCAAATATCTGTTTCAGACTTATTCTGCATATCAAATGTTGTTCAAATCGGACGAAGAGTTCTGAGTAGTGAACTAGAGATGTTGTATACAAAATATGAAATGATTCTGAGTGGTGGATCTGAAGAAGATTTTTAAAAAAATTTCCTTATATTGCACTAAGTTAAAATTTGAGATACCATAGGGAGCCCAAATATAAACTTTGGGACCCAATTTGAAAAAACTTGAATCTAACCCTGCCTAGAGCTGTTGTATACCAAATATGAAAGCATTCTGAATGATGGATCTGAAGATGATTTTTAAAGAAATTCCCTCATATTGCACCAAGTTAAAATTCGGCTCCCATAGGGAGCCCAAATATTAACCCTGGCTCTCGATTTCAAGAAACTGGAGTCTGATCCCCCTTGAGATGTTGTATACCAATATGAAACCATTCAGATTGGTGGATCTGGAGAAGAAGATTTTAAAAGAAATTTCCTCACATTGCACTAAGTTAAAAATTGGGCTCCCATAGGTAGCCCAAACTAATAACCTAGTGGCTTGATATGAACAAATTGGAATCTAACCCTCCTAGAGATGTTGTATACCAACTATGAAAGGATTCGGACTGGTGGATCTGACCCATAAACATCCGAGAAAATCTCCGGACAAAATTCAGGCATTTTAAGACAAAAAGGGGCATAACTCTGGGAGAAAAGTCCAGTCAAAACTATAATCGCAGGTGCACAAGTTCCCATGGTAGTGAACATCCATACTATGTATCAAAGGAGTCAAACAATAAACATCCGAAAAAATCTTCGGACAAAATTCTAGGCAATTCTGGCATTCTAAAATGAAAAGGGCATATCTCTGGCCAAAAAAGTTCGATCAAAACTATAATTGCAGGTGCCCAGGATACCATGGTAGTGAACATCCATACCAAGTTTCAAAGGAATTGACCCATAAACATCTGAGAAAATCTCCAGACAAAATTCTAGACCTGCTTTTTCAAGTCAAAAAGGGGCATAATTCTGGCAAAAATAATCTAACCGAAACTATAATTGCAGGTGCTCAGCTTCCAATGGTGGTGAACATTCATACCAAGTTTCAAGCAGATTGGTCATTAAACATCTGAGAAAATCTTCGGACAAAATAATGTCTATGTACAGACGGATGGACAAGGTGATTCCAGTATACCCCCCCACCCCCCTCCCCAACATAAAAAAAACACTCTAGTTTTCAGAAGGAAAATCTTAAAGGTCTGGATACTTTTAACAGTCAGCATCATATCGTGTTGTACAGTTTTACATGTGAAGCAGTACCAAAAGAAAATGACAGCAGTTGCAATAAACTGTCACACTTTTGAACTTACTAATCTGTCACAAGCAGGGTTAGCATAATTATGGGGATGGCATATGTACAGTTGATGTACAGAACATGTCAGCACACAGTACCACCATGCTCCAACTGGACTTGCCTAGAAATAATTGCCAAGGCCAGGATACTTAAAATGTAACTTGTTAGTACACCCAAAGATTGCATGTTGGGGCACCTATTTTGTTGCATTGTAAAATGATCAGAGTTGGCATTAGGGCACAGCCTCAAATATTTATCTTGTGTCATGTTCGGGCAATCTGGATTAATCTACTGTCAATTATTACTTTCTTGAAAAATTCTGTCCATATGCTAAGTCAGCATAAACCATACATGATAAACACCGTGCTATATGGCACCTTGTGTTGACACAGTGTTAATAGTGTATGCTAATGCTAACATAGACAGGTCGATCGCATTTAGAAGGTAAACTGATCAGTCATTCGTGATATGCTGAAGAACGATAAAATGTCAACACACATTTTTTTTTATATTTGCTGGCCTAAAACTTGTGATTTCTTGTAATACCACTGGGCAACTTTTTTCAGACTATGCAGATCTGACAATAATCTTGTGTATTACTACTACTGGAAAACTCACTGTGAGATGGATTTCCAATAAATGATAAGTCAAGAAATTGGAACTGGCAAAAACTTTGATATGTAATCATCGAAAGGCCCAAATTCAATTTCAAAAAATTGTACTTGTCATCATGTCAGGCATAAGTGGATTGGTGTTTATCAAACATCTTAGAATAATTTATTCCAGAAGAGGGAGGTCACGAAAATGTCGCTATAAACATCATTCCACATACCATTGGTCCAACGAGAGGCACTTACATGAGTTGCATAACTTGCTCGCTAGTCGCCAATCCTTGTAAAACAATTAAGATTAAAACAAACATGCTTATTTGCAGATTTGAGTTTAAGCTTTAATCTAATTCTTTGCTCACAAATGTGAAACAAAGAATTTTTCTACCAATAGCGTTTTGTGCTTTTAGCACTGTCACTTCTAAAAAAAAATAAGCAGATTCTTATATATGCTTAGCAGAAATAATACACACTTACTTTGTCTCTATGATTTACTGCTAATGTCTGTATATTACTTATACTTGTTAACCACGGCTGTTCCTAAAATAAATAAAAAGAGAGGCGCCTTCATCCCTAGACAAATGTAATACCAAAATTGAATGTCAAGTTTAACTCCTTGCATGCTGCTGAAGGGTATTCCTGCCCAGGACATAAAATCTCTTGTCACGGAAATATGTATACTTTGGACACATTTAACCCTTTACCTAACATGAAAAGCAGACGACACTTGCAAAAAAAATTTTTGAATAACTAAATTTTTTAATTTTTTGTCTCAAAAACATAGGTTATGACCCCTCGTTAGAACGAGCTCGTTCCAACGAGGGGTCATAACCTATGTTTTTGAGACAAAAAATGAAAATATTTTGAAAATTAATTGGCGATTTTTGAGAATAGTGCTGGCCGGTTTTGGCCGTTACGTTGGGTAAAGGGTTAACTAATTTTCCTCCCTGTAAATAGAATGGACTTTTTGACCAATGATTTCTTCAGTGAAATTTAGATGAATTTTTCAACAAATCTAGTCATGGCTGCTTCATAGCAGCCATGACTTGATCTGATAAAAAATATTTTGAAAATGCTCAGCTGGTTAAGAGTTAACAAACTTAACTACCAACTAGTTCCACTGTTTTGAAAAGTTAAACAACAAGAGGCCCCAGGGGGCCTTAGGCGCTCACCGAATGTTCCATACTGTTAAGACACAAATTTTATCAAAAGCTATTCTTAAGGTTCTACAGAGTAAATCTATACTCTCTGTGGAGCTAAAACATCAACAGGACTGAATGGGACAATGCTGCTGATCAAATTTCAAAAGATTCTGCATGATGGTTCTGAAGAAGATTTTTAAAGAATTTTCCTTGAATTGCACGAAGTAAACATTCACGCCCCCATAGTGAGGCTCAATATTGATCGAGGGACTCAATTTGAACAAACTTGAATCAGAACCTTATTAAGATGCTACATACCAAATATCAAAAGACTTTTCCCACTGGTTCGGGAGAAGAAGATTTTTAAAGAATTTTTCTTGAACTGTACTAAGTAAAAATTCAGGCCCCCATAGTGAGCCCCAATATTGATCAAAAGACTCAATTTGAACAAATGTGAATCCAACCCATACCAAGAAGCTGCATACCAAATATCTAAAGATTCTGCCCACTGGTTCTGGTGAAGAAGATTGTTAAAGATTTTTTCTTAAATTGCACCAAGTAAAAATTCAAACCCCCATAGTAATCCCCAATATTGAACGGGGGATTCAATTTGAACAAACTTGAATCAGACCCATACCAAGATGCTGTATACCAAATATCAAAAGATTCTGCCCATCGGTTCTGGAAAAGAAGATTTTTAAAGAAATTTTCTTAAATTGCACTAAGTAAAAATTCACACCCCTTTATTGAGTCCCAACATTGATCGAGAGACTCAATTTGAACAAACATGAATCAGACCCATACCAAAATGCTGTATACCAAATATCAAAAGATCCTGCCCATTGGTTCTGGAGAAGATTTTTAAATTTTGTTTCTTAAATTGCACTAAGTAAAAATTCAGGTCCCCATAGTGAGCCCCAAAATTGATCAAGGGATTCCATTTGAACAAACTTGAATCAGACCCATACCAAGATTCTGCCCACTGGTTCTGGAGAAGAAGATTTTTCCTTAAATTGCACTAAGGAACAAGAGGCCCCACAGGGCCTGAAGCGCTCATCTTGTACAGAACACAATTTAAACGGAGTCCAAGAATGAGTCTACATTAAGCAAGCCATCTCCATAGGCTACACTGTCAATCCTTGAGTCCCTCAGGAGTGACAAAAATAATCTGGGCATCATGCCTTTTCTTCAGTTGATCATAAGTAAAATGTAGAGCTCCCCTATGAAGCCCCTTGATACAACCTATGTGGATTAATCTTAGTACCTCTAGAGGGTACTGAATACAAAATTTTTAATTCTTCAGCAAAATGGCCAATTCCAGCTCCCATAGAGAGCCCAAATATTAACCCAGGCTCTTGATTTGAACACAGTTAAATCTGACTTCCCTAGAGATGTTGTGTACCGAATATGAAAGCATTCTGACTGTTTGATCTGAAGAAGAGAAATTGTAAAGAAATTTCTTCGAATTGCACTAAGTTCAAATTTGGGCTACCATAGCGAGCCCAAATATCGACCTATGGATCCAATTTGAACAAACTTGAATCTGACACCCCTAGAGATGTTGTACACCAAATGTGAAAGCATTCTGACAAGTGAATCTGAAGAAGATTTTTGAAGAAATTCCCTCATATTGTACTAAGTTAAATTTCATGTTCCCATATGGAGCCCAAATATTAACCTAGGCACTCGAATTGAACAACCTGGAATCTGACCCCCCTAGAGATGTTGTATACCAAATATAAAAGCATTCCGACTGGTGGATCTGAAGAAGATTTTTAAAGAAATTTTCTCATATTGCACGAAGTAAAAATTTGGGCTATCATAGTGAGCCCAAATAGATACCTAGGGATTTGATTTGAACAAACTTGAATCTGACCCCCATAGAGATGTTGCATACCAAATATCAAAGCATTCTGACTGATGGATCTGAAGAAGAAGATTTTTTTAAATTACCCTCCATATTGAACAAAGATCAAATTTGGGCTTCCATAGGAAGCCAAAATATTAACCTAGGGACTTGGTTTGAACAATCTAGAATCTGACCCTCATAACAATGATGTATACCAAATATTAAAAGATTCTGACTGGTGGTTCTGAAGAAGAAGATTTTTAAAGAATATTCCCCATATTACCCTATGTTAAAACTTCGGGCTCCTGTAGAGAGCCCAAATATGAACCAATGAGCTTTATTTCAACAAACTTTTATCTGACCCCCCTATGAATGCTGTATACCAAATATCAAAAGATTCTGATGACTAGTTCTGGAGAAAAGATTTTTTAAAATTTTTGCAAATATGCTGACTCAGCATTTTTTCGATGCCCATTACAGAACACCCTAACATAACCGATGGCATTTTTTTTTTACCATTCAATTCTACTGGTCATAAGGATACTTCATACCAAATAAAAGCTCTCTGTTCCGCAGGGTTTGGGAAATATGGGCGTTTGAAAATATTTCTATTTTTAGCTCCCAGGGTTCCCATGGGGACGTGGGATTTTTTTTTTTTGCATGGGTCAAGTACTTATGACCCAATACTACAACAAACCAAATTTGGTTCATACCGGACCATCAGTTCAGAAAATAGAAATTTTGGGCGGGGCCAAAAATCTTACCCCTCCTATTACAAAGCCAAATATTACTTTACGAACTTCGTTTGAACAAACTTGATTCTACACCTCATATGGAAGCTCCATAGCAAATATCAAGTCATTGTACACACTGGTTCTTGAGAAGATTTTAAAAATATTTTGGAGCATTTCCCCCACTCCCTCCCTATGGGGCTGGGCATACTGAGTTGAACAAAAATGAAATGCCCCTTTGGGACCATCACTCACACAAACTTTCACTTGAATTGGCTCAGTGGCTTTGGAGGAGAAGACCAAAACATGGTGTTGACGGACGACGGACGACGGACGGGAAGCGATTAGATTAGCTCAGCTTGACTTTGTCAAGATGAGCTAAAAATTCATGCCCCTTTAGGCAGCCCCAATATTGATCAAGGGACTCGATTTGAACAAACTTGAATCAGACCCATACCAAGATGCTGCATACCAAATATCAAAAGATTCTGCCCATTGGTTCTGGAGAAGAAGATTTTTAAAAAATTTTTCTTAAATTGCACTAAGTAAAAATTCACGCCCCCATAGTGAGCCCCAATATTGGTTGAGGGACTCGATTTGAACAAACTTGAATCAGACCCATACCAAGATGCTGCATACCAAGTATCAAAAGATTCTGCCCACTGGTTCTGGAGAAGAAGATTTTTCCTTAAATTGCACTATGAAAAATTCATGCCTGTTTAGGGAGCCCCAATATTGATCAAGGGACTCGATTTGAACAAACTTGAATCAGACCCATACCAAGATGCTGCATACCAAATATCAAAAGATTCTGCCCATTGGTTCTGGAGAAGAAGATTTTTAAAGAATTTTTCTTAAATTGCACTAAATAAAAATTCACGCCCCCATAGGGAGCCCCAATATTGGTTGAGGGACTCGATTTGAACAAACTTGAATCAGACCCATACCAAGATGCTGCATATCAAGTATCAAAAGATTCTGCCCACTGGTTCTGGAGAAGAAGATTTTTTAATAATTTTTCTATAATTCATACAGTGCTATCAGAGTTATGCCCCATACAGAGCCCCCAAGGGATGTGGCCATTTCATTTGAACAAACATGAATTGCCATATAGTAATGAACATCCACATGCAGTTTTGTGAAAATCGAGCCAGTGGTTTCAGAGGAGAAGTCATTTGAAAAATGTTCACGACGACGGACGGCAAGTGATAAGTTGAGCTCCCTTCGGTGAGCTAAAAATGATGACCACATGTTCCTGAGAACAATCAAGATCTCTATTCTTTAACCCTTGAGGGACTGGACAAATTTCTTGAAAACCTGATAGACCACCACCTGCGCATTGCCAGCAGCCAACCAGTGACTTCTAGCCAAGTCCTGGCTGCCCTTTAAGGCAGCCAAGACTTGATTAGAAACCATTGCCAAGGTAATATGTTTATTTGCCCTCATGATTGCATGTTAAGGGTACATGTTCTGAGGATGCAAACGTTGGAAATGAGCCTCTAAGGGTTAAGCTTCATGCCTAAAAGCACATCATGGAATCTGATGGATCATTTTCAAATAATTTGCAATTTGAGGAATTCTTGCCCTCACTACAATAGCAGAAAATTAGGGCAATACATGGATGTAAGATGGGGGTGAGAAGAGATCAGATTATTGTTGTCAATGCTTTTGTACAGAACAGTCATCATGGAGTGTCCAAGTTTTATGCACTCATGGATAAATATCACTTCATTTCAAACATGCCAACATGCGGTGAACGATAATTCAATGAAACATACCTGCGTGAAAGCAATTAATATAATTTCCAATGACTCTAGAAATTGAGCAGCGTGCAGTTAACCCTTTACCTAACATAAAAAGCAGACAACACTTGCAAACAGAATTCTTGAATAACTAATTTTTTTCATTTTTTGTCTCAAAAACACAGGTTATGGCCCCTCATTGGAACGAGCTCGATGAGCTCGTTTCAAAGAGGGGTCATAACCTATGTTTTTGAGACAAAAAAATGAAAATTGGCGATTTTTTAGAATAGCGCTGGACGGTTTTGGCCGTTACATTGGGTAAAGGGTTAATGCAGTACACATACATTCACAGTAATCAAGTGATAGACTAATCTTGAAGAGAATGAAGTTCATATTTTAATACTGTATCAAATTACACTACAAGTCCGAAGTAGATGCAGCAAAACTGCAATTATTCTGCAGTTTTTTTTTGCGGTCATAAACGATATAATAAACAACAAGAGTTACGTTTCTGGATGAATCTAAAAATGATAAATGCCATTGATGTTAGTTAGCAATTGATGAACAATATAACTTTTCATGTTGAAGGTTTGAGAAATCATATTTGGACTGTATTATAGGCCTGTTGATCTGTGTTCATTGCAGAATTGAGTTCAACCACAGGTTCCTGATTTGGACATGCCTCATCAATAATCAATAGAAACTGCCCGATTTAAAAAGCGATATTATTCAATCTCAACTGTGTGATGAGAATGAAAATGTACAGTATGAGGCAGTATAGGTTTAACCCTTTACCCAACGAACCGACGAGCTCGTTCCAAAGAGGGGTCACATGATATGGTTTTGTTGAAATTTTTTGAAAAAATGATATTTCAAATAATAAATTTTGAAATCGTCTGCGTTGGGTAAAGGGTTAAATCTAATGCAAATGAATTGGAAATAAAAATAAAAAATACTGTGACTGACATGAAGTTGAGTTGCATTCAAGTTCCAATTCATCAAACATCGGGTGACACTGCAGTTGGGCTATTTAAACATACAGCAGAAATCAGGTAGAAGTCAAATTTTGAGGTTGGACATCCACACAAAAGTAAGACGATTATTTGTGGTAAAATTGCTATTCCGATCACATGCATTTACTGATTTAAATAGAAATAAATGAAATCGTGTTCCAAAGAAAGAAAAACAATGAAAGTTTGTTAAACTGTTTATTCATCAATAACATGTGAAACAACATGTGTATTTTTTCTCCACTGGCACAAAGTTTTTCACAACTTTTAAGCATGCAGATGGATGAAAAGTCAGATATTTTATTTGTAAATGTATTTTGCTCCACAAAGTTTGCCCAAGCACATTAAATCTGATTAAAGTTACCTATCCTGTTGACAACCTCTATTTTATTGGTGGTTGTCCAAAAACCTGGCGCAAAGGCAGGATTTGGAAACACCCACAAAAAGGAAATTCCACCCAAGTAATAACTCAATTTCAGTGAACTGCACCAAAATACTTAGTATTCGGGGGCTTCCAAAGGAAATCTGAAGGTACTTCTGCTGAAATATGCCTATAGTGTGCCTAATGCTTTTCACAGAACCTAAGCACACTGTGTGAGAGAAAACTGCACTGCATGTTCAAGTATGTTTATGTCAGTGGTTCAACTCACTGTCCTGGCCCAAATCTTGAGTTATATTTCTAGCATGTGGCCAGGATACCACAGTAGGGTGTGCCCAGTAGGATAGCGGCAATTGAGAGGTGGTGGGGGCAGGGGAGGGGGGGGGTCATGGAGTGGGGGAGGAGTCCTGGTAAAATTCAGTGCTACCCCCACCAAAAAAAACCCACAACACTGACCAAACCCAAGCCACATCCTTTCCTATGCATCTGGTATATTTACCATTAACACCTTATAATCATCCAGGTTGAACTACCTCTGCCCAAGATACATTCAATCAAAACAAATAAATAAAACTTCCATCAACCAAGACTTCGCACATTCAAAAATATTTGATCGGGGCTCAGATTCCATCAAAGTGCCCAAATAAAGGCCTACTGACGAAGTGTCTGAGAAAAGAATGTATCTTGGCAAAGAATTTTGGAATTCCCCTTTCTTCGTGCTTTCTGATCAATAGTTCCTTGAATCCTTCGATTCAGTTGATTGATATTATAGATAACAGTCTTGTTACAAAAACACAAGACAAGTGGAATTTATACACAGTTTTGTTTTTTTAACTCAAGTAACAGTTCCTTAAATTCAGACAGCTGGCATTTAGGGGCCTTGTCCCAATAAAAATCAATTGTGGATGTAGAAGTCACACCTCAGGATGTATATAGAGCTTGTGCAGATAACTATAATTAATAATTATAGTAGTTTGTTCAGCAATTAAAACAAGTGGCAATAATCTTTTTACCCTTTACCTAACAGGAAAAGCAGACGACTCTTGCAAATAAAATTCTTGAATAACTACTTTTTTCATTTTTTGTCAATGAGCTCGTTCCAATGAGGGGTCATAACCTATGTTTTTGAGACAAAAAATGAAGAAATAATGAAAATGATAAGTTTAAAGTAATTTGTATATTTTTTATACTTACGAATGGCCCAGACTTAGCTTGTGCAAACTCAATATTATCAAGGGCCAAACACAAATTTTGAACCCACCAGTCCCCCAAATTTGCATACAATACCGAAAATTAAAAGTCCTATCTGGCCCTCCATACTTTTACTATCTGCGCATGCACAGTACTCAGGAAGAGACCAAAATTGGCGCCAACATCATTCTTTGTAGATGAGCCTACTAAAATAATAACTCAGCGGGGAGGTAGGAGTACCCACTTATGGGAGGGCCATCCCCATCTGGGCCACTGGTAAGTATAAAAAATATACAAATTATTTTAAATTTATCATATTTTTATACCAAGAACCAATGGCCCAGACTTAGCTGAATCGTTAAAAGGTGGAGGGTCTAGGTCTTAAGAATTAGCAGACCAAATACAGCTCCTAAACCTGCATTCCAAGGTGAAAAGGAGATAAAATTTAAAGGGAATTACATGTATGTCTCTCTGTACAATAATAGAGAAGACATATCATAAAGAAGGAGCCATATCCAAGTAATTCCATAATCTTAGCATGAATGATTATGCTAATTGGGTGTAACGAGGCCCAATTTTAAGGCTAGTCCGGACTAAGCCCCTTAAATTAGAATGGCGTACTGGAGAGTGAGAGACTAACCCCCACAAACACACCCCATATATAAATAATAAACAAGCTGTATCTAGGATCAGTGATAATCTACAGACAAAACAGCTTCACTCATAGTTACACACTTATCAAGCTGGAAGAGATGAAGAAAAATCACTCCCCTACCCCCCACTTTTTTTGGAAAAAATATTCTTCAAAACAAAGAGGGAAGCGCTCTGGAATCAGTGAAAAGTGGTACCAAATAATCAATACATATTCGCCCAACAGGCACCCAGTTATTAATTATTATTAATTATTGGTGCTTAACGCCACTTCAGAAGATAAGGCTATCGTGCCGATCCCGGTTATTAGCAGCGCACGCTTCTAACGTATACCGGAGTTGGAATACGTAGATAGGTCGAAAACCGGTGATATAATGTGTACTACCATACACTTCTCCAATTGAATCTCAATGGAAAGTATCTGTCAGAGCAAACCCGCTTCTAAGGCAACCAACAGGCGACCCCGTTCAGGTGTACAATTAATTCCTATAATAAAACTCCAATTGAACCGTGCGAATATACAAGAATGCATACCATGTCTGGTAGAAATCTGGATTTAGAATATGGAATGAGCTATGATTACTCATCACAGACCGTCCACGAAATAATTCATTGTTTCCTAGGTCCATAACAACCAATGACTGTTTGGAGAAAGAATATACTACTCCGAATAATGATGCCAAAAATTGAGAACATATGCATAGACGGCCTATTGGAAGTTGAATAACTGATCCCAATAGCCCCCAAATTCTCATGTGCTCTATAAAGCAGAGCAAGAATATATATAATCTGTTCAAAAATGCATCTGCCTAATAAATACACGTATTATGCACACGGGCAATGAAATCCCGCATGTCCTCATCTGAATACAGCCTGTATTCACGGTATGACCGAGTGATACACGTGTAACCAGGAAACGGAATGAATAATACAAAGTTATTATGCAGCTAATTGAGTCATAAACTCATACGTCGTAAGCAAAGGCCAGACCGCTCTGAGTGAAACTTTTCAGAGTGGACTACTTGCCACATTGAAGAATGTCGCCCAGATAACCGACATGTCAGCCACACACGTACAAGAAGGCTAGCAATTTTTATTGATAAGGAATCATATGCTCATATATGACTTATAAGCGAACAACCACAGGAAAACAAACTATCTAAATAGTGGATGTGCCCATGGGGGTGCCGTTAGAACACGACCCAGTCGCCAATCGAGGAGCCAACAAAGGCATGCATATACTTGAATGCATTCGAGGCTTACAGGAAGAAAACTATGTCATGTAATCGCCTCTTAACACATTGGCGAGGGGGGGGGGGGGGTCGAAGAATAATTCCCATCGAACCCCCCTTACCAGCATTATTTGAATCGCTCCTGTGTTAGTTAACAAATAGTATAGGAACCGCAGGGCTCCCTCACATCTGACCGACTCCATAATGCCACTAAGGACGGAGAGGAACACTATGAACAATAATACACCACACAGACATAATAACCAATCTCCAGGGTGGAAATACAATCCACACAAATAGATTGGATAGAATTGAAAAGGGAGACGAAAACAATGTTCCGACACCCGATCATAAAAACCTAGATGAACTCCTTACATTCGATCTGATATCAGGAAATATATTCCTAAGAAGGAGTTTAGTATAGGCATTTGAAGAAACGCTCATTAATCACACTAGGTAAAAATGGTGTCATCAACAGGGCTTATCGCCTCGTATAACTAACATCAAACCATACTGGTGGCTTATAAGTCTTCATCTCCGTGAAGACAGATATATATCGGTGTAAGTTGCGACCTTGAAAGCTCACTGAACGGAGACTTACAATTATCGTCGCACAAGGTAGGGAATGAAGAGCCGCTGTTTTAAAAGCCCTAAATTCCCAAAGAGACAGTAGTCTCAAGGTAGCTACACAGTTATGAGTGTTCATCTGCATGAAGACATATCTGTGTCACTTACGGCCTTTGAAAGCTCACTAAATGGAGACTTACAACACTAGCCACTAATGTATATAAATCCCTTCATACATATGACCTATAGACTGTGCTAAAGGTTTTCGGGCCACAGGCCTCTGCAGCTGTCACATTTGACCAATCGCGACCAAAAGGGGACGTTCTCATCTAGACATAATATTGAGTCAACCTACCAAGTTACAAAGAAATCCCTTCATAAATATGACCTGTAGACTGTGCTAAAGGTTTTCGAGCTTCGAACCCCTATAGCCATCATAGTTGACCAATTGTCACCAAAAGGGGATGTTATCATCTAGACATTATATGGAATCAACCTGCCAAGATACAATAAAAATCCCTCCATAAATACGACCTGTAGACTGTGCTAAAGGTTTTCGGGTTTTGGGCTCGGTCAGTCGTCACGGTTGACAGATCAAAACCAAATGGGGAAGTTCTCATCTAGACATCATACGGAGTCATCCAACCAAGTAATATTGAACTTCCTCCATATTAAATATGACCTGTAGACTGTGCTAAAAGTTTTTGGGTTTCGGGCTTGGGCAGCCATCACGGTTGACAGATCACGACCAAAAGGGGACGTTCTCATCTAGATATTATACAGAGGCATCTTACCAAGTTACAATGAAATTCCTTCATAAATGCGGCCTGTAGACTGTGCTAATGGTTTTCGGGTTTTGGGCTCAGGCAGCCATCACTGTTGACCGATCGCGACCAAAAGGAGACTTTCTCATCTAGATATGACCTCAAACCTGTATATGAAATTTTGTGATGATTGGATAAGAACTACGAGGTGTGTAGCCTGTGCTAAAGGAAAATGTTAACAGACTTCCGCACACGTGATGGCAATAGCTTATCTTGACTTTGTCAAGTTATTTATTTATTTATTTATTTTTTGGTGTTTAAGGTCACATACTTATGCACAATGGCTAATCATGACCGCGACAGTTTTATGGGTGGAGGAAGCCGGAGTACCCGAAGAGAACCAGCGAGCAATGACGGGCAGCTGTCAGCTCAACATTGTAACTCTGCACTGCAGCACAGGCAGGGTTAGACTGGTTGAAGACGTGCGCACCATCGATGTGCAGTACAGCTTAGTACATGGCGTCATTGTGCCCCCATGTGGACAATCAGGGTTAAGTGCCTTGCCCAAGGACACAACGTGGGAGTCCGAATCGATCGCTCAGATGTCACCCATCCGAGGACTAACCGGGCTCGACGTTGCTTAACTTCGGCAATCTGACGAGAACCGGTTACCGTAACGCTGCGCCCCCTTTGTCAAGTTAAGTTAAAATGAATATAAATGAGGAAAAATGAGAAAATTTATAGTAATTTATATATTTTTTATACTTACCAATGACCCAGACTTAGCTGGTGCTAACCCCAAAATATCTAGGGCCAAACACAAATTTTGCACCCCAATCCATAAAATTTGCATGCAAAACCAAAAATTAGAAGTCCTAACTGGCCCTCCATACATTTTCCCCTCCGTGCATGTGCAGACAAAGGAAGTCACCGAATCTGGCGCCAATAAAATCCTTCTTTGTAGAAAAAAGATTATAATAATTCAGCGGGGAGGTATGAGTGCTCAGTACGGCCCACTCATGGGAGGGCCATTCCCGTCTGGGTCATTGGTAAGTATAAAAAATATATAAATTAATATAAATTTTTTCATATTTTTATACTGTAACCAATGACCCAGACTTAGCTGAATCGTAAAAAGGCGGAGGGCCTTTAACTTCCAAAATAGTGGATCAACATAGATCAAATCTTTCAATCCATGATGAAGAAATTAGAATTTACATGAATGTCTCTTAACACCATAATAGAAGAGACATACCCTAATATGGATCCCAATTATGTAAATCCTAAATCTAAGCATAAAATCATGTTAATTAGGATGTAACAAATAAACAATTTTAGAGACTAGTCTGGACAGGGCCCTAAAAATTATTATGGCATACTGAGAATTAGAGAAAATTTTCCATAGACCTACGCCACACAATAATACTGCAGCTGATTGCCGAACATAGTACGGACAAAACAGCTTCCTCAATAGTTACATACCCCATAAGACAGAGAAGTGGACAAAATGACCCCCCCCCCCCCCCACCCCTCCTTTTTTTGGAACATAACTTCAAAAGAAAGAGGGGAGAGCTCTGGAATCAATAAGCAGAACCCGTAAACGATATAATTAAATATCAATCAGGCACTCAAAAAAATTAATTCATGAATAATAAATGGTGCTTGTCGCCACTTCACAAGCCAAGGCTATAACGATGATTTTGGTAAATAACATAATCCGCTATAAAATATGCACTGCAGATGCCATATGCAGGTACGACGAAATTAGTGAGAAATCAATTATAACATATACATACAAAAGCGGGATAAGATGAACAATCTCTGCAGAGAAAACACGCTTCAAGATCATTCACAGGAGGCCTCTGTAATATTAAATCCGGTAAAAAACACTCTCCAATGTGTACTGGTGGGTATCTACAACTATAAACACGTGAGAATATGCGATTTGAGAACCGACAAAATAGAGAACAGGATCTAGAAATGGAGGTAGGTATGATAAACCAGCTCCAAAATCAGATAATAAATACCGGAAACAAATGCATCAGAACTGTATATATGGTGCCATCCAACACGACCCAGACACAAAGTATGTATTATTAAAAAATATACGCGACAGCGTGAGTGTATGAGGGGGGGTGGGGATTCAAATATATGTCGAAACCTCCTCACCCACATTACTTAATCATTTCTGGTGCTGACAGCAATAATATAGTAATCATAAAGCTCTTTCACGTCTGAATACTCCGTAATGCCACTGAGAGCGGAGATTGACATGAAGAATAAAACTTCCCTTAAAGAAGAAAACCCTTTAATGGGGAAGCTTCTGGCGAATGCTCTATAGCAGACCCCATAACCTCAATGAAATCAATAGAAACAAATGTATTGAAGGATACACATATCCTATCATTCATTCCCTTGAAAACGGCTGAGTGTCAATGTACACGCTCAAAAGCCTTATACTAGCGACACAAATAATGGAAACTATTATTCCCATGCACCGAAAACTTAACTATCCTGAAGAGATCCCACATAAGATCATATAACAGCCAAACCGTTAGAATAAGCGCAAGATATAGCCAGCGCTTACTTATGCGCTGAAATCTTAAGCATTGACTGCTAATTGGAAGATAAATAACTCAAGCAGTACGAATAGCTAACTGACTTATTTAATAATAGAATGAACATAAACGTCCCTTCTATTGAAAAATAATGACAACAAAAGCGTAACTTCTCTTCTGTTAAACTCTGATGTGCATAGAGAGACCCTCGGACTCGGTACTGTAATGCAATATATGAACTCACGTCCGAAATAATTAAGAAAACCGTAATATATGCCCAAACTTGACCTGAAATTAAAGGATTCTCTAAAACAAAACAGGTCAAGAGGGAAAAATGTCTACCACTCCAGTTAACCCTTTGCCTAACATGAAAAGCAGACGACACTTGCAAAAAAAATTCTTGAATAACTAATTTTTTGCATTTTTTGTCTCAAAAACATAGGTTATGACCCCTCATTGGAACGAGCTCGTTCCAACGAGGGGTCATAACCTATGTTTTTGAGACAAAAAATGAAAAAAATAATGAAAATTAATTGGCGATTTTTGAGAATAGCGCTGGCCGGTTTTGGCCGCTACGTTAGGTAAAGGGTTAATAACTGGGCTAGACATGTGTGCAAGCGACCCCTCGAAATAACATTCTAAGCCGCTCCACACAACTCCATCCGGCGCATAAAACTATCGCTGTTAATGCGTCAGATAACCGATAAAAGCAAGCCAAACAGCTGGTTAATTCACTCTGTGAAACTGATGAACCAGCCAAATGAATAGTGGGATACATGAATCCTATCATAAATCCCATGAGACATAATCTAGTTCACAAAACAAGTGATCTAAAGAACTATACTCGCTACAATTGCCGAACGTTCGCTTATCGACTGAAAGATAATAATAAATAACCTAATTATCCACTTCCAGTCAAAATCGGCCAGACTGAGTTCTATAATAGCCTCGAACCATCGGCTCAGGGGAGTCTGATCAGTAACTCAGTCGGACGAGAAATGCCTATCCAAGTGGCTGTATAGATAAACCTAAGAATTATATATAGGAGAGATATCTATACCTTCGCTATGAGCCTTATAAGCGAATTGAGTCTTGGACAAACTCTCCTACTCTTCTGTTGGCTGTGGTCGATTAGACCCCAACTTAAAGAGTCGAGAATAGATTTTTTCTTGTAGTTTAATCCTACAATAATGAAAGCTTACCATCAAAGACTTTGGTATACTTATACCTTGCTATGAGTCCAAAAAGACGATTTGAGTCTAGGACAACCTCTCGTACTCTTTCTGCTGGTGATGGTACATTAGACCCCAGCTTAAAAAGACGAGAATTGATTTTTATCATAAAAACTAGAGTTGGAAGACTAAAGCGACCTATGGCAAGTTTTCCACCTAGTCAAATGCAAAGATGAAGGCACAAGGCTTCGTTGCATCAGAATAACTCCCTCTTAACATTAGTTAAGACCGAGAAATAAATACTAGGTCTGGAAAGAATTTTTAAAAGGTACAAACGACCACAAAATTCCTTCCATATAGACGATGAGTCACAGTACTTAAAATTAAAGACCATGAGACTAAATTCGCTCTCAGAAATTATCTTCCCAATTGCGTCCAAGCGAACAGCTAAATGATGAAGGTAAGGCTAAAACTAGGATGTTAGCCTGCTCAATCAACACTGAGGAACTCTCCACATCTTCGTTTGTTGTTGTTGGTGGTGGTTAACGTCACATATTTATGCACCATGGCTAATCGTGACACAACATGGAGATGAAGTCAAGTTTAGTCAATCGTTGATCTACATGTTGCCCATTTTAGAGGACTTTCACCCCAAGCATTGGTGACTGGGTCCTATTTTACTAGTAAAGCAGAACTGGTTTACCACAGTAAACAAGTGCTGCTTACTTCCCGGGGTTCCCACGGGGACTCCACATCTTCCCCTGTTGTTTTTAAAAGTATGTGAACCATCACAAACGATTAAAAATACAGAGGAAGAAGATAAGAAACCAAATTACTTTTTTCCGCCGGAAGTTAAATATGGTGTCGTCTACATAATTGAAGATCTGTGACACCCGTGTAGACTTAACAGGAAAGAGATCTTATTACCCTGCTCTTTACCCGGATGAAATCAGAATCGAACTACGCTAGCGGTTTCTCATAATTGCTCGCAGCATTTTGAATCACTGGAACAAGTTCAAGGAAATGATAATGTATGGTATCTATATCATCCAAGAGTTGTTCCGGAAAGAAAAGTTATCTTTTCCATCCTACGTTCAAATCAGTAAGAATCACAGTCACCAGCATCTAAACAGGCAGGTGACTGGACCAAATAAGCACTAAGCAACAGCTCAAGATTTGACACTGACATTGAGTGCTTCTGCCTTAGCAGGAATACTGCGATTAGTTGCGCAACTACAGCAAGTCTGTTACAGATTCCTGAGGAGCAGCGGTCATGAATAGCCTCTTCGCCAGCTGCTCCTAGGACAGGGAGTCCAATATAGTTATTACTGCGGACGACCCAATGAATGAAGCCTCATCTCCTTGGCTACTAGATGGTGCGATTTTCTTCACTAAAGATGGATCTTTTGACGATGCAGAATGGAAATCCTGAGTCACTTAGCCAAGGTGAGGTCAGGAGTGCTTAGTAGACGCTTAAAGAAGCAAAACTGTAGCTGTCCCAGCTAAGAATTGAACTAAGCGTACCGGACAATAGCTATGTACGTAAGCTCTGACTGACACAAGTTCCTACCAACAACACCCAGCTCCAGATGTTGTTGAAAGAGAGAGAGGGGCTCCCTCTTGCTCACAATCCGGAGAGACCTGGACGAGCATACCTCAGAATTTGCCGTCTTCTTCCTTCTATCAACACTAGGTGAGCATGGATCCGATCAACAGTGCTCGTTACACCCTTATTCTCTCTCGACCGCCTCGGACATACCCGGCATCACATCACCCACATACAAGTGAGATCTGCCGGTTGAGCTAGCTGTTTTTAGACAAGGGCGTAAGCCTCCGTGAAACCTAACCCTTGTCTTTTTTTAAAATCATTGAGCACTTTTTCACTAGCTCTAAATACAATGCATATGCGACACATCCGGAGTCACGGTCCAAGTATCCAATTTTAACCGTTTCACAGGCGACAGGGAAATGACACCACTCACAGGGTTTTATAGCCGTGCAATATAAAGATCAGTCTGTTATGTAGAGGAAACCATAAGACTAGCCGGTCCTGGCTGCCTATTAGACAGGACGTCCCGGACAGGAGGCATGGACGTATACTCCGACTGACGCAAGTTCCTACCAACATCTGTCCCCAGATGATGCTGTAAGAGAGAGCGGCCTCTCTCTTGCTCGCGGTCCTGGATGACCTGGATGAGAGTACCTCAGACCTTGCCCGTTTCCTCCTTCCGTCGTCGCTGGGTAAGCATAATTGCATATCATATTGTTCGCTCCACCCTATATGATCTCTCTTTCTAGCCCGGATCGTATACACCTGGCGTCACAGTTCTCAGGGACCTGAGTAACTACTTCACCGTTCGAGCTAACTAGCGACAATGGACCTGTGCGGTGGTGTGCTTTTCGAACATAGAGGAAGCTATAAGACTGGCCGGCCCCGGCAGTCTATGGAAGGAGCATCCCGTGGACGTAAGTTCCAACTGACACAAGTTCGTACCAACAACCTCTGGCCCCAGATGTTGTTATAAGAGAGAGGGACCTCTCTCTTGCTCGCAGTCACGGAAGACCTGGACGAGCATACCTCAGAACTTGTCTGACACAAGTTCCTACCAACAACCTCGGTCCGCAGATGTTGTTATAAGAGAGAGGGGGGTTTCTCTCTTGCTCACGATCACGGAAGAGCTGGATGAGCATACCTCAGAACTTGTCTGACCGACACAAGTTCCTACCAACAACATCTGACCGCAGATGTTGTAATAAGAGGGGGGTGGGGGGGGGGGGGGGTGGGGGGCTCTCTCCTGCTCGCGATCACGGAAGACCTGGACGAGCATACCTCAGAACTTGTCTACTTCCTCCTTCCCGTGCTTCCTCCTTCCTATCGTCGCAGGGTGAGCATGTTCGTATGTTTATAGTGCTCTCTACACCCTTATTCCTCTTCACGACCGCTACGGACATACCCAGCATCACACACCACTAGTCGACATGATAGATCTGCCTGTCGAACTAGCTGGCGACAAGGTCATCAATCCTACTAAGGACCTAGGCCTTGTCTAATACCTAAGCACTTTTGCCGCTAGCTGTTCATTGATTTGCGACGACAGCACACTCCTTGACGGCATCACGAAGCCACATCATGTTCTTGTTCCTCTGTAAATAGAAACTAAACAAGAGGGATGTTACATCCCAACGCTCACCTACATTCGCGCTTGATAATGTCGTTCCAATGTAACATGCCTAATATTTAGTTAATATAAATCATTAACTAGGCATCAAATGATTAATGTGGTTTATGTGATGGCTTTGGAAAGTCTATATTTCTGCACTTATTATATATCAATTCAACATAAAATCATTGGATATAAAAGCATTTTTTTCTTTTAGAAATGTTTATGATTAAGAATATGAATCGTGAGGCCAGATATTAAATCATAAATAAGAATTAGGAAAGGCTTTCATAAATCACTGAAATTGTAAGTACATTCATTGGTTAAAGAGGAGTTGCGGAAAAACATTCATTCAAGGCTTTCATAAATCACTGAAATTGTAAGTACATTCATTGGTTAAAGAGGAGTTGCGGAAAAACATTCATTCAAGAAAGTGACTATAAGTCCCAACAAAAATACATCACATCAACAACTAAAATAAGCCTCAATGTTACTAGTAAGAAGTATGAGAAAGTATTAAAAAAAAAAAGTTAAAAAAATTTTTTTTAAAGAAAGTGAATATAAGTCCCAAAAATCCCCCTCACCTTAACACAAACTTTTAGAACTTAAAATTGAGTAAGTCAGACAAAAACGTGAACATTGTGACTGAAAAAAAGAAAAGAAATCAGTTAAATTTCTGCATACAGTAGAGTTAATACCTACAGTTGTTATTGAAATGAGAAAATAAACAGTAATGAGAGATGAAGGCACCACAATCTGCACAAAAGCTGACTTTAACACAAATTCTTACAACACCTAAACGCTAATTCTTACAACAAGTTTTGGCAGAAAATCAGCCTCAAATTCCTCAAATATGCATGTAATGAGGGTTAAATATTACTGCAATGGAGTTCAGTAACCCAAGCGTAGAATATTAATCGCCTGGAAACAAACATAGAAACACAACCCACCTAAACACAAAGTTTACAAAGTTTTACAACTTAAAATTTACTAAGTCCGAGAAAAACATGAAAATTTTGACTGAAAAAAAAGAAAATTTCCATTAAATTTCTGCATACAGTAGGGTTAATACCTACAGTTGTTAATGAAATATGAAAATCAACAGTAATGAGAAATTAAAGTAGCACAAGCTGCACAAAAGCTGACTTTAACGCAAATTCTTACAACACCTAAACGCAAATTCTTACAACAACTTTTGGCAGAAAATTTTAGGTGAAATTTGGAAAAAAGTTGTAGTATCAGGGTTAAATACTGTTCTGATAGTCCCCTACAACCTACATATGCAATATCAAAGGCCTGAGCCTACTGATCTTTGAGAACTCACCTTAACACCTCACCTTAACACAAACTTTTAGAACTTAAAATTTACCAAGTCCGAGAAAAACATGAAAATTTTGACTGAAAAAAAAAAAAAATTCCGTTAAATTTCTGCATACAGTCGGGTTAATACCTACAGTTGTTATTGAAATATGAAAATCAACAGTAATGAGAAGTTAAAGCACCACAATTTGCACAAAAGCTGACTTTAACACAAATTCTTACAACACCTAAACGCTAATTCTTACAACAAGTTTTGGCAGAAAATCAGCCTCAAATTCCTCAAATATGCATGTAATGAGGGTTAAATATTACTGCAATGGAGTTCAGTAACCCAAGTGTAGAATATTAATCACCTGGAAAGACACATAGAAACACAACTCACTTAAACACAAAGTTTTACAACTTAAAATTTATTAAGTCCGAGAAAAACATGAAAATTTTGAGTGAAAAAAAAGAAAATTTTCATTAAATTTCTGCATACAGTAGGGTTAATACCTACAGTTGTTATTGAAATATGAAAATCAACAGTAATGAGAAGTTAAACCAGCACAATCTGCACAAAAGCTGACTTTAACACAAATTCTTACAACACCTAAACGCAAATTCTTACAACAACTTTTGGCAGAAAATTTTAGCTGAAATCTGGAAAAAAGTCGTAGTTTCAGGGTTAAATACTGTTCTAATAGTCCCCTAGAACCTACATATGCAATATCAAAGGCCTGAGCCCACTGATGCATGAGAAATTCACCTTAACATTAACTTTTACAATATTGGACACGCCGGACGCCGACGCCCGAGGTTATCACAATAGCTCACCACATCTTACAGATGTAGGTGAGCTAAAAACTATAGTGACCTTTTGACGAGAGGACCACCGAGTCCTCTCGCCGCGATAGGACCGATAGTGTCCACTCACCTAACACAAACCATGACACCCGGCATTCAGATTATCAAATCTGATACATGGAGTAGAATTAGTGGTAGTACATCAAGTAAACTCATTACAATGACCAAGTAAATAAAGGAAAGGTTTCCTCTATTTGCCATACTATTAGATAAAAATAATTACCTAAAACTAATAAATGTCATTGTACCACCACCAAATCTACATTAATATAAGATAACATTAAATATAATCAATGAAATAAATATATCCAAATGAAACACTCTTTCAAAAATAAAATAAAAATTTTTGAAAAAATTTTCCTAATATAAGAGCCCAAGTTCCCAAAGGGAACGATGAGCCCAAAAAAGCCTAAGTGTGGACAAAATTATAACAAGAGGGATGCTACATCCCAACGCTCACCTACATTCGCGCTTGATAATGTCGTTCCAATGTAACATGCCTAATATTTAGTTAATATAAATCATTAACTAGGCATCAAATGATTAATGCGGTTTATGTGATGGCTTTGGAAAGTCTATATTTCTGCATTTATTATATATCAATTCAACATAGAATCATTGGATATATATATATTTTAGAAATGTTTATGATTAAGAATATGAATCGTGAGGCCAGATATTAAATCATAAATAAGAATTAGGAAAGGCTTTCATAAATCACTGAAATTGTAATTGAAGTACATTCATTGGTTAAAGAGGAGTTGCGGAAAAACATTCGTTCAAGAAAGTGACTATAAGTCCCAACAAAAATACATCACATCAACAACTAAAATAAGCCTTAATGTTACTAGTAACAAGTATGAGAAAGTATTAAATAAAAAAAAAAAAGGTAAAAAAATTTTTTTTAAAGAAAGTGAATATAAGTCCCAAAAATCCCCCTCAAATTCCTCAAATATGCATGTAATAAGGGCGCAACGTTACCGCAATGTAGTTTAGTAACCCATGCGTACAATACCAATTGCCTGGAAAGACACATACAAACAGAACTCACCTTAACACCTCACCTTAACACAAACTTTTAGAACTTAAAATTGAGTAAGTCAGAGAAAAACGTGAACATTGTGACTGAAAAAAAGAAAAGAAATCAGTTAAATTTCTGCATACAGTAGGGTTAATACCTACAGATGTTATTGAAATGAGAAAATAAACAGTAATGAGAGGTGAAGGCACCACAATCTGCACAAAAGCTGACTTTAACGCAAATTCTTACAACACCTAAATGCTAATTCTTACAACAAGTTTTGGCAGAAAATCAGCCTCAAATTCCTCAAATACGCATGTAATGAGGGTTAAATATTACTGCAATGGAGTTCAGTAATCCAAGTGTAGAATATTAATCACCTGGAAAGACACACAGAAACACAACTCACTTAAACACAAAGTTTACAAAGTTTTACAACTTAAAATTTACTAAGTCCGAAAAAAACATGAAAATTTTGACTGAAAAAAAAGAAAATTTTCATTAAATTTCTGCATACAATAGGGTTAATACCTACAGTTGTTATTGAAATATGAAAATCAACAGTAATGAGAAGTTAAAGCAGCACAATCTGCACAAAAGCTGACTTTAATGCAAATTCTTACAACACCTAAACGCAAATTCTTACAACTTTTGGCAGAAAATTTTAGGTGAAATTTGGAAAAAAGTTGTAGTATCAGGGTTAAATACTGTTCTGATAGTCCCCTACAACCTACATATGCAATATCAAAGGCCTGAGCCCACTGATCTTTGAGAACTCACCTTAACACCTCACCTTAACACAAACTTTTAGAACTTAAAATTTACTAAGTCCGAGAAAAACATGAAAATTTTGACTGAAAAAAAAGAAAATTTCCGTTAAATTTCTGCATACAGTCGGGTTAATACTTACAGTTATTATTGAAATATAAAAATCAACAGTAATGAGAAGTTAAAGCACCACAATCTGCACAAAAGCTGACTTTAACGCAATTTCTTACAACACCTAAATGCTAATTCTTACAACAAGTTTTGGCAGAAAATCAGCCTCAAATTCCTCAAATATGCATGTAATGAGGGTTAAATATTACTGCAATGGAGTTCAGTAACCCAAATGTAGAATATTAATCGTTGGAAAGACACATAGAAACACAACTCACCTAAACACAAAGTTTACAAAGTTTTACAACTTAAAATTTACTAAGTCCGAGAAAAACATAAAAATTTTGTGTGAAAAAAAAGAAAATTTTCGTTAAATTTCTGCATACAGTAGGGTTAATACCTACAGTTGTTATTGAAATATGAAAATCAACAGTAATGAGAAGTTAAAGCAGCACAATCTGCACAAAAGCTGACTTTAACACAAATTCTTACAACACCTAAACGCAAATTCTTACAACAACTTTTGGCAGAAAATTTTAGGTGAAATTTGGAAAAAAGTCGTAGTATCAGGGTTAAATACTGTTCTGATAGTCCCATACAACCTACATATGCAATATCAAAGGCCTGAGCCCACTGATGTTTGAGAAATTAACCTTAACATTAAATCTTACAATATTGGACACGCCGGACGCCGACGCCGACGCTGACGCCCGAGGTTATCACAATAGCTCACCACATCTTACAGATGTAGGTGAGCTAAAAACTGTGTAAAATTAACTACCACACTATCAGAATATTTAATGTTACTTACAACTGTCGTTCCTAAACAAAAATAGGAAACTACCTAGAGTAATGTAAATGTAAACAAAACACCGGAATCAAGATCCCAGGCAAGACGGCCCGAAGTCAGTAACAGAAACAAGACTATCCGATGTAAAGAAAGATCTTCCTCAGAAGAAAAAACGATACATTGGATGTAAGATGCATGACCAAAACGCCTGAACACCCTAAGGATGAGGATGTAACCCTGAAGATGTACAGAATAATCTTCTGCATAAAACGTTAAAACTCCCAATAAATGTTATAAATTTTTTTTATTAAAACAAGCCAAAAAGCTTGGGAGCTTAACTGGGGTGATCAAGAGAAGGCAGGGAAGGAATACTAAATAAACAGTGGATAGATCATAATCAATCAGTGATAACGTCAGGCTCATGTCCCGAAATTAGGGAACATGAACTAATTTTAATAAATATTATAAAATTACAGCCCTGAACGTTTCAAATCACCGTTTCCTCCTTCCTTCATCCAGTTCTGCCCTTGGATCCACCAATTTAACCATTGATTTGTGTCTGGCATCATTATTAATTGAGATTTAAAAGCACAAATATCAGTTTGTTGTTATCTGACAAGGGCCAAACAAGGTAAGATTTTATTGGCACCAGATTTGGTGACTTCCTGGCGTCTGCACATGCGCGGAGGGCAAAATGTATGGAGGGCCAGTTAGGACTTCTAATTTTCAGTTTTGCATGCAAATTTTGGGGATTGGGGGGCAAAATTTGTGTTTGGCCCTAGATATTTTTGGGTTAGCACCAGCTAAGTCTGGGTCATTGGTTACAGTATAAAAATATACTCAGACTCAGTTGTGCAAACAATTTTAGACAAGAAAATGGTAGCACGAAAAAGAAAAGCCCAAATCACTTCCTGAAATCCTGCAAAATTGTCGTTTTTCTTGAGTTTAAAAAAGAGAAAATTAGAGGTTCCTCCATTGTTTGATGAAAAAGAAGAAACTGACTTTGCTCATGACCGGCGGGAACTGGAGAATAGGTGACTGTTCTTTACAGGATTCAGGACACCAAGTTTTGTGTACCAGCACCTTGTCACCCGGTTTGGGTTAAATTTAACTTTTGACTATTTTAAAGACTCCTGAGGTTTTTCCTTGGGATTCTTAAAAATTTGCCCTCTTTTTTACCCAAGAGATAGGTAGAGGATAGGACCTGTGTTACTTTGGTAAGAATCAAAGAAATACCACCGGCACTTTGTCCTCAATCTGTATGCAAATGAGAGTTCCAAAACAATGTGTATTGTGAACAGTATAAAACTCTTGATCTTCAAATATTATGTAATTACCTCTAATGAATCATCATCTCCATCACTTTTGTTTATGTGGTCTTTTCTGTTGATAACCTTACCAGAACCTGGAGTGAAGGGGTCAACAATAACCTGTTCAGTCCCTTTTATTTCGCACCTACAAAATGGACATCCTTGACCATCAGAATCCTGAAATGAAGAACAAGAATGAATCAAAAACTAGGGCCCTGTGAAGTTTTGAGATTCAATTCAATTTTGAACCTTAATTTGGTATTCGGTTAGATTTGAAATCAGCTGTCTAATTTGTTTTCCTGCAAATCTTTTCACTGGAATTTTGCTTGGTATCGATCAGTCATCTTCGTCATTTTTAAGACTTATGTTGGGGTTCCCATTTGCATCTGACAAGAAAACATATGTCTCCCTGATGTCCTTGTATCACACATTTTCATGATTATTTTCACCTACAGCTCTCGGAACTTGGGGACATGAGCATATTTTGGGTATATCGCTAAGAGCTGTGAATTTGGACTAATCTAAACTGGGTAGCATCCCCTATACTGTCGTGCACCACCACACTCACGAAGTTAATTTTATATTGGTGATTTTGTGCAAGTCTGCAAACCTCAATAATGGTATAGGCCTACAAAAATTGTAAAAGTACTAATTGGAAGTTAACACAAACTTCGTAGTTACATGGCACAAATTTTTTTTTAAATTGTCAAAACAAGGAGCATCTTGCTTCTGCTCATGTACTTCTAATATGTTACACACTATTGGAAAGTTCTCTAAGAGATCTTTCCAACAGGGCAACATCTCACAGCTTATTAGATTTAAGATAGAACATGAGTGGAGTACAAGGGACTAGTGTTCAACCGATTACCAAAAATGGTCGTTGACCGATTACCGGTTATTTGAGCACATACTCGGCCGATTCTGATTTTAATACTGTGCATTACGAGATGAGTCGAGGCTTGAAAGAACTACATTAAATTGAACATTTTTCACGGTGTTAAACGTCACTGACTCAGGTCGCAGTAAAATTACCAGACGTGCACACTTGCACGGTATACATGGATCTCAGAGCCACATGTACTGCCCAAGTGCACGCGACTGGTCATTTTACTGCGACCTAAGTCAATGGAGTGAAACCTTCACTTCTCCAGTATGAACTGGCATTTGCTGCAAGAACAGTCAATTGTAAGCTTTCATTGTCGTTTAACTTGTTTATTCCATAAAGGGGCATCTAGAAAAATTGAGAATAAAAATCGTGGTTGTTTCCCAACTTTACTGAATGGTATCATTGACATCATTTTACATTAACAATTGAACAATTGCAGAAGATAATAAAATGTGGTTCATGAATCATCACAAAAAATGCTTGGCAACAATCGGTTGAACTGATGTTTCAGGAGCCATTGCTGTTGTCATCCGATTGCCCACAATCGGCCGATTGGGGTGGCCAATTCTGATCATCGGTTGAACACTGGAATCAACGACCCAAGTTGGAGTCTTTCCGGTATTTCACAAGCACCGAAGGCATGTGTAAAATACAGGCAAAATACCAACAAGCATGGTCAATTCCTGTCCACCATACTCTACCTGAGTTAAGTTCTGTGTTTATACCATGATTAAACTTAAATTCACTGAATGAAGCTGATATTTTGTTTAGCTTCTTACTGAACACCGTTTTGTATTAAAGCATATCATTCATGTCAAAATGATACATAAAACAACCAATCAGATGTGTTTTTACATGACATTCTTACATGTAGGCAGGATGGTGTATCTAGCATAGAGTTCAAGTCAAAATAAGTTGTAAGATACCCATTATAAACTATGTATCTTTCTCTTCATATACTGATCAGACCAGAATCTGACATCATTTTCCAGAAAATGATGTCAGATTTTGATTTTATCAGTGCAGAAGCAGCAGTATACTTAGTTTATTGTGGTTATGTTACAACTTATTTTGACTTGTACTGTATTTCTCAATGTCTGTAATGTATCAGGTAACATCAAATACACAATCATGGAACAATATGGGAGAAACTTCCGTACATGACCTTGGTTATACAGACGTGCACATGAGTCAATGTGGCTGAGATATTATTCAGATGAGAGATAACATTATGTTCCACACTCATACGGTTTGCAACTTGGACATTTGAATGTTGGAACATTTTCTTCAACCAGTCGAGCATTTGTGGGAATTTGGTGTCATGTAACCTACACAAGGATGGAGCAAGTATTCTCATGATGTGTTGTGCCCTGTAGTTATAGATTACAAGTTACTTATGAATTAGGACATTCAGGGATTTATAAGTTTTGGTTTGGATGTTGTGGCCCCACCCTCCTCTGCCACCCTCCACTAACAAAGAAAGGAATGACAAATAACATCAATTTGATTGGAAGTATACATGTGTTTATTTTCGGCTTCTCTGGACCAGTTTGCCATTTACAGGGTTCGTACACTTTTTCAGAATGAAATTCTATGATTTTTCAATGACTTTTCCAGGATTATAGATCAGTTTGTGAAAACTTTTACGGGGATTCTCTGAACATAAATCCCGATAGGTTTTCTTTTTTTGAGGCATCAAGAACATCTACACTGAAGATGTGCTGTTCTGAATCGTGGAAATTTCACTGCGTTTTGTTTCATCAGCATGAGAATCTAGATCTGCCTTGCCCATGTTTGAAATATCGAAAAGATTTATTGCACAAACGACAACCTGCCTTATTATTCTTTATATCCGGTATAAGCCACTCTTTGTATACCCCCCATTGTCATCCAGTCAGTTTTGAAAGAACATTTACCAGGCATCACGAATAAATGTCACGGGTCGATAAATTTTTTTGAATTAACAACGAAAGAAACCATGCACTTTATTTTGTGAGCACTGTGCATGCCGAGAGTTGCAGGAATTGATCAAATTACTGGAATTGTGGAGAAGCAGAACACATTCAGCAATAATTGCCAGGTAATGTGTCGGTTAAGAAACGCTGTAATACTGGCCAGTGTGTAAGTCACATGGTGACACCTTTATGCTCCTGAAATAAAACTGATAAAGTACGTGGGACTTATAAATCAGTACAAAACAAGAGATTCACTCGGAAGTGAGTATGCCCCCTTACGTGGCAATGACCTTGATCTTTGACCTTGACCTCCATCAAACAAGAAATTTGTAAAAAGTTTAATATTTGTACTTTGGTTCGTTTCTGAGTTATGGCTGAAACATGAATATTGATGATTTTCAGTATGACCTTGCAATGTGACCTTGACCTTACGGACCTGGCTGTGGTGTGTGACACATCCACCCATTGTCCTTTACAATTGAGCGAAGTTAGATGATTGTAGCCCTAATAGTTTTGGAGTTATGCTTGAGACACGATTTGTGACCCTGAACATATGAAGGTCAATTGTGACCTTCACCTTGCAGATGCGGCGGAAACCATTATACGTGACACATCTTCTGTCCTTAACATTTGTAAAAAGTTTAACAATTGTACTATGATTCGTTTCTGAGTTATGGCTGAGACATGAATATTGATGATTTTCAGTGTGACGTTGAAATGTGACCTTGACCTTACGGACATGGCTGTGGTGTGTGACACATCCACCCATTGTCCTTTATAATTGAGCGAAGTTAGATGATTGTAGCCCTAATAGTTTTGGAGTTATGCTTGAGACACGATTTGTGACCCTGAACATATGAAGGTCAATTGTGACCTTCACCTTGCAGATGCGGCGGAAACTATTATACACGACACACCTTCTGTCCTTAACATTTGTAAAAAGTTTAACAATTGTACTATGATTTGTTTCCGAGTTATGGCTGAGACACGAAAGTTGACTGATTTTTAGTGTGACCTTGAAATGTGACCTTGACTTTGAAGGTACGAACCCGGCTATGGTGTGTGACACATCCTCCCATGGTCCTTTATAATTGTGCGAAGTTTGATGACTGTGGCCCCAACAGTTTTTTAGTTATTGGCTTGGACACACACACATGGACGGACGGACACATGCACACTTCAATCACTATATGCCACCTGACTTAAGACGGGGTGCATAAAAATTACAACTTTTTTCTAGGAGGAGTTACAATGAAGGTAGAACGAAAAGGCAGAGGCAATGCAGTTCTGGTGCAGTTATCAGTGTTTGAATAATTTCATAATTTTTTTTTCTCATTCTTTCAAGTAAACAGTTAAGACATTATATTACTTATAATCAATAAATCACTAAACTTTTGTGAACTTATTTGAGTTTTACTATTTGTCTAACATCTAAAACAATAAAGAAATGCACTGTTTTGTTGCTTGACGACCTCATCTCATGAATATTAATGACCTAAACACCGGACCAGAAACACATGATTGCCACTACTCCAGTAAATTCATCATGAGCATTCATTTGTGTACTAAGCGAAAAATCTATCTTGGGGCAGTTTAGTAGTAATCCAACCTCCGCATACTGTAGTCTCAATATTTTTTTTCTTTTTGATCGATTTAGTTTGTGATTTCACTACCGACCTCGCCAATAGTGTTTATATTTTGCATTGCACGGTGCAAATGCTCGTGTATTTCAAACTACTTCATCCTTCTGCAGTAGGGTGTGCATTAACTGATGAGCATTTTCTGTACTAATTGTGAGAGGACCTCTGGTTTCACCTGTATACACTGATTATACTCATTAGATAATGCCAGCTTACACATGCAAAAAAGAAAATGAATAATCAAATTCTCTTTGAACACACTGAACAAATAATCAATCCCTAAAGTCTGCAGTTCGTTTCAGCACTAATATTCAATGCTTATGTGCATCTTATATGGAGGTTTGTGGCACTGAACAGATATCAGGGTTTCTGCATAAAAGGACTAATAAAATTTAAGACATTAGAAGATGGATTATCAACATTTTTCAATGCCCTGCAATAGCAAATTCAAACATTTCCAAGGTCCTGCTTTCACTAGTCCTAACTAGGATACTCTGGTTGTTACCCTCTGCTCACACTTCCCTTGGAGGGAAGTTGAAAGGGGGGGGGACTGGAAGATTCTAGTAGGACCCTGCCCTCATGAACTTTGTAAACATACATATATCAATAACATTTTGCAATTAACAGATAATCTATATCAAGAAACAAAAATATCGATACATCTTAGGGAGATAACATAGCCAGATTGGCTGTCTACCTGTTATCTCCCAGGTAAAGAAAAGAAAGCATCGAATGTCGACTGCGAATGAAAGTTTTCTTTTTTCCGGCAGTTGAAGATTCTGGATATGGAATTACACATTTAATTGCATATGTGCATACACACACACACAAGCATACAAATATGCATGCGTGCATTTTCATACTTATATACATGCACATAGATGCATACATATGAAGGCAGACCTACTTAAATTTCGCAATAAGGCAGGCCTACTTTCTTCCCACAGGATACATGTATGCATATATATACACACCTCATAATGTCCAATAATTACGGATAGCTGTTAAAGTGTTGTTAAACCTTAATAAAAAAATAAATGTTAAGGATAATGTTCAATGTTTATGAAAAGATTATGAAATAAGACAAGAAATGTGATAAATGAGAATATGTTAAGTTCTGTACCCTACATGCTATGTTTTCAATAAGAATAATTTGAGGTGTAGACTGTACTATGAATTGAGACCAAGGTTGATGTGGCCCTCACTGTTAACTTTTGTCAACCAGTTACCAAGTTACAGTAAAATCATTCCATAAAAACTTCCTGTAGAGTGTGGAAGAAGAATTAGGTTGGAGGCCTGGGGCCCTGTATAACTCTCATGATTGATCAATCTAAGGTGCCAAAATGGGAAATTCATCCAGACACTCATTCAGAAATCCGTCTGGACATCAAAGCACCAAGTTACACAACCAAGTTGCCATGAAATCACTTGAAAATACGGCCTGTAGGCTGAGTCGAAGATTTTAACAGCAAGGGCTCACAAGGCCCTCACCTTTGACCAATTTAAACCAAAATGCATGTAAGATGTTCTCATCTAGTCATCAGACCAAGTCATACTTCCAAGTTACAATGAAATCCCTTCATAAATATGGCTCATAGACAGTGCTAAAGGAATCTAGGTCACATGCCCAAGTGGCAGTAATGGCTGACCGATCATGAACAAAATAGGATAGTCTCATCTGGACATCACACCAAGTCATCCTAACAAGTTACAATGAAATCGCTTCATAAATATGAACTGTAGACTGAGCTAAACAAATCTTGGTCACGTGCCCCTGCGGCCCACATGGCTGATCAAACCTAGACATTATATGGAGTCATCCAACCAAGTTACAAAGAAATCCCTTTATAAATATGGCCTGTAGACTGTGCTCAAGGTCTTGAGATTGACAGATCGCAACCAAAATAGGAAGTTCTCATCTGGACATGACTTCGAACCTGCACATGAAATTAAGTGATGATTGGACAAGAACTACTGGGTGTAGCATGTGCTAAAAAAAAATGTGAATAAACTAATAGACTCACAGACTTCTGCACATGTGATGGCAATAGCTTTACCTTGACTTTGTCAAGTTGTGCTAAAAATGGTTCAGGTCTACTTTTAGCCCTTAAGGGCCTAATTCCGACTTTGATCACTTTTACTGCAACAGAACAGGTGACCAAACATGCTATCTCAGAGTTAACTCCCAAGTTAAATACTAAATGTTTCGGCTGCTGTTTTTTGGCAAATCTTGGCTGCCTATATAGGAAGCCAAGACCTGTCTAAAACAACTGCGAAGCCACAGGATGCAAGGTGTCAGAGAGTAGCAAAATATTTATAAAAATCTCCAGACTCTTAGCCAGTTGAGAGCTACATTATTTTTGGTGGTCTGAATTTATTCAAAATTTATTTTATTACAAATTATTGGAGAGTGCCTACAGGCACTCTCAAATAATTTGTAACAGAACAAATTTGTATTAACAAAATATTATTTGCGTTTGACTGAATATGAAACATGAGCACGGAAAACATGGGTTTTTGCTCTGAAACCCTCATTTTTTTACAGCCCTGATAGTAAGGGTTAAGGGTTAAAAGAATAAAATTCACTTAATTTTTAAAATTTGTAATTCGGTAATAAATTTCAGGAAATTTCAATGATTTGCAACAACTCTTTTCAAAAAAATTTCATTATTTTTATGGCTTGATTCAGGGCTTGCATTCTAGAAATTCAACAGGGCTGGAAAAACAGCCCTGTGAAAGTCTTCACAGGGCTGTTTTTTTCTGCACACAGGCTGGTTTAATAATTTTATTGCTAAAACCTTGTTTTAGGCTGACAGATCTTCCAAGTTTACAGATATTTTATATTTTACATATTTAACATAACTGGTTGAGTGCTGGAAGTCACTATAGTGGCTTCTGCCATCTGCAGTAGTTTTACAAATGACTTAGGCCACACAAAGTAGATCTTCTGTTTCTCGGGCCATTCTTTGTAAAAGTTCATGCGGGCGGGCGTGCGTTTTTTTATTTTATTTTTTATTTCTGCAATAATTTCTTTTCCACCAAAAGTTCATGTTCTTGGTTTATGTTTTAGGCCTCAGAATCTACGTAATAGCATGGGTGGTGGTGTATTTCGTCCCTTGAGTGCAAGAAGGCTTGGCAATGCTGAAGCATTGCAAAGCCTTCTTGCACTCAAGGAACAAGTTTATAATTTTTTTTTTAACTTGGGTAAAATATCAGACATAAACCATTTAATTTTTATTTTTTTTAAGTTTACATTGGTTATAAAAAGAGAGCATGCGGCAGCCAAAAGGACCATGCGGGAGGGCCTGAGAAACAGATTTTAATTTTTTTTAGGCCTTATCAATGTTAAATACTCTTTGTTAATAAATATTAAATTTGCATCACTTTACTGGAGAATGCCTGCAGGCATTCTCCAGTAAACTGAAACAATTGAATATTGATATGCAGCAGGACCTCCAATATTCAGAATTCTTGCATATGTAACATACGTGCAGATGTAAAAATAATTTAGCACTCAACCAGTCAAGTATTTTAGAGGAATATTTACCCCATATGGGCTAATCAGCCCCACTAAAATGCAAGCCCTGTTGCTTCATAAAAAACAAATCTCATTTTTGCCAACAAATTAAACCTGCACTGGTACTTTTCTTTAACAAATTAAAATATCAATGAAGTAAATATCAAAATGCCTACATTAGATGTTCCAGACACAGATGAAATTTTGGGAATTTCATGATTTTCAGTAATTTTGGAGGACTGCATAAACCCTGCTGAATGACCTGCGATTGATTTTTAAACTACAACCAAATCACATCACAGAACATGCAGAAAACTGAAGCTGGAAGCTTACATGTACCTGCCACTGTGTTAAACAGGGTGTACACAGCAGGTGTCCACATGGTTCAATACGTATGTCTTTGTCGTTCTCAGCGCATATTTTACAAAGCTGAAAAGTTGAGCCCATTTCACAGTATAATTCGTACTGTTCTTGCGTTACTGTTATATGATCTTCTTGGCAGTCCACAACTAAGTAACTCAAGTCTGGATTGAGTGATCTACCATCGGGAAATAAAAAGCTGAAAAAAAGAGAATTCATTAGGGCTGGAGAAAAATGTATCAAATTATTTATCCAGTGGACACGAGTATCACAAAAGTACTTGGTCAAACACAAAAGACATATGACCATAAAACATAAGTTATACATTTGTTTTACATTTTAAAAAAAAAAAACCTAAAAAATGCATCGAAGGGTGGGCTTAGACCACACTGGGCCCAACTTGATGGCAAAGTCAAAAATAAATTTTTGGTTTGGTGTATCCCTAACTTTTGGTCTTTCCATTTAAACTAGAGCTGGTCACCAGGGGTTGCTAATTCCCTGAAAAAAGTGCCTGGAGACTGCAACAATAGCGGACACCTTTAAAATTTGTAATTTAAAGGTCATTGTGACCTTGAATTTCAACACAATGACCCAAAAATAAATAGGTTTCTTCTTCTAATCTTACTCAACTCACATGACGAGTTTGGTTTCAATCAGTACAGCAGAACTTCAATTAGAGGGTGGAAACCAGGACATTTGTGTGTCAAAGGTCACAGTGACCTTAACCTTTGGAACAATGTGCCCAAAATAAATCAGGTTCTTCCTCTCATCATTCACAACCTTCATAGCAAGTTTGGTTTCAATTGGCTAAGCAGAACTTCTATTAGAGAATGGAAACCAACTCCATCTATAGATGGACAGAGCCACGGTTGATTAGACAGCGGAAAGCAGGAACATTTGTATGTCAAGGGTGACTGTGAACTTTACCATTGGAACAATGACCCCAAAACACATGGGGTTCCCTCATCATAACCAACCCATATGTCAAGATGTGTTTCGATCGGCATAGCAGAACTTTAATTAGAGAGTGGAAACCTGAAAAGTTCATAAGATAGCGGTCACTGGGACCTTGCCTCTGGCACAATGACCCCAAAATAAATAGGGTTCTTGCTCCCTTCATTCCCAACCTGTGTGTCAAGTTGGATTTTGATCAGCCAAGCAGAACTTCTATTAAAGAGCGGAGACCAACTCCATCTAGAGGTGGAAAGACCCATGGCTATATCCCACCCTAAGCCCCCGACTAAGCCCCAGACCTTAAATTTTTCTCTTTTTTTTTCTTTTTTTTTTTTGGGGGGGGGGGGGGGGGGGGGGGGGGTCAAGAAGCTTGAACCAAGATTGCATTGGGTGATTTAAATGTACAATAAGCCACTAATTTGAAAAAATATTGACTCTCAGATTTTGCCGTTCAAAGCCATTGTGTGCCAAGTGTTGGGCGTCAGAATCAAAATGAAATTACTTAAATCTCTGATTAAAAAACTTTTTTTATAACAAATCTGCAGAAGATACAACATTGTGAATCTATAAACGAATTTGCCAGAAGTGATCAGATGTAAACAGAAAACCACAAGTTCTAATTTCCGATGCACGTGGAAATAGCTGAATAGCTCAGATGCATTCTGAAAATTTGATCGGCACAAACAACTGGTCATTATTTTAGCACTAAATGGGCATTATTAAAACAAGAACTTCCATATTATTTCAAATGAAGTGCTGTTATATTTCCAATAAAACCCACAGAATGAGTATCAACAACGGCATCCAAGATATTGTACATGGATGCATATGCTATACACAGAAACAAATGAATACAAATTTCACATTTGTCTTTCTGTGAGACCAAATTTCGATGGATTGGAAAATTGCATTGTGCCAGAAATTTCCATGACTAATTTAGGTAACAAGAATGGGATGAAAAACTATGGCATAGGCTTTTGGTAAAGCCAGTAAATTCTTGCCTTCAAGTTGATTTATTTAATCAATACAAGTGCATTCATATGAATTATATATGACATGTTAGGGTGCTTTTGTATAACACATATATATGGTAGTTTTGTCAAAATTCATGTCTTATTCTCCCTTTAACTCTTAACCTGCTGAGTATTTTAAATATATTTTGCACCAAATATAGTCATGGCTGCTATGAAGCAGCCATGACTAGATTTGATGAAAAATTATTAATCCAAATTAAACTCAAGAAATCATTACTTAAAAATTCCATTCAATTTACAGAGAAATTAGGTTAAATTTGCCCACTTTATACATATTTCAGTGGAGAGAGATTTTGTATTTTGTGCAGGAATGTCCGCCAGCATCGTGCAAGGAGTTAAAGCAAAACAGACAGCAATGTAATAGGATTTTATTCAGTACCACAGAACATGTTGACAAGTTTGTATATAATAACATTTCTTTATTGTGTTTAAGGTCATTTTCAGCATTTATAGCTATATATAAATAAATATATATATATCATGCTCGCAACATAAGTAATGAATTCCAAGTTTAGCCAATCATTCACACCCATGCTGCCCACTTTAGAGGACTTCCACCTAAGGCATTGGTTACCGGGTCCAATTTTACCTGTAAGGCACAACTTATTTACCATGGTTTCAGTGATGGTAAGCAAGCACCGCATCACTTCCTGGTGTTCCCACAGGGGACAAGTTAGTAATGTGTGTCGATTTTTGGGTGCAGGCTGAAAATAAATTTCATCAACATCTTTTATCATGTATTTAAATTAAAGTTCTTTTAATATACAAATTTATATAATTTTTGTGAAAAAGACAAAACAAAAGTTAGCAAGGTTTTAATATTTCCTGTTCAAGAAATCATGTACTCTTTTGGGTAGGAGTTAACTCTTTACCCGCTGAGTATTTTCAAGATATTTTTCATCCAATAAAGTCATGGCTGCTGTGAAGCACCATCAACGTGCATTATGCCTCAGTACACAGCGTCATCGTACCGCCATATAGGCAATCAGGGTTAAGTGCCTTGCCCAAGGACACAATGCGGAAGCGCGGATCAGTCGCTGAAATGATCACCAATCCAACTACTAACTGCACTCGACATAACTTAAGTGATCTTATGAGAACCGGTTACTGCGATGCCACCACGACCCCAAAGATAATACAAAGCACATCCTTTAGTGTGAGCCTCCAAGTTGTGGTACCTGCACATCAGAATAAAGCCCAAATATGGGCTTCCAGCACTCTACCAGTCAAAGGCTCAGTCCTAACTGTGAAACAGTGCTGTATGAATGCATAATTAGTTACTGAAAACCACAGTAAAACTTACAAACGTTCTCTTTGGCCATCTAAAAGGGCTTGACACAAGGATTTATTCTGTGGAATAGTCTGTAATATTTGTCCATCTGTTGTGACATATCCTATCGCCCACTGTCCAAGTCTGGTGCAGCTAAGTCGGAATACATAACTAAAATACAAAAAAACAATTATATAATACTGGGACCAGGTCAACTGAATAGCCACTTTGCCAATGAAAAGTATTCAATTAACAGGAGTATTCAATTAACAGGAATTGTGTCACTTTCCTGTATTCTAGAGATAAACTTAGCATTTATTCTATTATATCTTGTTTGACAGAGCTCCATGAGCTCTGTCAAACAAGATATAATAGATTAAATGCCTGTATTGGATGTATTGAGACCAAATAGGTCTATAAACAAAGGAAAACCGGGGAGGGTCAGGGTAATTTCTTAACATGTTACAAAATTTTTTATTCAATTAACAGGAGTTTACTCTATAACCTACATTCAATTAACAGGTCAAATTTGTACTGGTGGTATGGTAAATGGTTTTGTGTTGGGAAATTATATTCAAATAACAGGGTTAATCAGTTAAGAGATATCCAATTAAGTGGGATCCATGTAATATAAATCATTTGATTGATAAATGATCTCAGAAAATGTGGCCACACAAAATAAGTTAATTGATTCTCAGACATTTCTTTCAAACTCAGTGAGGAAGGGAGAGTGAGTATGGAATTCGAGGTTGTCAGAACCGTCTTTTCACACACAGAATATCTTTAGCATTGTAGATAGTGGCTTGTTTCACCCAAGGAATATATAGAAAGTGCATAATTATACAAATAAATTCATTTAACTCATTCAACACGAAAGGCCACTTTTCCGGTCCAAGAACACGATACGTCATAATTCCATTAAGTAGGATGGCTAATAAGTGAACGTGTGTGGTAGAACAATCTATATTTTCAACGTGCAGTCTGAAGGCTGCACGTTAAAAATATTAATTGCTATACCCCCAAATAATGGATATGGACTCTTCCAATTGCTGCCATTTAACTGGCATGGAAGATACCACCAGTGTTGAAAGGGTTAATTTTAGAAAATAAAGCGGTTTTGCATCTTTAGTTATGCTCTTCAGATTTCAGTTACAAGCATCAACTGAAAAACGTAAAAAGTTGAGTCTTTCAATGTTTGGTAGTAATATTGGAATATACTGCAAGGCAATAAAATGTCTATTAATGATAGGGGGTGGGGGAATTTCAATGATGTATTGCCCAAGAATCAAAACCTTTTTTAGCCCTAACTGGCCTAATTTACTGGATGAGTTTCCATAAATTTCACTATGAAATGGGGACGAGTTGAAGATTTATTTATTTCTTGATCCAAAACAAGATTCCAAAGTTCATTCAGAAACGAACAGTGCTTTCCATTTCAGTACAGCTGCCATGGACTGATCACTTTCCATGCATGGGCAATATTTCCATGAACACAATCATGTTAGATTCCAAACACTAATTATAGGAATAATCATGAAACATTTAATTAATGATGCACTGGGTACAACCCGGAGCTTCATTTAGGCCTAAAAAAAAAGATGTTTGTTTCCGCTAACCCGACCGACCCTATTTCAAACCTGCGAGTCTAAGCATTTTATTGAAATTGCAAAAAAGTAAACAAGAGGCCCCATTAATCGCTCATCTGACAAAGTGGTTCAAAGAAGTATTTGGGGTCACATTCAATTAGACATGTCTCATCAACACTACAAAGGAATGAAATCATGAAAGGCAAATTTTATGGAAAAACACTTAGGAATGGATTTGAACAAACTTGAACCTAACCAGCTCTGCTCTCGCCTGCCTGCCTGCCCCCCCCCCCCCCCATAGAGAACCCAAATATTAAGACAGGGACTCAAATTGAACAAACTTGAATCTGATCGCCCCCGAGATGTTATCTAATATATAAATGCGAATGTCTGTATCTATCTATCTCTCTATCTATCTTTGTTCTGGGTCAACTCCTCCGTTTCTCAACCAATCGATCTCAAATTTTGTACACGAGGGTAACTCATCCCTGCGAGTAACATGGGGTGGGTGGGTGCCATGCGGGGTGACCTTGACCTTCAGATTGGTGACCTTGACCTTTTATTTCGAAAATGGATGGGCCGATCGGGCTAAAATTTCATATGTGCGGGTACATTGACCCATCAATCATTTTGACTTTATCAGGGTGCCTGTGCAGGGTGACATTGACCTTGAAAATGGTGACCTTGACCTATTTCGAAAATGGCTGAGCCGATCATATGTGAGGGCTTCTCCCGTGGAACGCCGGGTATTCACCCGCTAGTATACCAAATATGAAAGGATTCTGACTGGAGGGACTGAAGAAATTTCCTCATATTAAGGGAGCCCAATTATTAACCCAGAGACTCGATTTGAACAAACTTGAATCTGACCCACCAAGCAATGTCATATACCAAAAATCAAAAGATTCTAATTGATGGTTCTGGAGAAGATTTTTTTAAATTTTGGAACCAATTTATGGGTGCTATCAGAGTAATCCCCCTTGTGATGCCCCCTGTGGGTGTGGCAACTTTATTTGAACAAACTTGAATTGACATATAAGGAACATGCACATGAAATGTGGGCCAATTTGGCCCAGTGGTTTATGCGGAGAAGTCGATAATGTGAAGTTCACGCTGGACAGACGGATGCCAGACAGATGACGCGCTAGATGGAAGACGAACAATAGACAAAAAGTGATCACTTAAGCTCCCCCTGACTTTCAGTCAGGTGAGAAAACAAGAGGCCCCAGGGGGCCTGATGGCGCTCACCTGACATGGTAGCCTAAATATCAACCCAGAGAATTGATTTCCACAAGTTGCATCTGTTCCTCCTAAGAAAAGCTGAAACCAAATATCCAAATATTCTGACCAGTGGATATAAAAAAAGATTTTTAAAGAATATTCCTCATATTGAACTAAGTCATAATTCGGGCTCCCACAGGGAGCCCATATATGAACCCAGGGACTTGGCTTTAACAAACCTGAATCTCACGCCCCTAAGGATTCTGCACACCAAATATCAAAACATTCCGACTGCTGGATCTGAAGAAGAAGATTTTTAAAGAAAATTCCTCATTTTGAACCAAGTTACAATTCGAGCTTCCACAATCAGCCCAAATATGGACCTAGGGACATGGCTTGAACAAACTTGAATCTTACCCCCCTAAGGATGCTGCATAAAAAATATCAAAAGCATTCATCTGCTGGATCTGACGATTTTTAAAGAAAATTCCTCATTTTGAACTAAGTTGTCAATCAGGCTCCCATAGTGAGCCCAAATATGAACCAAGGGACTTGGCTTGAATAAACTTGAATCTCAGCCACCTAAGGTTGCTCCATGCCAAATATCAAAACATTCCAACTGCTGAATCTGAAGAAGAAGATTTTTAAAGAAAAATTCCTCATATTGACACAGGGAGCCCAAATATGGACCCATGGACTTGGCTTTAACACACTTGAATCCCCCCCCCCCCCCCCCCCCCCCCCCCCCAAGGATGCTACTCACCACATATCAAACCATTCCGACTGCTGGATCTGAAGAAGAAGATTTTTTAAGAAAATTCCTCATTTCGAACAAAGTTACAATTCAAGCTCCCACGGTGAGCCCAAATATGGACCTAGAGACATGGCTTGAACAAACTTGAATCTCACCCCCCCTAAGGATGCTGCATACCAAATATCACAAGATTCTGCCTGCTGGATCTTGAGAAGAAGATTTTCAAAGAAATTTGCCTGAAATGCACTAAGTTCAAATTTGGGATTCTATAGTGAGCCCAAATATGAATCCAGGTGGCCGATTTGAACGAACTGGAATCAGATCCACCCCACAATGTTGCATACCAAATATCAAAAGATTCTGCCTGCAGGATCTGGAGAAAAAGATTTTTGAAGAAATTTGCCTGAAATGCACTAAGTTCGAATTCGAGCTTCTATAATGAGCCCAAATATGAATCTAGGGAGCCGATTTGAACAAAATAGAATCAGATCCACCCCACAATGTTGCATACCAAATATCAAAAGATTCTGCCTGCTGGATCTGGAGAAGAAGATTTTTTAAGAAATTTGCCTGAAAAGCACTAAGTTCAAATTTGGGCTCCTATACTGAGCCCAAATATAAACCCAGGGAGCCGATTTGAACAAACTTGAATCAGATCCACCCCACAATGTTGCATACCCAATATCAAAAGATTCTGCCTGCTGGATCTTGAGAAGATTTTCAAAGAAATTTGCCTGAAATGCACTAAGTTCAAATTTGGGCTCCTATACTGAGCCCAAATATAAACCCAAGGGGCCGATTTGAACAAACTTGAATCAGATCCACCCCACAATGTTGCATACCAAATATCAAAAGATTCTGCCTGCTGGATCTAGAGAAGAAGATTTTCAAAGAAATTTGCCTGAAATGCAGTAAGTTCAAATTTGGGCTCCAATACTGAGCCCAAATATAAACCCAGGGGGCCGATTTGAACAAACTTGAATCAGATCCACCCCACAATGTTGCATACCAAATATCAAAAGATTCTGCCTGCTGGATCTGGAGAAGAAGATTTTTTAAGAAATTTGCCTGAAATGCACTAAGTTCGAAATCGGGCTCCTATACTGAGCCCAAATATGAACCCAGGGGGCCGATTTGAACAAACTTGAATCAGATCCACCCTCCTATGTTGCATACCAAATATCAAAAGATTCTGCCTGCTGGATCTGGAGAAGAAGATTTTTTAATGTTTTTCCCATTGCCTACAGTGTTAAAAAGTGCTGACTCAGCACTTTTTCAAAGTCCCGAAACTGTACCCTATGATAAAACCGATAGCAATTTTTTTTTACCAATTCTTTCTGTTGGTCCTAAGGAAGCTTCACACCAAATAAAAATTCTCGGTGCCGTGCAGTTTTGGAGATATGGGCGTTTTAATTTTTTTCTATTTTTAGCTCCTGCGGTTCCCATGGGGCTACGGGAAAAAAAAAATCAGCATAAATTAGGTACTTATGACCCAATAAGCCCTCACATAAAATTTGGTTCAAATCAGCCTCTCGGTTTGGAAAATAGAAAGTTTGGGCGGGGCCAAAAATTTTTCCCCTCCCATAACGACGTCAAGTATAGCCCCACAAACTTCTCTTGAACAAATCTGAGTCTACACCTCAAAAGGAAGCTGCACACCAAATATCAAGTCTCTGCTACTGCTGGTTCATGAGAAGAAGATTTTTTAAGATTTCAGCAACCTTTTTGGGTGTGGCCCTATCCACGGGCGAGGCAACTTGATTTGAAGAAAATCAAATTGCGATGTCATAACAAACTATTATCTCAAATATCAATTAAATTGGTTCAGCGGTTTGGGAGGAGAAGATGCAAACACCATGTTCACGGACGACGGACGGTGAGTGATCACTATAGCTCTCCTGACTGAAAGTCAGGTGAGCTAAAAAAAACACATTTTATATAAAAGCCTTTCGAGCTACGGAACTTCTTCATAATATTATAATATTCAGCAGTCCTTATATTCTGAATTGTACATTTGCACAAGAAGTGTTCAAATTAGCACACCTCAGCACTTAAAATAAATTGCCTTTTTAAGAGATTGTGGTAATGCACTGGTTTAGTATCATCGTATTTGTCTTGGCTGAGAAAGCACAAATGATTTGCTTTTGTTTATTTGAAAGCAATCAAGTTCCAAGCATTGGTCTTGTATCGTACACTTTTTAGCGCACTATTTTGAAGGCATGATGCTATCATGATGTTACCGTGTGCAAACAGCCAATCACTTTAAAGTACAAGTGTCAAATTACAGGGAATTCCCTGGCATTTCCCAAGGAAAATATTTCCAAGTTTTAAATAGCAGGCATGCCACTGGTCGAAATGTACGAGTGGCTAACTACGCATGCTTACTGGAATACAGTCTATGTGTCTAGTTTCAAATTCGAGGTAAACAATATTCAATCACTTGTGTAATAATGGTCACTGTTGAGACAAAACAACTGAACAGTTGATAAAGAAAAGTAATACAGAAATGTTTCATGGCCTGTGAGGGCAGACAGGACAGTAAAAAGGGAAAAGACCCGAATTTAAACCAACATTAAATTCATCCACACTAGTGAAGTAAAATCACCGTTTGTAAACCGTGATATTAAAGCAAGTTGAAATTTAAATACTGCATTACTGGGATAAAGCCAACTTTTTATGGTACCGATTATAATTTAATTTGCCTTATCAGTGATGGTATTGACAATTGTACTGATTATAGTTGGTATACCAAAAAACCACCAGCACTACAGAGAGGCCTATTTTATGTTGAAAAAGTTATAACATGGGTTAAGGGAACTGCATTATGGAAAAAAAAATAGAAAAAAAATAATGTTTTTCCTACCTACCGACCCTATTTTTTTCATTCCGTTAGCGGAAACAAACGTCTTTTTTTAAGGCGTAATTAAAATTTTGCTGATGAGGATTTTTATTACCTGATAAACCTGGTAAAGGCATGCGTGGATATCACTGCCCACACGTGTATTATGGCTAGTCCACGGCGACTGTACTATAGGCCTTGAAAACTTGGGTGAAGAGAAATTTCAGAGCTTTTTCAACCAAAACAAGAATACAAGTAGGGTCCTAGGAAGCTTCGCAATTTGATTTGAAATTGTCCTGATGATTCGATTTCAGACAATTTTCAAACAGTCGAGTTTTCTGCAAAGTCATCCAAGTGTCTTCTCATGAACTCTTCTTTTATTATCAGGTCTCCTGTACAGAATACCTGATACAAGAAGAGTTCCAGGAGATTCCGCTTCCAAAATTACTTTGATTTCTTTCTGAAATATTTTACTTGCTTGACCTGCTAAAAACAGACAAGTCACCATTGAATACAATACTTGAGAGGAGACTGGCATATTACCGTATTTCATCTGAATTTTCTGACACTTTTTGTTTTCGGACACCATTTTTTCACTAAAAAATAACTTTTCTTAACCCTTTACCCAATGTAACAGCCAAAACCGGTCAGCACTATTCACAAAAATTGCCAATTAATTTTAATTATTTTTTCCTTTTTTGTCTCCAAAACATAGGTTATGACCCTCTTTGGAATGAGCTCGTCGAGCTCGTTCCAAAGAGGGGTCATAACCTATGTTTTCGAGACAAAAAAGGAAAAAAATTAGTTATTTAAGAATTTTGTTTGCAGGTGTCATCTTTTTTTCATGTTAGGTAAAAGAATAAGCCTCAAATTTTTGGACACCCACTCACTGTCAAAAATCATCCCGAATTGGTGGGGTGGCAAAACCCAGTGAATAGTAAATCCCAAAAGACATTAATTTTTTTCAGTTGAATATGTCATCTTTTTTTGTTGTATGTTAAAACATGTATTGTATGCACAACATATTGTATAATGGAAATAGAATTAACAAGCAAATTTAGTGAATTCATGTCTTCCACTGGGCAGCAGTTTCAAGGGGAATTAATGCATCCAGTGGAATATAGTTGAGTTGCAAGTGGAAGTTATTTAGAAGAGACAGAACAGACAGTGCTTCAGACAGTGGTTATCAGATTTATTTTCACGGAGGTCACTGTCAAAGCAAGTAAAGTGATGTGGAGTATAACTGTGAGAATCACTAAAAACTTAAGACTGTCAGATAAGACATATTACATTAAACTGATGTGAAAAGTGTTAACCAACCTGTAAAGCTTGTGACTGGAAGTTAATGAAACCTTGGAAGTGATGTCCAGATAATATGGTGGTCTGTATATGGTACTGGGAGAGTCTGACTTTGTAGAGTTGCAAAAGAAGTAATGATGAAGACATATTCTGGTCTCACAATGATAACAAAGATACACAAGAAGTTTCGTGAAGATCGGTTCATAAATACGGCTTTTAGTCCGAGGTGCGTTGATGCATGGGCAGACGGACAGGCAGACGGACAGTTTTTCGATAAAAAATTTCCCACATTCGAACTTGACCTAGGTATTGATAAAGGTAATCCATTTATAAAATTTCATTGAAATCGGTTGACTCTAAGGAAAGTTAGAGTCTGGAAACCATCAGCCAATCAAATTTAAGCAACCCAAGTAAATATGTGCAGAAAATGTCCATGTTCGAACTTGGACCCACAATTGATGAAAGTGATCTACTACCCAAATTTCACCAAAATCGACTGACTGTAAGGAAAGTTAGAGTCTTGAAATGAAAAACACGGAAGGTATGCACTAACAGAGTATTAGTTGTAGCATTGAATAAATCAAAGTTTCTCTAATTTGCATAATTTATGCATGAGAACAAAACCTGTATTATATGTGATGTATTGCATGTTACTAAAGATTCATACAAAAACTTATTCAAATCCGAACTTTCATATAGAAGTTCTGTACAAAAATCTGATTACACCCAATTTCGGAACAAAATGGCTGCCAGGCATAATTTTTGCACGAGAACAAAACCTGTATTATATGTGATGTATTGTATGTTACTAAACATTCATACAAAAATGTATCCAAATCCGAACTTTCATATACAAGTTCTGTACAAAAAACTAATTACACCTAATTTCGGAACAAAATGGCCACTGGTGGCCATCTTCAATTTTGGACCAAACCCCAAAACACATATTCTGGTCTGACAATGATAACAAAGATACCCAAGAAGTTTCATGAAGATCGGTTCATAAATATGGCTTTTAGTCCGTGGTGCGTTGATGTACAGAGCAGACAGACAGGCAGACGGACAGATTTTTGGTACACAATTTCCCACATTCGAAATTGACCTAGGTATTGATAAAGGTAATCCATATATGAAATTTCATCGAAATCGGTTGATTTTAAGGAAAGTTAGAGTCTGGAAACCATCAGCCAATCAAATTTCACCAACCTAATTAAATATGCGTGGAAAATGCCCATATTCGAACTTAGATCCACAATTTATGAAAGTGATATACTAACCAAATTTCCTCGAAATCCGGTCACTGTAAGGAAAGTTAGAGTCTGGAAACTAAAAACACGGAAGGACAGGAGAGAAGGACACCCCAAATTTAATATTTCCCGTTTTTTTCAAAAAGCGGGAGACAATAAAACAACATTATTTGCAAACAGGTTAATTATTTATTGACAGGTAAGTATTGTTTTCCTTATCAAACTGACATGTCTGACGAACTGACCAATCAAATTTTTGTTTTCATAAAGTGTGCTTTCATTCAACTCCTTCGTGATTTGGGAAGAGAAAACCCACAAATGCTATGTTGAACTGACCTTAAATAATGACAATAATGAAAGGTCCCATAAATAAATTCTTATAATGCAGTATAAACAAAGCACCATCAACACAGCAGGGTAATTATTGCTTCGAATAAACAGAATCAGAGCAGTGAACACCAACAAAAATTCCCAACATTAAAATTAGAATAAATGACAACGAGGTCAACATGTGCTGTTGCAAGGTTTCACAAAACAGTTGTAAGAAGGTGAAATGTTTACAACTTGAACAGTTATAAGATTCGATTTGAGATTTCATTCAATTCCAAATTTCTGATACAATCAGAAATTTGAGTCACAGGACCCTCACTACCTAAAAGAGCTGCATATTATAACCCCTAAACCCTTTAACCAACGCACACGATATCAAAATGTATTATTTTAGGCCTAAAAAATAAAAAAACTGTTTCTCAGGCCCTCCCGCATGGTCCTTTTGGCTGCCGCATGCTCTCTTTTTATAACCAATTTAAACTTAAAAAAAATTAAAATTAAATGGTTTATGTCTGATATTTTACCCAAGTTAAAAAAATTGATGAATTTGATCCTTGAGTGCAAGAAGGCTTTGCAATGCTAAATTTAGCATTGCAAAGCCTTCTTGCACTCAAGGGATGAAATACACCACCACCCATGCTATTCTGTAGGTTATGAGGCTTAAAACATAAACCAAGAACATGAACTTTTGATGGCAAAGAAGAAATTACTGAAATAAAAAATAAAATAAAAAACCGCTCGCCCGCATGAAATTTTACAAATAATGGCCTGAGAAACAGAAGATCTACTTTGTGTGGCCTTATATATTATTTTTTCAAATTTGTCAAAATATTGCAACAATTTTATTGCTGAAATATTTTGAAACATAATTATTTTTCAATGGCTCTGTTGGTAAATTAAGCAGGCGAATGCTACCGATTCATTAGGTAAAGGGTTGAGGGAAGAATTCACTCAGGAATCATGTCAAACGGCTTATTTTCAAGCCTGAACCCTTTACCCAATGTAAGGGCCAAAACTGGCCAGAGCTATTCACAAAAATCGCCAATTAATTATCATAATTTTTCATTTCAAAAACTTAGGTTACAGGCTTGTCATTCTGAGGTGGGCGATCGCCCCGGGCCACAGTTGCCCGTCTGAGTTCAAAATTCTGTGGACGGTAAACGTCCACCTAACCCAGATTTCTGCGGCCCATTAATTCCATCGAAGGCACCTCAAAATCGGCTGTCTGAAATGGCAATTTTCATGGATTGAAGGAGGTAAGAAAGCGCGATTTGGGAAGTTTGTAGTGAGTTGTTGACCCAGTCAACCAGAGACAGTACCGTACTGACCCTTCTCGAAGCCCAGGGGGTGCGTGCAGTAGAAAAATTAACAAGAGGCCCCATGGAGCCTTAATCGCTCACCGGCCAAAGTGGTTCAAAGAAGTATTTAAGGTCACATTCAGTTAGATTCATCAACATTACAAAGGAATGAAGTCATGAGAGACAAATTTTATGGAACTAGGGACATGGCTTAAACAAACTTGAATCTTACCCCCCCCCCAAGGATGCTGCATACCAAATATCAAAAGCATTGATCTGCTAGATCTGAAGAGGAAGATTTTTAAAGAAAATTCCTCATTTTGAACTAAGTTATCATTCAGGCTCCCACAGTGAGCCCAAATAGGAACCCAGGGACTTGGCTTTAACAAACTTGAATCTCACCCACCTAAGGATGCTACACACCACATATCAAAACATTCCGACTGCTGGATCTGAAGAAGAAGATTTTTAAGACAATTCCTCATTTCGAACTAAGTTACAATTCAAGCTTCCACAGTGAGCCCAAATATGGACCTAGGGACATGGCTTGAACAAACTTGAATCTCACCCCTCTAAGGATGCTGCGTACCAAATATCAAAACATTCCGACTGCTGGATCTGAAGAAGATTTTTTAAAGAAAATTCCTCATTTTGAACTAAGTTATCATTCGGGCTCCCACAGTGAGCCCAAATATGGACCTAGGAACATGGCTTGAACAAACTTGAATCTCACCCCCCTAAGGATGGTGTATACCAAACATCAAAACATTCCGAATGCTGGATCTGAAGAAGAAGATTTTTAAAGAAAATTCCTCATTTTGAACTAAGTTATAATTCGGGCTACCACAGTGAGCCCAAATATGAACCCAGGGACTTTTCTTGAACAAACTTGAATCTCACCCCCCTAAGCATGCTGCATACCCAATATCAAAAGATTCTGCCTGCTGGATCTTGAGAAGAAGATTTTTATCAACTTTGTCACTCTAAATTTTGATGCAAAATAACAATCAAAGCACGTTATACCCGGAAATAATATGGCTTGACAGCATGGCCTACTGTTGTCAAAACATGGAGCCATGATCGAGGTGATGTTCAATTTGTTCAGCATTTTAAACTGATCATTTGTTAAAACAGTTGACAAATATGTGCGAGATAATTGGGTGGATTATTTTTTATTTAAGAGTGTACTCTCTCTTTCTTATCATACCCAAAGGATAATTAATCATTTCCCATTCCGATGCACACTGACTTGACTTGCACTGACTAAGTTGCAGGCTTGATTACTCTTTCTGAAGCCCCCCCCCCCCCCCCCCCCCCCTCCTCCCACACACTTTTTTAACTCACCGAATGGAGCTTAACTTATCACTTGTCGGCCGGCAGCGGCCGGCGTGAACTTTACATTATCGACTACTCCTCACAAACTACTGGATCAAATTGAGCCAAATTTGGTGTGCAAGTTCCCTATCATATGACAATTCAAATTTGTACAAATAAACTTGCAGCACCCACAGGGAGCACCACAAGGGGCATAACTCTGATAGCACCCATGAATTTCTTTCCAAAATTCAAAAAAATCTTCTTCAGATCCACCAGGCAGAATTCTTTCCTATTTGGTATACATTATCTCTAGGGGGTCAGATTCAAGTTTGTTCAAATCGGCCCCCTGGATTCATATTTGGGCTCACTATAGAAACCCGAATTCGAACTTAGTGCATTTCAGGCATATTTCTTAAAAAATCTTCTCCAGATTCAGCAGGCAGAATCTTTTGATATTTGGTATGCAACATTGTGGGGTGGATCTGATTCAAGTTTGTTCAAATCGGCCCCCTGGGTTCATATTTGGGCTCAGTATAGGAGCCCAAATTTGAACTTAGTGCATTTCAGGCAAATTTCTTTAAAAATATGAAAAATATAAATTTTACTTTCAAATAGTTGGTAAATACATTTGAATTCAATAAAAAAAATAATAAAATTTTGATTATATTCCATTGTTTACTCGCTGGGTTTCCCCAAATATCAGTGTGATGTGATGTAAACTGTAGGTAAAGTGGAGATCATGTGAGGTGCACAATGGGTTCAAATAATCAATATTACACTGAAAATATTGAAATTTTGAGAAAAATAATACCTGGTAAATTTTTCTAAATCTTCAGTAATAATCCCTGTCAGTGCATCCAACATAATTATGAACCTACCAATCATTGCTGCTAATATTTTTTCACACTAAAGAAAAAAGATTCTGCACATGACAACACGTGTACTTAGAAACTGAAGCACTGTTCAATAGGGGTTATCCCAGTCTATAAATATCTTTATTTACAGTCTGTGGGGAATCTTCTGTGCAGTTATTTCCCTTTCATCAACAGCTGATTTTCAAACTGGGACACCTCTCTGGGTGTGCTAAATAAAATGGATTTTCGGCCTCATTGAGTAAACAGGGGAATAAATGAGCAAAGTGAACATCAGTATATATTTTTTTATTTACAAAGTTTATCAAATAAAAGCTAAAAAAAAGTCAATCCAAAAATTATAATTTCAAAGTAATTTGTATATTTTTATACTTACCAATGGCCCAGACTAGCTGGCGCTAATTCAAAAGTATCCAGGGCCAAACACAAATTTTGCCCCCCCCCAATCCGCAAAATTTACATGAAAAACCGAAAAAATTATGTCCTAACTGGTCCTCCATACTTTTGCGATCTGCGCATGCACAGTATCCAGGAAGACACCGAAATTGGCGCCAACCATCATTTTTTCTAGAATTTGCCTGTTAAATGTGGTCAGCAGCGGGGAGGTATGAGGGCCCACTCATGAGAGGGCCATCCCCATCTGGGCCATTGGTAAGCATAAAAAATATACAAATTACTTTGAATTTATAATATTTTTATACAACAACCAATGGCCCAGACTAGCTGAATCGTGAAAAGGCTGGAGGACCTAGGACATAAAGGAAAATCCAATTACTCAAATACTTCTTAAAGGATAGCTCCTACAGGAGAATAGGAGAGAAAGGTATTATGTATGTCTTTCTCATTTACGAGAAATGAGAAAGACATAAAACCAACAATGTAATTGAGCATTACATAACATATGATCCTCCACTTAATGCCAGCATAACCCATTATGCTAATTCGGTGAAGGGAAGCCAATATATAAAGATAGTCCAGAGAATGAGACTCTTTATACTCATTTAAAAGTGTCCGAGGATTGTATTTTTACGCCCGTTTGACATGTGACATACACAAATGCTTCAAAGTGAGCTACACTTTAAAAACAATACATACATGAGACATAATAATTTTGCTTCACACCGAGCAACACATTAAAACCATCCCAGCACCAACTCGGGACAAGACACCGGGGGAGGTCTTCCCTTGCTTTTCACAATAAAGCCAGATGATCGTAAGGGAAAAAAACGTCCCCACCCCTTCTCCTTGTTCTGAGGTACATGTCCTCAGAATGAAGAGGGCAGTGGAACAGCGTCACTGCTGGAACGGGTTGCCCAAATAACTAGAGATAAAATCTAGTGGACGACATTCTGAGCAACAGATAGAGGATCTAAACATCTAAGGTCACCAGAGATGGACTCTAAATTTCTAAGGTAAAACTTGGTAAATGTAGAAGGCTGTGTCCAGTATGCAGTTTTCATGAGATCAGTAATGGCTATACTGTTAGAATAAGCCCAAGAAGTGGAGCAGCTGCAGTGGAACTCCCTGAGTTAACCACTGAATATCTGCCCAGGTCTGTTAAAACAATACTGGTCCCGAGATATTGCGTCTTCACACTCCAGTTCTGGGTAAAGAATATCTGGAGGGGATGTGTGCGTAAGCGACACATCAGAATAAGATCCGCAGCCACTCTGCTCAACCCCATCAGTCGCATAAATTCCCTCGCTGTTAATGGGTCCGAGTGTAGACAAAAGCGAGCATAACAACTGACTAATTTTGCTTTGGGTAACGGCAGACGAACCAGATTGTTGTGAGTCTCGAATCTCATTCCCAAGTGAATGAAAGACTTAGACGGAATTAGATCCGACTTTTCTTTCACGATGAAGCCGAGACGTCGGAGCAAAAGAAGCAGACTCTGAACATCGGTCTGAAGAGTAGTTTTGTTGCTGTATCTCTAAAGAATGTCGTCCAAGTAGACCGACGTTACCGCAGACGAATGAGCTCAGAAGTGAGACATTACCGAGTTCATTATTCGAGTGAATGCCAGGGAGCTAGATTCAGACCGAAGCACACCGCTTGGAAATACTATCCCTTGAACGGCGAACCATAGGTACTTTCTGAATGCCGGATGTACCAGGACATGAAAGTATGCATCCTTTAGATCTATGCTTGCCACATAGTCGTTCACTCGAATGCTCACCCTTACTGACAGAATGGCCTCCATATAGAACGTTGGAGCTACAATAAGTTTGTTTATCCAGCTCAAGTCTATTATCGGTCGGAATGAGCCGTCTGGCTTCGGCACAAGGAACAGGTGACTGTAGAATCCTAGAGAATCTTGATTCTCGATGACCTCTATTGCTTCCTTTGCCAAGAGAGCCTTTACCTCCGATAGGAGAGACTCTCTTTTCCAAAGATTTGACGGAAGTTTTGGCCATCGCGGACAACGTGTTAGTGGTGGTTTCACTTACAAAGATAGCCGCAGGCCACCCGAGACAACACTTCTCACCCACTGGTCTTCCGTAATTGTTATCCAGTTTGTTGCGAATCTTGATAACCTTCCGCCCACTGGCAAGCAATAGAGGTCCTGACCATCACCTGTAGGACCTGCAAGGCTTATGGGAGGAGAAACCACGTCCTCCTTGCAAAGAGCCTCGACCCGCCGACTTAGGGGCATCTGACCGGTAGTCTAGATCAGACCTTCACCCCCTTCCAGGGTCACTGTATTGACAATCCCTAGAGTAATTGTAGGAGGGTTTCCTATACCCTGGCGAGGAGTCCCCTTTAGACGATTTCTGCCTAGGACGTCCTCCCTTAATCTTTTCTGCTGCTGCGGGTCGATTAGATGCAGACTTAAGAAGCAGAGTAGTTGCGCTTTCTTTGTAGCAGGTCATAAACCAATGGAAGCTTATCGTCAAAATTTTGTGTCCGGATACCGGAGTGACCCGTAGAGAGTTTTTCACTTTGTCATCTATTAAAGAAGATGAGGCAAGGGCTCCGTCACATCTGATTAATTCCAAATTTGCCACTGTTAAGGCGGAGTTATACATGGTAAACATAATAGCCCTGGAAAGAACTCTTAAAGAGGGACGAACGTCCTCAAATTCCTTTCCGTTGAGACGTTGTGCTGCAGCTCTTGAAAGGTGATCTGCGTAAGACATAGCGTCTAAATTCGCTCTGTTTGTAGAAATTGCCGTCTCAATTGTGTCCGAGCGAATAGTGAATGACGAAGGCAAGGATATGTCTAGATCCTCAGCCTGCTCATCCAAACACAGAGGAACTCTCTGTACATCTTCCCCGACCGTTTTAAATGAACCGGGCCCAACAAATGGTAAATTTACGGAAGATGATGACAAGAAACTGCATTTCTTCTTCCCACTGGAAAGTTTGAATATGGCGTTGTCTAAATGGCCGAAGGCCTGCGACTCCTGTCTAGACTGAACTGGAAACTACAGGACCTCCTCCTTTGTCCGGATAAAGTCGCAGCATTCTGATTTGCTGGAACGAACTGAGGGTAGTATTGATGAATTAAATCCATCGCAACCATGTGTTGTTCTGAAAGGGAAGGGTAATCCTCCTCCGTATCCCTTTCACCATCTGATTGAATGAGTTGAGATTCACGGTCAGCGGCATCTGAATGTGCAGATGACTGGACCGACCCAGCACCATCCGACAGCTCAGGTTCTGAGACTGCCGTAGGCTGCTCCTGCACTTGCTGGGATGCTGCGATGAGCTGCGCAATCTGTGACAGCAAGTCCGTTACAGAGGCCTCGGGAGCAGCCGTCTTCTGTTTCTTGGCCGCCAGCTGCTCCTGGGACGGTGTGTCCGAGACTGATATTTTCTCCGGACGTCCCGATAAATGAGGCCTTGTCTCTTAGCTACCGGATGGTCTGACTTCTTTGATGATAAGTGGTCCCTTCTTGGCGAAGCAGGCTGGATATCTAAGTCGAGTAGCTAAGGTGCGGTCGTGTGTGCTTTGAAGATGCATATGTGGAAGCCGTAACTGTAGCCGACGTGGCTGCGAACTGAACGGAGCGTCCTGGACAGGAGGAGCAGACGAATGCTCCGACTGACGCAAGTTTCTAATCCCACATCTGGCCCCAGATGTTGTTGGGAAAGAGAGGGGGCTCTCTCGCTTGCGGTCCTCTCAGACCTCGCCGAGCTTCCCAATGAACTTGCCAACTTCTTTTTCCGTTCCATCATCGCTGGGTGAGCCTGTTTATATTTTAAGGTGCTCGCTCTACCCAATCCTCTCCTCTCGACCGCAACGGACACACCTGGTGTCACGGCACCCACAGATGGAGTTACCACTTCTCCGGTTGAGCTAGCTGGTGACAAAGAACTGTCTAGTGGTTTTTTGCCGTCTTATATTCATGAGCACCTTTGCTGCTAGCTCTGCTTGATCATCTGAATGCGACGAGGGCAGCACACTATCTCTAGACGTCACATAAACATCACCATGTTCTTGTTCCTCTGAAATAGAAACTGAGAAACTAGATTGACTTTTTGGCGAGAGGACCGGCATTGGCCTCTCGCCGCTAACAACATACCGTGATACCCGTCTCCAATGTTTGTCATCCCATCCGACACATGTTGACCAAGAATTAGTGGGAGTACATCGACTGCAAGCAAGGCAACAAGCATGTAAATCAGAGGAAGACTTCCCCGCCTTGCATTTTTGGCAATAAGCTTTCATACTGAATCAAAATAACGTCGACAGTACTCCCGCCAACTCTACAATAAATATATGAAAAAGCTACATAATAAATAACATTCAAAATATAAATCGAAAAATAATTTACAAAAAAAAAAAAAATTTTCAAAAAATTTTGACAGGAGCCAAAGTTCCCCAATGGGAACGATGAGCCCAAATGTATCCCGATAGAGCCTAAGTGTGGACAAAAAAAATGTTATTATCCAAAAAATTAATTGCTACTCTACCGGAATATTTAATGTATCTTACAACAGTCCTACCATGATAATAAATAGGAAACTACATATATTTATAGAGCATTGTCAATGTAAACAACGTCAGAAGAAAAACCGGAAACAAGACTTGGAGTGTCACGACTAATCGATTAATCGATTGTTGATCGGTCACGGCAAAATCGATTAGTATTTTTCGTTGTCGAATAATCAGTAAATTGTATCTCGCTTTAGACGTTTAATAATTAAATGAAAATCTGATGAAAAAACTATTGTTTCTAAAGATAAAGAGTTACGAACATTGATGTTAAACCCCGAGAAGCGGTTGGAAGCCGTTGGAAGCATTTGTCTTTCAGGAACATTCATCAAAGCTATGGTGTTCTGAACTTTTGAACCGTCAGTGTAATAATCAAGAATGGTCAGCACTTGCGAACTTCGCAACTGCCGACCGGTCTTGATTATTACACTGATGGTTCAAAAGTTCAGAACATCAAAGCTTTGAGTGTACCAAAAAGAGGATCGTCTTTGTTGTTTACCGAAGGTAGGTCAACTGACAGGAACTTCATTTTTTATTGACTTCAAAAAGAGGGAGGAGGTCATCTAGTACGATTAATCGATTATTATCGATTATTTGCGGCGATTAATCGATTCCTACATTAAAAAATTGTGACAGCCCTAAACAAGACTCCAGGCACTGAATAAAAAGGCCTGAAGTCAGTAACAGATTTTGAACTATCCGATGTAAAGCAAGATCTTCATCAGAAGAAAAAACGATACATCGGATGTATGATGTATGACCAAAAAACGCCTAAACACTCCTAGGGTGAGGACGTAACCATGGGAATACACAGAATAAACATTCTGTGTAACATGTCAAACTCCCAAGAAATTTATAAAAAAAATTCAATAAAACAAGCCAAATAGCTTGGGAGTTTAACTGGGGGGCCTCAAGGAAGGATAGGAAAGGAACACTTAACAAACAGTGAAAAAATCATTAGCAAGAATGACGACGTCAGGCCCATGTCCCAAAATTGGGAAACATGAAATAATTTTTGTAAAAATTATAAAGTTACAGCCCTGAACGTTTCCAACCACCGTTTCTTCCTTCCATCATCCAAATGTGTTCTTGGATCCACCAAATTTACCATTGATTTGTGTCTGGCATCATTAAAACTGAGATTTAAAAGCACAGATGTCAGTTTGTTGTTACTGACAGAAGGGCCAAACAAAGAATGATGGTTGACGCCAATTTCGGTGTCTTCCTGGATACTGCGTTTGCGCAGTTCGCAAAAGTATGGAGGACCAGTTAGAAACATAATTTTTTCGGTTTTGCATGCAAATTTTTAGGATTTAGGGGCAAAATTTGCGTTTGGCCCTGGATATTTTTGAGTTAGCACCAGCTAGTCTGATCCATTGGTTGTTGTATAAAAGTATAAAAACTCCAATATCCAGTCCTGATTTGGTAAATAGAATGTTGCAAAAAGTCACCTATTTTCGTTTCACTCACCTGAAATTGACGTTTTAGCCAACTTGAAACTTGGGGAATGGGCTCTGACATGGGTAGAGCTCCTTGATTCTGAAATCTGAAAACATGGGGAGGGGGGGGGAGGGGGGGGGTCTTTACACCCAAGTATGGGTTTGGACACGGGTCAGTATGGTAAGTAACTTTCCAAATGCCAGCGAGAAGTCTGCCAATTCCAAAGTTGTAATTAGTTATTAGTTATTACATTGTACACCAGACTGTGACAACTCTCGTGTCACACACGATTACGAGACGTAACATCCCAAGCCAGTTCGACCCCAGGTCCCTGACGATTCCCTGGGACGTTTCATCCCAAAATCAAAGCTGGGACGATTTGTCCCCCAAATCTGATTGATTCGCATCAAGTTATCAGCATGTGGCAGTGAGCACAGTGCACTGGCTTGTACAGTCATCTTGTAATATATAGATACAGGCTTGGTTATTTGGATGCAAGATACCTATAACACTTACTGTTAGTTAGTGTCATGGGTAACCTGGTATCGTGCATCCAAATATTCAAGCCAGCATCTATACGTTACCTGATGACGTACATCATAATTTCACAAACCATGTACCTTAAAATTATATTAGTTGTCTACCCAGCAGGCTAAACCAAAATGGCCCCCACAAATCATATATGGCCCTCCTGGGGTCATTTTAGGCAAACCCAAAATGGCCCTCATGCAATTTTCAAAATGACAAGCCTGAGGTCATGACCCCTCTTTGGAATGAGCTCTTCGAGCTAATTCCAATGAAGGGTCATAACCTATGTTTTTGACAAAATTTTTTAAAAATTACTTATTCAAGAATTTTGTTTGCAAGTGTCGTCTGCTTTTCATGTTAGGTAAAGGGTTAATGACACTTTGAACAGACAAGGTCACCTTGTGTCCGATGCTTTTATGGGTGAAGGAAGTGGAGTACCTGCAGAGAACCACTGGGCAGTGGCAAGTAACTGCCAGATTGTCCAATGTACTAACTCCACCCAAGCAGGGTTAGCATTGGGTGAAGACAAGTGAACCATCGACATGCAGTATGCCTTAGTACAAAGTGCAAGTGCCACAGTGCTCCCTTGAAATTTAAATTTAAAGAAATAAAAACTATGTGGGTGGGTACGAAACAAACTGAAGTCATATGAAAAAAAACAAAACAAAACAAGAGTCCCCAGGGGGCCTGAGGGCACTCACCTGACATGGTAGCCTAAATATCAACCCAGGGAATTGATATGAACAAATTGCATCTGTTCCTCCTAAGAAAAGCTTATACCAAATATCCAAAGATTCTGACCAGTGGATCTAAAAAAAACATGAGGCCCCAGGGGGCCTGAGGGAGCTCACCTGACATGGCAGTTTAAATATCAAACCAGGGACTTGACTTGAATAAGCTGCATATGCCCCTCCTAAGAAAAGCATATACCAACCAGATGAAGCAGTTGTGCCCACACAATACACAGGATTTCCCTTCTATTTTCAGTTCTTGCACTTTTCCATCCCAAAATTGAGATAAACGCATAAAAAACAGATTTTTTTTTATTTTTGTTCACAAATTTTCTAAGTCCCACTCGGCCCCCTAAATTTTCAATGTAAAAAAAAAATTTTTTTTTTGGTCTTAAAATTGACAGAAACACATAAAAAACCAGAAAAAAAATTGTCTTAAAATTTACTAAAACGCATAAAAAACCAAAAAATTAATTTTTGGATTTTGGTCCAAAATTTTCCAAGTCCCACCCGGCCCCCAAATTTTCAGTGTAAAAAAAAAAAAAAATCAAAAAATCAAAATTCTGTCTTAAAATTGACCAAAATGCATAAAAAATCAAAAAACTAATTTTCAGATTTTGGACCAAAATTTTCTAAGTCCGGAACGGGACCCCCAAATTTTCAGCCTAAATATGAACCCAGGGACTTGGCTTGAACATACTTGAATCTCACCCCCCTAAGGATGCTGCATACCAAATATCAAAAGATTCATATTGGTAGATCTGAAGAAGAAGATTTTTGAAGAATATTCCTCAAACTGCACTAATTTAAACATTTGGGCTCCCATAGAGAGCCCAAATATGGACCCAGGGAATTGATTTCAATAAACTGTGAAAAAATCTTCCAAAAATGTTATATGTGAAATTTGAAAGCTTTTGGAGCAGTGGTTTGGGAGAAGAGTAGTCTTAAATGTTTTTCCCATTACCCATAAGTGTAAAAAAATGCTGACTCAGCACTTTTTCAAAGTCTCGAAAAAGTACCCTATGATAAAACTGATAGCAATTTTTTTGGACCATTCCATTCTGTTGGTCCTAAGGAAGCTTCACACCAAATAAGAATTCTCAGTACCGTGTGGTTTTAGAGATATGGGCGTTTTAAATTTTTTCTATTTTTTAGCTCCTGCGGATCCCATGAGGCCACGGGAAAATTATTTTTTGCATAAATTAAGTACTTATGACCCAATATATCAAATTTGGTTCAAATCAGCCTCTAAGTTTGGAAAATAGAAATTTTGGGCGGGCGAAAATTCTTGCCCTCCCATAACAAAGGCAAATATAGCTTCTCGAACTTCCCTTGAAGAAATCTGAGTCTACACCTCAAAAGGATGCTGCACACCAAATATCAAGTCTCTGATACTGCTGGTTTATGAGAAGAAGATTTTTTAAGATTTAAGCACACTTTTTGGGCGTGGCCCTACAGAGGGGCGAGGCAACTTGATTTGAACAAAATCAAAATGCGATGTTAAATTATTAATTTCAATTAAATGGGTTCAGCGGTTTTGAAGGAGAAGACGCAAACACCATGTTCACGGACGACAGATGGTGAGTGATCACTATAGCTCCCCTGACTGAAAGTCAGGCGAGCTAAAAACCCGGAAAAGTAACATCCCTTATTGAATTCAGAAAATTTCATACTGTGATCACAAGAGGTCTTTTTCGTGATCATACCGAGACACACCTTCACGAATGGGTCAATATTTTGTAACATCAAATACAGCACAATCAAAACCACTTCAACAAAAACAATTGAAAATGGCATCTCAGATACAAAGTCCTTGTACAAATGAAACTAGTGTTCAACCGATGACCGGAATCAGCCACCCCAATCAGCCGATTGTTAACAATCGGATGACAACAGCTGGTGATGAACCGATTATCAAAACTTGCTATGAACCGATTACCGATTATTTCTCTGCCGATTATGCCAATTTCGCTGCCGATTCCGATGGTTGAAATAGGACCCAGAAGAAAATCTGTTAGTGTCAGTAATACTGCAGAATTTAGTTGATAAATCACCAATTACGAAAGCTTAATACAACATAAGTTCTCAGAGTATGCATGTTTAGTGCTGAGCAATATTCACCAAAATAATATTTGCGTTTTTGGGAGTTGGGGCAGGGAAAGGTCGTTATAAATGATACAATTACACGATATTGTTCTCTTGTGATGATTGTGTGTTATTTTGGTAAATAGTGTTAATACGGTTTTGGGTAATAATACAATGCACTTGGCTGTGTTAACCAGGAAGATACTGAGCACACAATCTTTGTGTCTTAATTGAATAACAACTTTGATGTTATTATGTGTTGTTAAGTTGTATGGAACATTGTTTACAGATAAACACGCAACATCAGAATATATGTGTTTACATGTTCTCTGCAATCAACATTGGAGAGAAACATCACAGGAGGTAACTGAATTAAAAAATGAACTTGACAAACTGAAAATGTATTTGTGACAATCATTCGACTTACATGTTGCTTAACAATCATCTACCATTGAAAAAAGAATGTTTTTCTCCAATCTTAATTTCTTATTGTATTGTAATGTAAAGCTTACAATTGAGCGTACTCATGGCAATCGCCAGTTCATGAGTAAAGGACGTTTAACACTGTGAAATATGTTCAATTTAATGTGGTTCTTTCAAGCCTCGACTCGTCTAGTAGTGCACAGTATTACAATCGGAATCGGCATCAGAATCGACAGAGTGTGAGTTCAAATAACCGGTAATCGATCAGCAGCCATTGTTGGTAATTGGTTGAACACTAATTGAATCTAGAAGTCCTGTCACTGTATTTTCCACTAAATTGAAGTAATAGTGTGCTGACTAAGTGCACTTTTGTCCCTATCAAAGTGCACTATTAGCATAATTCAATTCCTGTACAACAAGTGAAGCGCCAGGCAGTGGATCAATATATGGCCACCTATGAAGAAATTGCACTTGAGAAGTAATTTTTAGTTGAACAAAAGGTCAATAATTCCTTCAAAAATAATTTTACATTCCTGGCTTAAGACCCATTAAAGTTGAATATATTGTTTTTAAGTTACTGCATGGAGAATCAAAAGTCACCAAAGCTCTCAGATGGTTGCCATGGCAGCCATATTGGACATGCCAGAATGCTGATTATCAAAAGGAACCATCCTGTAGTCATGATTAATCAACCATAAAAAACAGTATCTGTTGGATGTATTTTTTTAAGTTATCGCGTGGACAAACAAAAGTTAACGGATGAACAAATTTTTAGTTGAACAAAAGGTCAATATATTCCTTCAAAAATAATTTTATATTTCTGGCTTATTGCGTGGAGAATCAAGTCACCAAAACTCCCAGATGGTTGCCATGGCAGCCATATTGGACATGCCAGAATGCTGATTATTGAAAGGAACCATTGTCTAGTCATGACTAATCAACCATAAAAAAAAACAGTATCTGTTGGATGTATTGTTTTTAAGTTATCGCATGGAAAAACAAAAGTTAATGGACGGACGGATGGATGGATGGACAGAAGGATGAACAGACATTGCCATACCATAATAAGGCCTGCTCATATGAGTGGCCATATAAATCGCTGGGACAAACAGAATTTAACGGATGGACGGACGTACAGACAGACAGGCGGACAGATGGACGAACAGATGGACATTGATGCTGGAACGGATGGACGGACGTACAGACAGACAGGCGGACAGATGGACGAAGAGATGGACATTGATGCTGGTTATCGAAAGGAACCATCCTCTAGTCATGATTAATCAACCATAAAAAAACAGTATCTGTTGGATTATCACATGGACAATCAAAAGTCCCTGAAAATCCAAGATGGCTGTCATGGCAGCCATATTGGATATGCCAGAATGCTGGTTATCGAAAGGAACCATCCTCTAGTCATGCTTAATCAACCATAAAGAAACAGTATCTGTTGGATGCACTGTTTTTAAGTTATCACGTGGACAAACAAAAGTTAACGGATGGTCGGACGGATAGACGGATGGATGGACGGAGGTACGGATGGATGGACAGATGGATGGATGGACAGACATACGGATGGACAGACAGACAGACATTGCCATACCATAATATGGCCCGCTCATATGAGTGGCCGTATAAAAACAGCGTACCCAACTCTGTGCAATTCTGTACTAGTAAATACAGACTATTAACATCACACCTAACCTCTTCTGAGATAGATTGTACATGTAATAAAGTAAATAGATTTTAAAATTTGACTGCATATACGAAATGAAGAGAGTGGATTACCACTGAATCACGGAGCCATAATGTTCTTCAATCGAAAAGTATTTTTTATTTCTCATAATAACACAAGAAACACTTGCGAACTTTCATCACATGGACCTCACTAATAGTACATTGTATTTTGCATTGCACAGCAAACACATTCTTGCATATTTCATTTAGACTACTTCATTCTTCTGCAGTAAGAAGCACATTAACTAACGAGCATGTTCTGCACTAACTGTGATAGGACTTCTACTTTTACCTGTATTTCTTTGATGACAGGTGAATTTCTATACACTGTAGGGAGATGAGCAGTCAGAGAATTGTGACTAGCTTGTGACCCAGTTACAATCCAATGAAATTTTTTGTCTGAATTTGTGATCACAGTACTATAGCATTCGTACAGTCTGAAAGAAATAAAAATGCCCATAGGATCACCGATCCATTGTCGAGTTGTGACAGCATAAAAGTGGGTTTAATCATTATCAATTTATCGTCCGGAAACCAGTTGTTTACAATTTACTATACGAAGGGTCACTGTGACCTTGACCTTTGACCTAGTGATTCCAAAATAAATAGGACTCTTTCTTGCACCAATGCCAACCTACCTATGAAGTTTCATGAACGTGGGTGGAACCATTGTCAAATTATCATCTGGAAACCAATTGTTAACGATTTATTATGTTCAAGGTCACTGTGACCTTGAACTTTGACTTAGCGAATCCAAAATAAATAGGGTCTTTCACTCACCTTGGCCAACCTACCTATGAAGTTTCAGGAATGTGGGTCAAACCATTATCAACTTATCATCTGGAAACCAATTGTTCACGATTTACTATGTTGAAGGTCGCTGTGACCTTGACCTTTCACCTAGTGAGTAAAAATAAATAGAGTTCATCCTCTAACTGATGCCAACCTACCTATGAAGTTTCATGAAAGTGGGTCGAACCATTATAAAGTTATCATCCAGAAACCAATTGTTTTGATTTACTATGTTCAGGGTCACTGTGACCTTGACCTTTGACCTAGGGAGTCCAAAATAAATTGGGTTCTTCCTCTCAAGAAGGCCAACCTACAAATGAAGTTTCATGAATGTGGGTTGAACCATAGTCAAGTTATCATCCGGAAACAACTGTTTACGATTTAATATGTTCAAGATCACTGTGACTTTGACCTTTGACCTACCGAGTCCAAAATAAATAGGGTTCCTCCTCTCACCAATGCCAACCTACCTATGAAGTTTTCATGAACGTGGGTCGAACCATTATCAAGTTATCATCCAGAAACCAATTGTTTACAGATTTACTATGTTGAAGGCCCCTGTGACCTTGACCTTTGACCTAGTGAGTCCAAAATAAATAGGGTTCTTCCTCACAAGAAGGCCAACCTATAAATGAAGTTTCATGAACGTGGGTCAAACCATTATCAAGTTATCATCCAGAAACCAATTGTTTTGATTTACTATGTTCAGGGTCACTGTGACCTTGACCTTTGACCTAGCAAGTCCAAAATAAATAGGGTTCTTCCTCTCACGAAGCTCAACCTACATATGAAGTTTCATGAATGTGGGTTCAACCAGTCAAGTTACCATCCGGAAACCAATTGTTTATGATCTAGTATGTTCAAGGTCACTGTGACCATCACCACTGACCTAGTGAGTCCAAAATAAATAGGGTTTTTCCTCTCACCGAGGCCAACCTACCTATGAAGTTTCATGAACATGGGTCAAACCATTATCAAGTTTTCAACCAGAAACCAATTGTTTATACAGAACTGCCCGCCCAACTGCACAGCCGCCATTCATCAAACTATATGTTGGGTTTGACTTCGTCACAACTCGACTAAAAATCCAGGACTTTAAGGCCTCTCATAGAAGATTTTCTGTTTCTTGGCCTTTTTGTGTAAAATTGCATGTGGGCAGGTAGTTTTTTATTTTATTTTTGTAATTATATTTTTGCCATCAAAAGTTCATGTTTTTGGTTTGTTTTGTGTTTCCGGCCTCATAATCTACAGAATAGTATGGGTGGTAGTGTTAAAATTTTTTATGCCTAATAAATGTTCTTGAAAATTGAGTACTTTCCTGGCCCCTTATATAAAGTTATTTTGATCATCTGTGGGTGTGTGTGTTCATGGATCAATCCGGGTGGCAACAGGGGACCAATACCGCACCATTCCCAATGCGAATTTGGACCATTTTTTCCCAAATCTGATCCCTAAAACATCCAATTTCTCAATCTAGTGGGTATATATATATATCAAAAAAACCCTACTCACATATCAATGATCCACTGAGCATTCAAGTCTATATTGGGTAAATTGCAAAACTCTTGATTATAAAGCAGACATGCTAACTCTTCTGGAATGCCCGGGAAAATCCCGAAATTTCAGTGTAGTTCCCGGCCTCCCAGACAGGAATCAGTTTTGGACCAAAAATCCCAGAAAACAACAGTCGAATATTTCTTTCCCATTGTGACTTATGTAAAACGTTTGGAGTCAAATCACATGCATTTCAACCTCTGGTAAAAACTCATGAAGCAGTAAAATATGGATTTAAGTTAAATTTATTTAGGAAAAGGGTATTTTATGATATATATTTCAACTGTGTTCATGTTTATTTCTGTTTTTTTCTTCGTTATCAGAGATTTGTGATCAATGTGCAAGTGTCGAAGTGAAAATAGGTGACTTACTTTCAAAAAATTGAAAACTCCACCTTCATTTAAATGCAGTGTTTCGGTAAATAAAATATATGAAAAGGAATTAAATAATATATATTTATTTATCCATAGAATAGCTTTAATTCTCATCCCTTAAAATTCCAAATCCAAGCGTAAACAACTCCTTGACCTCAACTATTAAACACAGTTTAAAAATAGGTTAAAGCCACTTAGGATGCCGAAAAATCATGACTGCATATTTATACACAATGGACTTATTTTCTAACACAACATTTTCTAACACTACATTTATTCTGTTGTGCAGACTATAGAACTGTTAACTGTTGGCCATCTGTACCCAGAAAATTTCAAATGGAATTAAAATAAAAAAAAATGCTTCATTGATGAAAAGAAAAGATTTGTGCAGAACACAAGCATCCATACTTGCAAGAAGGATTTTGAGGAAGATACTTTCCAATCTTCTTGCAGTAACTGAACATTAGGACATCTTTTCCTGTCAACATTTCCAGACTTCGGAAATTATTAGCTTAGTTGACTTTGATAAAAGCAAACCACAGGTGGTGGTGCTCTGTGGGTGTGTGGTGTGTGTGTGATAGTGTGTTTGTTGGGGGGGGGGGGGGTCATGAAGAAGAGGAAGGCGGGGTCAAATCAACAATTACTTTATGATTTTGTAACATAACATAAATGCATCAGCATAATTGACAACTTGATCTGGATATAGCCTGTTGTTAATGGTGGTCCATGAGCTGAAAATTCACAAGTTTTGTCTTTTGTTTTGTATCCGCGCAAACTTTTCCCTAAAATCCATCCCATTTCCCTGAAAATCACCCTCAGGTTCTCTGAAAAATTATTCTGAAGGTTAACATGTCTGTTATAAAGCATGGGGAAGCTGCACAAAGTTCATTAAATTAAATTTGCCGAGTCAGGCAGACAACACTTTAACAGACACAACTGCTCAGGTTACACCACTTTTGCAATTCAGCACATTAGATTTTTTTATATAAGTGTTCATGAAATCAAGTCTAGAGCTTCACAGCAGCCATGACTAGATTTCATGTAAAATATTTTTAAAATTACTCAGCAGGTTAAGAGTTGAAATCATCAAGGGGATGAGTCTATAATCATAAAGTACAGACCTGCCAGGTTTATTTATGTATTTCTGAAGTCTTGCTTTGACTTCATCATATGTCAGGAATGCTACATAACCTGGGTGCGTCACTGCCACTACATTCCAATTTCGAAGCAGCATGGACCAGGGTTGAAATAATCTGAAAGATAAAATCAATTTAAATGAGCAAACAACTTTTTTTCTTTTTCTTTTGTGCATGTTTGATAAAATGCTGGAGGACAGTGTAAGGGATAGTGCTTCAACATTTGCCTGACAAAACCAAGCAAATAACTATGAGTGAGCAGGCTTGGCATTCTTAAGGAGTGCAGGAGTGCTGCAAGCCTACTGCACGCCTAGAAAAAATTGAGGAGGGCAATTTGCACCCCTTGATTTTCTGGAATGCAAACCTCTTTGGAACTGCCTTTAAAATCTATTATAATTCCGTCCCCTGAGTTCCAATGTGTTCTCTGTGCCTACTGGCACAGAGAACACATTGGAACTCAGTGGACGATTTGTCAATGTTGCACTGATTCGCAATAATTCATGACCCTTTCTGTGTCGCTTTTCAATAGATTTTGAGTGTAGAAGACAGTCACATAACAATTGAATGCAACATTTTTAATAATGAGAAGACGTGTGTGCCAATTTTTTCACCATGTAGCTGAATGTAGTACAATTTTTCAGTCACAATATTAATACCTTGAAGTGAATATAACCAAAATAGCATACAAGTTTTTGCATTGCAAATTTCAGGTGCAATTGCACTTCCAAGCAATCTGAGGAGGGCAACTGTTTTGCACTCCTTGATTTTCTAGATTGCCAGGCCTGAGTGAGGTCCAGAAACTGTCAGGAAAGCATACTTTCAAAGGAAATGACTGTCCAGAACTGTGTCATGACAAAAGTTTTTTCAGTTGAAAGTGCAGATAATGTAGAAACCTTTCAGTTCCTTTTACCCTTTATCTAACAAATTGGTGCACCTGCCTGTGTAATTTACAAATAAAGCGACAGAAAAACATACTTTTTTCCAAAAACTTCAACAAAACCAAATCATGTAACCTCTAACTGGAATGAACTCGGTGAGCTCATTTTAATGAGGGGGGTGGCATATGGTTTTGTTAAACTGTTTTCAAAAATTTTAAAAAACATTAATTAAAATAAATGTGTCAAGTAAAGGGTTAACCTTTTTACCTAACATGATGAGAAGACTAATGTACAGTTGGAAAAGAAATTCTTGAAGTAAATATTTTCATTTTGTGCCTCTTCTTCTTGAGGCGGACTCGATTTTTTAAACATTTTATTCATGAAAGCTTCACCTGCTGGTCACAGTTACAGTATCAGGGTTCCTGCAGGTAAGGACTCTCATAAAATTCAAGGCTATTCAAGGTCATTTCTTGATAAATTTCATCATTTTTCAAGGCCCAACAATAGCCAAATTCAAGGATTTTCAAGGCACTGCCTGCACGAGCCCTAACTGGGACATCCAGTCATTACCCCCTCGTCCCATTTGGGAGGAGGGGGTAATGACCAGAGGGTCCTTGTTAGGGCTATGCCTTCACTAACTCTGGCATTCACGAACACAGGCAATTTCCAAGCCTTGATTGACCCTCAGTAAAATTCAAGGCCATTCCTTGAATCCAAGGCCCGTGGGAACCCTGTGCATTATGATAAGATCTAGATCACGATCAAGAAAGAGACCACTTTCGAGACCACCATACTGTACATTTTATTCTTATTCATACTGTATGCACTTGTTGCTGGTGACAGGTTGCTGATGAATGTGAAAAAAAAAATGATGAATGAAATCTGTATATGACTCATTACTATATTTTACAGCAGCAACATAATTGTATTTTGTATTTTTTGCCAGAAATCATCATATGTTCAAATAATTTATTTCTATTGCCTGTAGACATTTCCATTTCAAACACTTTACTCCATTTATGAATGTATCATATTTTCTGTATTGTTCCAACCACAGAATAACTCCACATTGAAATTACGTTAGTGAAAAGCAAGAGTATTTAGACTGCAGGTGGTTTAGGGACAATCCAATCCAATCTCTCCCATACATTGTCAAAATTAGTAATGCAGAGGTAAGATCCTTTTCTCCTTTTTCTTTTTGTGGGGGAGGGGGGGGGGGGAGAAGGAGAGATGGGGGTTTAAACCTTCTGCCTTGCACTTTTTCCTGTAGTGTAATATTTGAAGAGACTCGGGTCTACTATTCTCTAATAATACTTAACTCATGTAGCATGCATCAGGGTTTAATTATATTTCATCTAAATTTGGGAGAATCCGTTTGGATTCTCGTGAAAATGGTTGCAAGAATCCATACCTGTCCTGAGCATCCCAGGATCCCATGAGGCTACCACTGTTGAATCACTGTTATAGACTTCTCAGGGACACCTGAGGCCCCATAAGGCCTGGGCTGACGTGGGGTTATTTAGTCCCGCTGATGAAGTTGCGGGAAAATTAGACCAACGTGGAGGGTCGGAATCCAAGTGTCGCGAACTCGGCGCAGGGAGATGAGTTAGACTGACGCTGTGATTCCTTCTCTGCCAAATTAGCCTGAAATAGGTTCGATTTCCATTAGGTGTGATTCCTAATCACTTCAGGCTGCGTAATGGAAAGAATGACTTAAAGTAACAACGATTCTTTTATTTACACATAAAAATAAAGCCGTTTCAATATTTCAACAATCAACAATTCGATTCTTTTCACAGAAATTTAGTTGCTAGGGTTAAATAATTCTCAACAATCATATAGTCATTCTATAGCCCTGTACTGGCACTATAGTCTACACACTGGAAATGTTACTACCGTGAGCTCGCCATAAGAGCTTCACAAATCTGAAATGTTACTACTGTGAGCTCGCCATAAGAGCTTCACCCGCTTAGGCTCAAATGTCAACGTCTGCGCGTAACTGTACCTCTGGCTGTCGGAGGGTTCCGACCAGCAATGTTCGTCATCTATAAAGCCACCGTACTTCTGTTTTGGGTCAGATATTGTCTACTCATACGTTATGTGCCTTTTGAAAGTCCTCCGTGAAAGTCGTATTGAAATATTCACTGTTCCTGGTTGAATTCACGATTCACAAATGCCCCTTTTTGTGCTAGGGCGAAATTGTCACTCACACCGATCTCCAGTCGGTATTACGATGCTTCGACAGCAAAACAAACTACTCAGAACGCAATCAGTCTGATGCTTCAAAGGGTTAATACGCACAATACAATTAACCTACACTTCTGACTATTGCAGGCTGATACCTGCTACTCGACAATCTAAACTTTAACGTGTCACCTTGGGTGTTCTTTCTCAACAAATTTGGCACTGGTAGCCGCCTATCAACCTTAAGCTAAATCAATCGTGGGAATACCTCTCTGGCGATTCCAGCCGTTCCAGGGTCCTGTGATCGAAGGTACCCCTATGCCAGGAAACAGAGTCCGCCTGTCCTGGACTTCACCAACATGTGTGTGACCCCAAGTGTGTGTCTAATGCTTTGCTCTTCAAGGTATATATACTTTTTACCCTAACCTGTCAGGTGGACACACGCTCATCTGTCCATCTGTCAAAACGGTGGGAGATGACATATATCAAGGCAGAATCAATACAAGTCATCTCGCGCGTGACTTAACGGTGATTTCACTTGTCAAGAAAACCGATTCGTTCCTGCCACGCATTGCTATCTAATGGTCAGGTGACAACATGACAGACATTTCTATTGTTTAGAATCTTGTTTCTCAATTGGCCGTGACGATATCCTGCCACCAACCAATTACGTCCCGTAAGACTCGCGACTACTGTATAACTTAAATGAGATTAGACCTTATCTAACATACTGTTTCTCCCCTGGGTCCCTGCGCTGAAGCTGGATATACACCACGTGTGTTTTTTTTTCATGTCCAGCTTCACCGAGAAGTGAAATTCACGTAGGTTTTTCGCCTTGATGCGGAATATCTTTTGAACTTACAATATCTTTATATATGAGGCCCCTTGCCCCTATATTTAGGCTGGCTTTGCCCTGACAATACTGATAACACATGTTAACCCTTTATCCATCACAGCTTTTTAATTTTTAAAACATGAATTTTAAAAAAAAAAATAAACAACATTTACCAAAAAAACCTTACAAATATGGATGTCATTGGAACCGGCTCATCGAGCCGGTTCCAATGACTGCCATATTTGTACAATTTTACTCACAAAGAGTCAGGATATTTCACGTTATGTAACTTATGTTAGACTTGTATTGGTTAATCTGCTGCCATTATGTTAGGTGAAGGGTTAAATTGACTCAATTCTTTTCATGCGATATCTAGCAGAGTCGCAGCAAGAATCTACATTGATTCTCACTGGCTTTGTTGCACGAACCTTTACATGAATCGATTCTCATCCAAATATAAACCCAGATGCATGCTCAACTGGACCGTGAGGAGTCAATATTTTCACCCTTTTTAAACTTTGCTCAGAGAAAATTCACAAAAAGTGATAAGTAACAGGAGTATTTTTTCAAATATACCATGCTACCAGCAAGCAAAACCTTAGTTCAGCAAGATTTTGTTCATTACTAATTGATTTGTTACAATATATTGGAGAGTGTCTGTAGGCATTCTCCAAACATTGTAACAAAACAATTTTATATAAAACATTCTTTTGACCGGCTGTGCAAAAAAGATAATGCACTGCATGTAAAGCCACTGAGTGTGGCTTCCAGCACTTTTTAGCCGTTATATTTATTTATTTATTGATGTTTAAGGTCACATATTTATGCACAATGGCTAATCATGACCGTGACAGTTTTACGGGTGGAGGAAACCGGAGTACCCGGAGAGAACCACCGAGCAACGACGAGCAGCTGCCAGCTCCCCAACATCGTAACTCCACACTGCAGCACAGGCAGGGTTAGATTGGTTGAAGACATGCGTACCATCGACGTGCAGTACGCCTTAGTACACAGCGTCATCGTGCCCCCACATGGGCAATGGGGGTGAAGTGTCTTGCCCAAGGACACAGCGTGGTTGCCGCAGGTGGGATTCGAACCGAGGACCTCTCGGCTTGCAGCCTGCACCTCTACCTACTGAGCCACCGCGCCCCTCTTTTTAGCCGTTACCCAACATAAAGGCCAAAACCGGTCAGCGCTATTTACAAAAATCAACATTCAGTTTTCATTTTTCTGTCTCAAAAACATAGCTTATGACCACTCACTGGAACGAGCTCATGCAGCTCGTTCCAATGAGGGGGTGCACAAGCTCATTTCAATGGGGGGGGGGGGGGGGTCATAAGCTATGTTTTTGAGACAAAAAAAGAAAATATTTAGTTATTCGAGAATTTTGTTTGCAAAGTGTCGTCTGCTTTTCGTGTTAGATAAAGGGTTAACCCTTTACCCAACGAATCGCCCGCATCTGCCCACGTAATATGCAAATACAGCTGCTGAAAAAATATTATTTTTCGAAAAATTTCAACAAAACCATATCATGTGATCCCTCTTTGGAACGAGCTCGTTCCAAAGAGGGGTCACATGTTATGGTTTCGTTGAAATTATTTTTAAAAATTTTAAAAATGATATTTAAAATAATGAATTTTGAAATCGTCTGCATTGGGTAAAGGGTTAAACAGACCCATGATAGTGGCTTCTAAAACTCCCACCACTTGAAATTTGGCAGATTGTTACAGTGCTCTGTATTTTCTGAGGAAAAAACAACAGAAAACTGGTCATAAAATCAAAATCTGAAATAAATGAATGCCAATGGTAATCACTTTGAGAAGTTACATATTGTTTTTAAGAGTGCGTTCAAAAATTTGTAATAAAAGGAAGCTACTGGAAATGAATACATGTATGTTGTTCAAAGTATTTGATAACTGTACTTGCATGGCATAAGAGATCATGTGTAATATGATACATGCTCGTATCATGCAGACTGAATTGTGATACATAAGGTATCACTAGAGAAGCATATCGTTGAGGCCCTACTGTCATCAACAGTTTTTAATGAATACAGAATGAAATGCCATGCCCTGTATGTTAGAGGTAATTCAATTTCACTCTCCCCTGTACCATACATTACTCACAGAAACAAGATATATAAACCCACCCCTGGTTAAACTGCTAAAAAAAACTGTAAAAAATCCCATTTTATTGAGGTCAGTGTTGGTAAATCAAGAAAGATTCGGTCAGCTTCTGTACATAGGTCCAAGCCTGGAAATAAGCAATCTGTCACTAGTAGAACAAGAGGCCTGTCACGCCTAGAGAGCTCCGCTGAGGGCCACTGATCGCATGGGCATGTTTTCTAATACTAATATTGTTACAAACTTTAGCCGAAAAATTTTCAGTTGTCACAAAAATTATGGCTTGGATCGATTACACACCGCCTATTGACATTACATGACGTTATAAAGTTTGGTCCAAAAATATTCAGTAGTTTAGAAATTATGGCTCGGACAAACAAAATATTTTTTTCTTGCTCATGTGGCCTGTGACCTTGACCCTGTGGGGTCACAGATTTTATAATGGTTGATGACACACCATCCATTGATAATACATATTGTTATGAAGTTTGGTGTAAAAATATTCAGCGGTTCAGAAATTATGGCTTGGACAAACAAATATCAAAAATATCTTAAGATTTTCTTGATCCTGTGACCTGTGACCTTAACCCTGTGGATTTACAGACCGCAGAATAATTGATGACACACCGTCTATTGATAATACATATTGTTATGAAGTTCGGTGGAAAAATATTCAGCGGTTTAGAAATTATGGCTCGGACAAAAAAAATGTTGACGACGTACGTACAGACAGATGGACGACGGCACGACGGACGAATCAGTATAAGAAAAGCTCTGCTGACTTTGTCAGCAGAGCTAATAAAGTCCCCAGGTGGAATTTGCTGACTGTCCCATACAGTGGGCCAGAGTATCCTCTGGGTACCCCCTTCCCTTTTTGTTCGAGACCTTGATTCAGATTGTGGTTCACAGTGGGTAAATTTGGTGATGCTACCCTGCTTTGCAGGGTAACATCACCAAATTCACCCTCTGGGGAACTCATTCTGCAGATGACAGTCTGCTTATTTCCAGGCTTGCATAGGTCGATGGACCCAAGTGGTACCATAAATTTACATTAGGCTTACCTAATAAAGTTCAACTATACTTAATTTGTTAATTGTTTTGTCAAAATATTTGATTATATGGTACATCAGGAGGAAGGTTTATTGAACTGATTTTCATCAAACTACTTGACATCAAAGGATAAACATATTTATTTACATGTATCCACCATGTGTATGGTACAATTTCAACATAATTGGGGGAACTCCCTGTATCTGTCAAAGTCTCACCATGAAATCCTCTTTTGCAGATACTTGACAAAGAAATTTACTGTTTCATTTTCAAAATAGAAACATGCATTTGGCAATATTTATTGAAATGAAAATAAAGCATTTAAATTGTTGTAACAGAATTTTATTGTAATAACAACAGTATGCACACAGTAGTTAATCTTTCACACATCTGCTTTTTCTCAAAGCATATGTAAGACAATTTGTTTGAAAGATCTTTCTGTCTTCCTGTTGAATTATAATTAATTTATAGTACAGCAAACTGTAAAATCAGGCATCGAATTTGAGAAACGTAACATTGGAGGGGAGGTGCAAAAAATCATGAGAATCTGTCCCCAATTGTAAGGTCAAAAGATAGCATCACAAATCAGGAACCTCCCATTAAAATTGTGAGACTTAACATGAGTGGGATATGATCAATTCAGCTAGAACAAGCTTGGAGATAAGAGGCCTCTCAGCCTAGACAGCTCTGGTCAGTGTCACTGCTTTTAGGGAGTTCTACATAAAAGAAAAGAATCCAAGTGTTACTGCTTGTGACTTTGACCTTGATATGACAATGGGTCAAGGTCATGACACAAAGTTAGCTTACGGGTAACAATTGAGTGAAGGATGAAAAAGATCTGTCAAATAGATTCAATTATACAGACCAGACATGGGTTGTATAATCTTCACCTTGATGATATGACCTTGGATCAAAGTCGCAATACACATTTGAGTCATTAGCAATAATTGTACCCAGTCCCAGTATGATTAACACCTGTCAACCATACCAAGTTATATATACAATACAAGGGTCGCATAACAATATCAAAGTTCTGCTATCTGTGACCTTAACCTTGAGGATATGACCCTGGATCCATGTCATGAAACACCTTTGAGTCATGAACAATAATTGTACCAAGTATGAATAAGATCTGTCAATCATACCAAGTTATATGGACTGGACAAAAGTGACAGGGAAAGGTCAAAGTTTTTCTGTTACCTTAACACAGAGATTGTGACCTTGACCTTGAGGGTCACATACCATATTATAATTCGTGACACACTGTCTTTTGATAATATATATTGTTATAAGATTTGGTAAAAAAATATTCAGTGGTTAAAAGTTATGGACCAGAGAAATGAAATGTTGACGACGGACAAATCATTATCAGAAAAGCTCCACTGGCACTTGTCATGATCAGCTAATAAAGAGCAGGCTTGGAAATTTCAGGAGAGCGGTTTTTAGCTCTCCTTAATGCCCTCCTGAAAGAATTAAGGAGAGCGAAAAATTGCCCTCCTAAATATTTTGGTCTGGGATGATTGAGATTACATGTATTATGCTCACATTAAATTTTTGTTGTAAAGCAAAAATGTAATTTAACTTCGAAGACACATAACATCACGTAATTTCATTTTGAAAGTGGTTTAGTGGTAAACGGTAATGGCTGCAACCATACCCAAACACAGTTGCAATCATTTGAAGTAAAATGGGTCACAGCAATATTTTTTTTCTGTCAGTTTCAAGTTCAGCAACTGACATCACAGTTTGAGGGGTAATTATTCAAGGAATATTGACACTATAATATACTACCATTACTACTATCCTGTCACTTGAAGCACTTGCACCAGGATGTGACTCTAGATTCAAGCAGACCTGTTGTCCAAGAAAGTCATACGCCTACCACTACCACCTTTAACCCCCTTGGGGGGTTGAAGGTGGTAGTGGTAGGCATATGACTTTCTTGGACAACAGGTCTGGGTACACACACAGGTCTTGTCAAGTGTGTGTTCGGTTGTTGAGTGAGACATCTAGATGTCTAAGAGATTTCGCTTTACCTTAGTCAAGTTAATAAAATCACTGATGTAGTCTGTTGGTTTCAGTTTCAATGAGTTCGTTCAACTGGATACTCAAAATGCTGTGTAAAGCTAATTGCTCTCCTAAGCTGATTGAGGAGAGCGATTTTTTGCCCTCCTGCATTTTTCAGAATGCCAGGCCTGAAAGAGGTCACATCTTAACTTGTTAATGGGTTTACATTTATAACATGGTGGTATTCTATAGGAAAAAGGATTGTGATGCTTTTCTGCTTTCTCTGTTTTCACTGTGTCATGTGACTTACCTCTTGACAGCATTTAGGCCAAATAAATAGCAACATCTAATGCATGATCTCTCTCCAGATGGCAAGATCCAGTCCTGGAAATGAGACGGGCGCAAGTGCAATTGCTCCCGTCAGCTCCCTTGATTTCTATTTTATGGGAGCTAAAAAATGCACTGGTTGAAAAATATTGTGGAGCACTAATATAGTGTGAGGGCAAAAAAATGTGTGTTGTTTTGAGAAAGCAGCACTCTGTGGCCAGTGACAAGTTACTGTCATAATTCATCAATTCCTTATACATTTAACCCTTTGAACACTAGTGGTATCTGCCAAGCCAGTTCAATGGCAGCAATTAGAAGAGTCCATATTCATTATGTAGGGTAGACCAATCAATATTTTCAACGTGCAGCCTCAGGGCTGCACGTTGAAAATACTAATTGGTCTACCCCACACATTTACTGGACAGCCATCCTATTTAATAATGTTATGATGTATCATGTTCCTGGCTGGAAAAGCAGCCACTTGGGTTCAAAGGGTTAAGATTTCTGGTGTTTGGTGACAGTATTCCCTCGAATTCATATACTAACATTTTACGGGTGCAATTTACTCTCATCTCTGATTTTGCAGGAGCTTAAAACTGCATGCGTCAATTTTAACCATTTCCTGCACTGCAAGAGCATTAGTTGTTGCTATTTATTTTGATGGAAATTCTGTGAAGATGTAAATGTAAATGGCATGCCACTCTAGTTATATGTGGATGCAATGCACAACCTTTGAGTCAAGTTTGTTTCAATAGATTTGCATTTTATGCTGTGTTGTTTTATCGTAAGCTGTACTGCATTTGCGTATTTTACAACTGAAGTAAACCTCCATATAACCTAAACGATTGTTTGTGTGTTCTTACCAGGCCTACTAGAATTTTGTATGAACAGGAGATGGGTTTTGTTGCAGAGAGTTTGCCCGACCATTGCAAGAGTGAAACAAATGTTCCGACATAGTGTTGAATGTGTCCCAATACAGCTCCAGCAGGTATGCAGTTAGACGATCAAAAATAGGGGTGTATCACCAATCTACCTGGATATTATTCATTTTGTTCCATCAATTTCCTAATATCTCTGTGACCCCTCACTACAGGGTGTACCCCCACAAAATGGCTCTTCCCGGGCAGTCGTAGGACGCTTAATTTTTATTATTTCATTTTGAACACCAGACAGGGTTCACCTGCTGGGCTTTAAACAGGATTACGTTCAGATGCATATTAGGTGAAACTTGTGTTTCGCTTTTTAACCCAATAATGAGTGGGGTTTCGTAATTTGAAGGTTAAATTAAATTACTGGCTGTACCCAGTATGGTTCATGAACTGATAATGTGGTCAAGCTTCTTGTGCTTTTGGGGTCCAAATTAGCCTGGCTCCAAATTAGTCGAGGTCCGAACTGCAAGAAGGTTTCAGCTGAGGGGACGAATGTCACATTTTGCAATGGATTTTGGAAATATAATATATTAAAATTCAAATTGTTCAGAGATAAATTTCGCTTGGTAATCTGTGGAATTGAATCGGAAAGAAATATAGGCTTCACAAACAACTTTGTAAGTTCGTTGGGAATACGAAAATGATTTTTTAGCAACATTTAATTGTTCATTTTTTCCATAAAGTCATGAAAAAATCCACGTTTACAGGACTGCATGAGTATCACTATCGTTTAAATTCATTATACCTGTAACTGAAATTTTCGCAAGAACAGTCATGTACAGTACAAGTCAGCCGACCAAAAATTTCATGCAAATCGCGATCTCGTTTTAATCAATGAAATCGCAGTTTGTGCAATCTCGATTCCGCTGCTATTTCGGCTCGATTTACTTGACGCATTATCAATTAAATCACGATTGCAGTTTCCATTGCGCTTAATTTTAATAGACACGTAAACAAAATTTCTTCCATTTTTGTGATCACACCACTGTAGTAGTCTATTTTTGTTTGTTTGCATTTAATAACTCCCAATCTTTCAAAATGCATTTTTAGAAAAACTGCCTAAACAACCGTCGGGGGGTGGGTGTGGGGGATGGGGGGAGGTTGTGGAACCTATATTCAAACCTGGCCTATATTACTGGCTGGAAAGTACACATATCAACTTTGGTTGAAATCAAATAATCCAAACTGGAGTTATCGGTCGGTAACCAATTGTTTACAGACAGATGAATGGACCGACGGAAGGACCGACCGACAGATGGACGGATGAAAGTCATGACTATAGCCCTGACTGTAAGCAGTCTGGCTAAAAATGCATTTTGTACCAAAGAAAAAATATTGCTTAAATGGCCCTGGATGATGAGGAGGTGGGGGGAGGGGGAGGGGGTGGGGGGTGTTAGGGGAGTCATTTTTTTCCACATGTGGTCAGTCTAAATCCTTCAGAATGCATTTTGAGCAAAGAGAAAAAAAAAATGCCTAACTGGCACCGAGGGGGGGGGGGGGGGGAAGGTGGGTGGTGTTTGGGGAGTTTTTAACCACAAGCTTTAAGCAAAACTGTAAAAATGCATTTTTGACAAAAGAAAAATAAAAGTGCCTAATTGGCCCCAGGGGAGTGGGGTGGGGGGTGGGGGGGGGGGGGGATACGTGAGTTTAAAAAACGTTCCCCATGTAGTGACTGTAAATAGTTCAAAATGCATATTGGAGGATAGAAACAAAAACAAAAAAATGCCAAATTGGCGGGGGCTGGGCAGGGCAATAACTTCAACAATTTTCATTGGATAATTGTGGTCATCAAACTTGACCTAGAGACATGCATTGAAAAGAATTGAAATCCATTAACTTTTGTTTAAGTTATGGCATAAAGAAAGTTTGGACTGATGGACAGACGGACAGACTGACAAACGGACGGGCTGGCAGATAGACGGACGGACCAAGCTCTGTGCTATATCCTTCCCTTGTGGGAGGGGATAAAAAGTAATAAAGTATGTGGTAGAAGCCTAATTTGAAATTTAGAGAAACCAAGTTCAAAAAGTGTTGTAAAAAGGGTTAAATTAATGCCAATATTATTTGAAACACTGTGTACAGCTTCAGTAGACCTTGCCCGAAATGAAAAAAGAAATGACGTTGTAACAGAGTGTTTGGAGAATGAAAGGTAGAACCTTGAAAAGCAGAACTTTAGTCCGAAACTTTAAGCTGGGTATACTAAGTTAAATTGATTGGCAAAAAAAGGGTTAAATATTTCCTAAAACCGATAAAAGAAATCACTGATGTAAATGGAATCATTAAGTTGTATTAACCATGCAAGAATTTAGAGATGAGCCGATTAGTAAAATGCCCCATCAGATGAATGCCGATTATTTTAGACAACAATCGGCCGATACCGAATGCCGATGTCAGATGGTTTCTTTATTATTCAAGCTGACTGCAGAAACTGGGTGATTTACCTTAATCAGAATCCCCATCAACCCGGAAGATAACACACTTTTACCATACTGACTCGTGTCGAAGCCCATACTCGTGTCGAAGCCCACCCCCCGCTTTTTCAGATTTGTGAACCAGGGTGCCTTACTCGAGTCACAGTCCACCCCCCAAGTTTCAAATTGGACGAAAGTTGTTTGAGACAAGACGTCAAATTTACAGGCATCAAATGGAAAAATAGCTTGACTTGTTGCAACACTGTACTTACCAAATAGAACTGCAATACTGTATTATGTATATTTTTTGGAGTTGAGATTTTTGTGTTGTTAAATTCGTCTTTTGTGTACTACATTATGTCTGTGTTCAGTGTAATAAGTCTTCATTAAAATATTATCCCAAGCAAAATTGACTTATTTTTTTGTCGACCTCGTTTTTGGAAGCTGTCACTTGTTTCAAATGAGAGTGCAGGCTGCTGTCAATAGTTGTCTGAAACACGCGCACAACATATAGTTTTTACAGTTTTCACAGTGGTCGAATATCATCAGAAAGATACTGATTGAACACTGCCACTTTCAAGCGGGGCACAACTCATTGTAAAAGAACACTGCCACGTTCGAGCGTGTGCATCTCATTGTGAAAAACAGGTATTCAGAAATTAATGAGAAAGTGGTAATTAAAAATAAACTCTGGTATTTGAGAATTTTTTAACAATATAACCAGGAATATGATTTATGACATATTGGTTCAATAAATCATGCTCATTTATCATTTCATCATGCTCTGCAACATGTGAAGTTATGACTTTCAGTGTAAAATCAAATTTTCAAATTTGCCAAGGGAGGCAACTATTTTGTTATTCATATTCCGCTGTGTAAATTTTATCTGGTCTTCATATGAAGAATTTTTTTATTGATTTTGTGTGAAGCTTTATTTTGTTTTACGCATAATAAAATGTACATATTAAAAAAAACAGCTATTTTTAAACAGACTATGTTTGCCTGTTTTCAAGGGGGTGGTTTGCAGTGTTGATTGTCAACTTACGTCCATTTCTGGCTTCGAGAGTAAAAAAAAAATGAAAACACCACATGGTTTTCTGCTTGTTTTATTCATTAAATTGAGGATTAAAACCCGAAATCTGAACTGTATGTACAAGATAATTATGAGAATTTTTAAAGCAAATTCTATAAAATTGGTAGGTGGTTTCCAAAGAAACGTAACATACCCAGTGGATACTTACTTGTCTTATATCGACAATTTCCGACGCATCCCAACGCGACTTGCAAGCACTAAGCCCCCCCCCCCCCCCCCTCCCCACCTTCCCATCACCACCACTTTGCAATTTATCCACTGCAAGCACCTCCTGGGCTTCGACACGAGTCAGTACGGTAATACTCACTTAAATAAATTAAATAACAGACATCAAAGGGTTAATTTTATGTCAATGAAGCACCATCAGTGCAGAATATTTTCGATTTAAAATAAACAGCTAACAACTGAGTCGAGAACTCATCACGTGCATCGTCACGGTAAATTGTGTTCTGAACCTTTGGTGCGGTTTACATCAACAATGGAAACAATTCATTTCAAAGTCGGGTCTTTGCCGAATCGCCCCCTACACAGGCTTTGAAGTCGACTATCAGTTATTTGGAAGAAAATGTTTAGTGAAAATCAAAAGCCGTTGTTGGAACCACACGTTTTAAAGTAGGAGTTTCTTTTCGGTAAACCCATATATGGGATTGTGTCACACGAGTTATGACGTTGCACTGCATTATCTATTTTTATCATGTGCTCCACACAATTCAACATGAGAAAAATTCAGTGGCTGCTTCGTGTTGATAAATCCCACCCCGAATGGCCCGATATTAAACTTTTTGCACCCAAACCTTTCACAATTAACATGGATTACTAATATGGAGGAATTATCTGTCCAATATATATTTAATGAGACGATGAGCGTGGTTGAAAGAAATATTGCAACATTTTGCAGAATGAAGTACAGTTTGGGCAGTGAAGAGTGTCCGTATTCACATGACGGATAAAAAACAACTCGGTACACAGTTACACAATCAAAATCTTTAATATAATATTCTGCCCTTTTATTCACGAACCATCATTTACATGGTATCAGTAACAGACGAGTTACGTACCGATCGCTTGCCACTGGTTGTCCCATGAAGTGGAAGAAAGTTCATCAATAACACTTTCTCTTTCACTGAGTTTCAGACAATCGGCGAGGGCCGATGTTTAATCATGAGTGCCGATGGTGAACCGATGGGTGCTTATCGGCCGAGTGCCGATGTTACACCGATTAATCGTCTCATCTCTACAAGAATTAGAGTAAGAAAGTATGTGGCAAAGTCTAATTTCAAATACAAAGAAAGTAAGTCTAAAAACATGTTTAAAAGGGGTTAAAATCATGCCGCTATTAATGAAAATCACTGTAGAAATGTTTAGTAGATAGTAGACATTGTCCCAAATAAGAAACAGTGACATTCCTCTAAACTGTTTGAAGAATTAAAGGTGTAACTTTAAAACACCCCCCCCCCCCCCAAAAAAAAAAAACTTTAACCAAAAGCTTTAACCTGGAAGTTGTAAGTTAAATTGCCATACAAAAAAGGGTTAAATATTCCCAAAATAACATGAAACATAAAAAAAAACATAATGAGAATAATACAATCAATAGTAATATTAATTTAAAAGAAAAAAAAAACAAAAAAACTTTAAGGTTGACAAAAAAATTTTTACCACAAACTTTAACCAAAACTCCAAATGTGAACAGATGGACAGATGAAAGTCCTAACAGGAGAAAAAAAAAAAACCCACTTGAACCTTCAGTAAAAAACTTTAACCACAAACTTTAACCAAAACTCTAAATGTTAATAGATGGACAGACGGACGAAAGTCATAACTATAGCCCTCACTGTAAACAGTCGGGCTAAAAATTCAGGCATCAATCAAGTACTTTGGGCCCACTTATGCTACATGCCAAATTTGGTTCAAATCAGCCTATCGGTTCTTTAAATAGAAATTTTGGGCAGAGCCCAAAATGGGTATGTGCCCACAGAGAGCCCAAATATTGATCTACTAACTTCTCTTGAACAAATTTTAATCTTCAACACCAAACAGTGTTACATACCATATATTAAGGCAATCTCTCTGGTGGTTCATGAGAAGATTTTTAAAGATTTTTAGGCTTTGGCATCATTAACTGGTTGAGGGCTAGATTATTTTTGGTGGTCTGATTTGTTCATCAAAAACTTCCTTTATTACAAATTATTGGAGAGTGCCCATAGGCACTCTCCAATAATTTGTAATAAAACACAGTTATATGGACAAAGTATTATTTGCATTTGATTGAATATGAAACGTGAGCAAGGAAAATGTTGGCTTTTGCTCTGGTACCCTCATTTGTCTGAAAGCCCTGATAGTGGCTTCTAGCACTCAACCAGTTAACCAGAGCCCGAAGGCAGCCGCTTCATTTGAACAAAATAGAAAGGGTATACCCCAGGGATGGTTTGTGCAATATATGTTTGAATTTGGCTGAATGGCTGTGAAGAAGAAGCCAGGTCTGCAAAAGTTAAAAGATGACAGACGACATAGTGATGGCAATGCCTCACACTGACTTTCAGTCAGGTGAGCTAACAAAAGCTATCGCTGAAAGCAATTAAAACACCACTGCACTGCTGGACTCACAATGCATAAATGAATTAAAAACGAAGTTAGGACTGTAACTCTGTTGAAAAAATTGACAAAGTAAGGGAAGTAACGCTGGTGAAAAATATGCAGCCAAATGTTACAATTTGGACTCCCATAGGGAGCATAAATATTAACCCAGCGACTTGATTTGAACAAATTCTAACCCCATAGAGATGTTGTGTACTAAATATCAAATGAATCTGACTGGTGGATCTGAAGAAGAATTTTAAAGATTATTCTGCATATTGCATGGGGAGCCCGAATATTGACCCAGGGACTCGATTTGAACAAACTTGAATCTGACACCCCGAAAGATGTTGTAAAGCAAATATGAAAGAATTCTGACTGGTGGGTCTGAAGAAGAAGATTTTAAAAGAAATTTTCTCATATTGCACTAAGTTAAACAAATATCAACCCAGGGATCCGATTTGAACAAACTTGAATCTGAAAGACCAGTTATTCAGAAGAAAATTTTTTTTTTCAATTTTTGCAAATATGCATTTTTTTGATGCCCCTTGTACAGAACAGCCTGACACAACAGATGGCTTTTTTTACGATTCCATTCTACTGGTCCTAAGGATGCTTCATACAAAACAAGAGGCTCCAGGGGGAGCCCACCTGACATGGTAGCCTAAATATCAACCCAGGGAATTGATTTCAACAGGTTGCATCTGACCCTCCTCAGAAAAGCTTATACCAAATATCCAAAGATTCTGTCCAGTGGATCTAAAAAAAAAAGAGAAGATTTTTGAAGAGTATCCCTCATATTGACTAAGTAATAATTCAGGCTCCCACTGGGAGCCCAAACATGAACCCAGGGGTTTGGCCTGAACAAACTTGAATCTCACCTCCGTAAGGATGCTGTATACTAAATATCAAAAGATTCTGACTGTTGGATGTGAAGAAGAAGATTTTTGAATATCAACCCAGGGAATTGATTTCAACAAGTTGCATCTGCCCCTCCAAAGAAAAGCTTACACCAAATATCCAAATATTCTGACCAGTGGATCTAAAAAAAAAAGAAGATTTTTAAAGAATATTTCTCATATTGAACCAAGTTATAATTTGGGCTCCCACTGGGAGCCCAAATATCAAACCAGGGACTTCGATTGAACAAACTTGAATCTCACCCCCCTAAGGATGCTGCAAACCAAGTATCAAAACATCCCGGCAGCTGAATCTGAAGAAGATTTTGAAAGAAAATTCCTCATTTTGAACTAAGTTATAATTCAGGCTCCCCCACTGAGCCCAAATATGATCCCAGGGACTTGGCTTGACCAAACTTGAATCTCACCCCCCTAAGGATGCTGCATACCAAATATCAAAACATTCTGACTGCTGAATCTGAAGAAAATTTTTAAAGAAAAATCCTCATTTTTGAACCAAGTTATAATTCAGGCTCCCATAGAGAGCCCAAATATTAACCCAGGGACTTGGCTTGAACAAACTTGAATCTCACCCCCCTAAGAATGCTGCATCCAAATATCAAAACATTCCGACTGCTGAATATGAAGAGGAAAATTTTTAAAGAAAAATCCTCATTTTTTAACTAAGTTATAATTCGGGCTCCCACAGTGAGCCCAAATATTACCCCAGGGATTTGGCTTGAACAAACTTGAATCTCACTCCCTAAGGATGCTGCATACCAAATATCAAAACATTCTGTCTGCTGGATCTGAAGAAGAAGACTTTTAAAGAAAATTGCTCATTTTGAACTAAGTTACAATTCGGGCTCCCACAGGGAGCCCGAATATGAACCCAGGGACTTGGGTTGAACAAACTTGAATCTCACCCCTAAGGATGCAGCATAGCAAATATCAAAACATTTCGACTGCTGGATCTGAAGAAGAAGAGTTTTAAAAAAAATTCCTCATTTTGAACTAAGTTACAATTCGAGCTCCCATAGGGAGCCCAAATATAGACCCAGGGATTTGATTTCCATAAACATGTGAAACAATCTTCCAAAGGTGTTATATGTGAAATTTGAAAGCTTTTGGAGCAGTGGTTTGGGAGAAAAGTAGTCATAAATGTTTTTCCCATTAAAAAATGCTGACTCCGCACCTTTTCAAAGTCCCGAAAAAGTACTCCATGATAAAAACGATAGCAATTTTTTCAGACCATTCTATTCTGTTGGTCCTAAGGAAGGTTCACACCAAATAAGAATTCTCAATGCCGTGCAGTTTTGGAGATATGGGCATTTTAAATTTTTCTATTTTTAGCTCTTAAGTACTTATGACCCAACAAGCCCTCATATCAAATCTGGTTCAAATCAGACTCTCGGTTTGGAAAATAGAAATTTTGGGTAGGGCAAAAATTCTAGCCCCTCCCGTAACGAAGGCAAATATAGCTCCTCGAACTTCTCTTGAACAAATCTGAGTCTACACCTCAAAAGGAAGCTGCACACCAAATATCAAGTCTCTGCTACTGCTAGGTCACGAGAAGAAGATTTTTTAAGATTTAAGCGCACTTTTTGGGCTTGGCCCTACCGAGTGGCGAGTCAACTTGATTTGAACAAAATCAAAATGCGATGTCATAACAAACTATTATCTCACATTTCAATTAAATTGGTTCAACGGGTTTGGAGGTGAAGATGCAAACACCATGTTCACAGACGATGGACGGTGAGTGATCACTATATACTTTCAGTCAGGTGAGATAATAACAGTTCTCTGTTCCGTGTGGTTAAGGAAAAATGGGCGATTTAATTTTTTTCTGGTTATAGCCCTTGGGGTTCCCACAGGGCTGTAAAAAAGTTTTTCGAACATCAATCAATTACTTAGGACCCACTTATACTACATGTCGAGCCTGGTTAGTTCTTGGATGTGTGACCATCCGAGCGATCGATTCAGACTCCCGTGTTGTGTCCTTGGGCAAGGCACTTAACCCCGATTGTCCACATGGGGGCACGATGATGCCTTGTACTAAGGCGTACTGCACGCTGATGGTGCACATGTCTTCAACCAATCTTACCCTGCCTGTGCTGCAGTGCGGAGTTACGATGTTGGGAAGCTGGCAGCTGCTCAACGTTGTTCGGTGGTTCTCTCCGGGTACTCCGGCTTCCTCCACCAGTAAAACTGTCACGGTCATGATTAGCCATTGTACATATGTATGTGACCTTAAACACCAATAAATAAATATAAATAATACTACATGTCAAATTTGGTTCAAATCGGCCCAGCGGTTCTTGAAATACAATTTTGGGCAAATATTGACCTACCAACTTCCCTTTACCAATCTTCAGCACTAAGGGATGTTCCATACCAAATATCGAGGCATTCTCTCTGGTGTTCATGAGAAGAAGATTTAAAAGATTTTAAGGCTTTTGAGGCATTAACCTCAGCCCAAAGATGGCAGCTGTTTCATGTGAACAAAATAGAAAGGGTATACTCCATAGATGGTCTGTGCAACATGTTTGAATTTGGCTTAATGGTTGTGAAGAAGACAAGTTTCCAAAAGTTAATGGACGATGGACGACAGGCCCTGGTCGCCAATGGATGAAAACAGCTCACACTGACTTGCAGTCAGATGAGCTAAAAATGTTCTAAGTCGAGAAAGGGAGGCTCTGATGTAAAAATAATTGGACGGAACCCATATTCAAACTTGCCCTGTATTACTAGCTCGGTAATAAACATACCAACTTTGGTGGAGATCAAATAATCCGAAACCAAAAATGTTTACAGATGGACAGAGACACGGACAGACTGATTACATAATACAACCGTTTTTTTTTTTTAAATTGACAACGTAACTTGGGTGAAAAAAATGTGGACAACTTTTTATCCCCCAAAATTAAAATTTAGGGGGGATATAGCTGTGGCGCTATCTGTCCGTCCGCCTGTAGATAGATTTGATTTCCACTCTCTAACTAAAATTCTGCTTAACCGACTGAAACCAAACTTGGCATGTGGGTTAGGCATGATGAGAGGAAGAACCCTATTTATTTTGGGATCATTGTGCCAAACAAAGGTCAAGGTACAGTGACCTTGAACTTTAATTTTCATTAGCGTTGGTTTCCGCTCTGCAATTAAGGTTCTGCTGGGCCGACCGACGCCAAACTTTGCATGTGGGTGAGGCATGATGAGAGGAAGAACCTTATTTATTTTGGGATCATTGAGCCAAAGGTCACAGTCACAGTGACCTTGAACTTCAATTTTTATCAGTGTTGTTTTCCACTCTGTAATTAAAGTTCCACTTGGCCAACTTAAACCAAATGTGGCATGTGGATTAGGCATGATGAGAGGAAGAAACCTATTTATTTTGAGGTCAATGTGCCAAAGGTCAAAGTCACAGTGACCTTGATCTTAAACATTTACTAGAGCTGGCTTCTCTAAATGAAATTTTGCTTGCCCGAGTTGGCCTATGGGTTGAGCATGACAAAAGGAAGAATCCTATTTATTTTTTAGGTTATTATGCCATAGGTCAAGGTCACAGTGGCTTTGAAATTGAAATTTCATCGATCGGAGCTGGTTTTAGCTCTCTTAATTAATAAAATTATGGCTTGTGGGTTGAGCATGATAAGAGGAAGAACCCTACATTTTTAAAGAACTTTCCTTATATTGTACTAAGTTACAATTTCAGCTCCCTGCTCCCAAATACAACCCAGGGACTAGGATTGAACAAACTTGAATCTAACCCTCCTAGAGATGTTGTATATCAATGAAAGTGTCAATGACACTGTAGCTCAACATGTGTTGTACATGTACATGAATTTTGTGTGACACAGCAATGACACACATCTAGGCAATGACCTGACAACAAAGGTACATGTAAAGTGTTGTAAAGGTCTGTACAGAAATACTGACCGTCGCCTGTAAAAAATGTACAGGTAAAGTATGACTAAACTAAGTTCTAAGAACGTTGGCAGCGGCGACATTTTTTGACAGAAATTGAAGAAAATCGCCAGCTCCCATCTAGAGGTCACCCCAAACAAGCAGACCGGGTTTCAAAGCAATCCAATCATAAATGTGCCCTGTAGGGTGTGCCAAAGGGAAATATTGTGGACTGACTAAACTAAGTTCTAAGAACGTTGGCCGTGGCAACATTTTTTGACGGAAATTGAAGAAAATCGATAGCTCCCATCTAGAGGTCACCCTAAACAAGCATACAAGGTTTCAAAGCAATCCGATCATAAATGTGCCCTGTAGGGTGTGCCAAAGGGAAATATTGTGATTTGACTAAACTAAGTTCTAAGAACGTTGGCCGAGGCAACATTTTTTGACGGAAATTGAAAATGAAAGTGTCAATGACACTGTAGCTCAACTTGTCAAGACAAAGACATGCACATGTATAGTATGTGACACAGCAATGACAAACATCTAGGTAATGACCTGATAACAAAGGTACATATAAAGTATTGTAATGGTCTGTACATAAATACTGACCGTTGCCTGTAACAAATGTATAGGTAACGTATTGTAAAGGTGGGTGACAGTCAGATGCTAAACTAGAAAAGAAAACTTTGAGTCCCAGAGTGGGTCTGACTGAATCCCAAAATATTTGTTCTCATAGCACAGTGATAATAAAGGCACCCCAAAACACACTCGTTCCTGTCCCAAGGTGAAAACAAAGGTACCCAAGAAGTTTTGTGAAGATCAATTCATAAATACGAGCTGTATAGAACTTGTGACAAAAAACTGATTGGACCTAATTTTGGTACAAAATGGCCACTGGCAGCCATCTTGAATTTTGGACCGTACCCAGAAACACTCATTCTCGTCCCAAGGTGATAGCAAAGGTACCCAAGAAGTTTTGTGAAGATTGGTTCATAAATACAGCCCTATCCTGAGCCGTATTGACATGTGTGCTCACATTGTGCAAGTAGCACTGAATAAGTCAAAGTTCATCTAATTTGCATAATTTCTACACGAAAAAAACCCCCTTAGAATATGTGATGTATTCCATGTTACTAAACAATCATACAAAAATTTATTCAAATCAGAACTTTCATACAGAAGTTCTGTACAAAAGACTTATTGCACTAATTTTGGTACAAAATGGCTGCTGGTGGCCATCTTGAATTTCGGACCACACCCAAAAACACTCGCACTCATCCCACGGTGATAACAAAGGTACCCAACAAGGTTCGTAAAGATTGGTTCATAAATATGGCCTCTAGTCTGAGCTGTATAGAAGTTGTGTACAAAAAACTGATTAGACCTAATTTCGGTACAAAATGGCCACTGGCAGCCATCTTGAATTTTAGACCGCACCCAGAAACACTCGTTTTCGTCCCAAGGTGATAACACAGGTACCCAAGACATTTCGTGAAGATCAGTTCATAAATACAGACTCAAGTCTGAGCCGTATTGACATGTGTACTTACTGTGTGTAAGTAGCACTGAAAAAATCAAAGTTCATCTAATTTGCATAATTTCTGCACGAGAAAAAAACCCGTATTATATGTGATGTATCCCATGGTACTAAACATTCACACAAAAAATTATTCAAATCAGCGCTTTCATATGGAAGTTCTGTGCAAAAATCTGATTGCACCTAATTTTGTACAAAATGGCTGCCATCGGCCATCTTGAATTTCGGACCGGACCCCAAAACACTCGTTCTCGTCCCACGGTGATACCAAAGGTACCCAAGAAGTTTCGTAAAGATCGGTTCATAAATACGGCCTCTAGCCCAAGCCGTATTGGCATTTGCACTTACGGTACTGAAATAAACACCAAACAAGAGCACCACTGGGCATTGCATCATACGCCCGTGAACTGTTCAAATTGTACCATTTTAACACATTTGCAGTTTTTTTAGAGTGCGAGAAATTTATACTGGCATATATATATATATATGTTATGGTCAGACTTTGAAATCAGTGATTTTGTGAAATGACTAAATTGTTCAGTCATTTGAGAAAAAGACTAACAAGTTTGAAGCCAATCAAAAAACAAATACTAAAGTTATCATCCGGAAACCAAATATTTGACGAAGAATTCTAAGTCCAACAGGGGCCATAATTCAGGCAAAAATTGTTCAGACCGACCCCATATTCGAACTTGACCTGTATTTTGTTGTGATTAAACCACATACCAAGTTTGGAGCCAATCGGAAAACAAATACTAAAGTTATCATCCGGAAACCAAATATTTGACGAATTCTAAGTCCAACAGGGGCCATAATTCAGGCGAAAAATGTTCGGACTGACCCCATATTCGAACTTGACCTGTATTTTGTTGTGATTAAACCACATACCAAATTTGGAGCCGATCGGAAAACAAATACTAAAGTTATCATCCGGAAACCAAATATTTAACGAATTCTAAGTCCAACTGGGGCCATAATTCAGGCGAAAAATGTTCGGACCGACCCCATATTCGAGCTTGACCTGTATTTTGTTGAGATTAAACCACATACCACATTTGGAGCCGATCGGAAAACAAATACTAAAGTTATCCGGAAACCAAATATTTGACGAATTCTAAGTCCAACTGGGGCCATAATTCAGGCGAAAAATGTTCGGACCGACCCCATATTCGAACTTGACCTGTATTTTGTTGTGATTAAACCACATACCACATTTGGAGCCGGTCGGAAAACAAATACTAAAGTTATTTCGGAAACCAAACGGACGGACGGACGGACGGACGGACGGACAACGCCATACTATAATACGTCCCGTTTTTCAAACAGGTGTATAAAAACATCAAAATTAGTCTAATTTGCACAATTTACGCACGAGAAAAAAACCCGTATTATATGTGATGTACCCCATGGTACTAAACATTCATACAAAAAATTATTCAAATCAGAGCTTTCATATGGAAGTTCTGTACAAAAAACAGATTTCTGCATCATCGGTACAAAATGGTGGCTGGCAGCCATCTTGAATTTCGGACCGCACCCAAAAACACTCGTTCTCGTCCCACGGTCATAACAAAGGTACCCAAGAAGTTTCGTAAAGATCGGTTCATAAATACGACCTCTAGCCCGAGCCATAGCCAATTGTTGACGTACGGACAGACGGACAGACGGGCCATGACAATAGCTCAAATTTGACTTCGTCAAAGTTGAGCTAAAAATTGATAGCTCCCATCTAGAGGTCACCCTAAATAAGCATGCCATGTTTCAAAGCAATCCGATCATAAATGTGCCCTGTAGGGTGTGCCAAAGGGAAATATTGAGGTCTTCTTTAGATCCGGTTATCAGAATGCTTTCATTTTTAGCTCAACTTGACAAAGTCAAGCTGAGCTATTGCCATCACTTCTCGTCCATCGGAATACGTACATACGTACGTTATGTACATACGTACGTTACATACATACGTATGTACGACATACGTATAGGGATATAGGGAGCCCAAATATTAACTCAGCGACTTGATTTGAACAAATTTGAAACTGACCCCCCTATAGATGTTAGAAAGGATTCTGACTGGTGGATCTGAAGAAGAAGAGTTTTAGAGAAATTTCCTCAAATTGCACCAAGTTAAACTTTGGGCTCCAATAGAGAGCACAAATACTAACTCAGGGACCCGATTTGAACAAACTTGAATCTGACCACCCTAGAGATGTTGCATACCAAATATGAAAGCATTCTGACTGGTGGATCTGAAGAAGAAGGTTTTTAAAGAAATTTTCTCATATTTCACTAAGTTAAAATTTGAGCTCCTACAGGGAGCCCAATTATTACCCAAGAGACTGGATTTGAACAAACTTGAAGCTGACCCCCCTACAGATGTTGTATACCAAACATGAAAGGATTCTGACTGGTGGATCTGAAGAAGAAGATTTTTAAAGAAATTTCCTCAAATTGCACCAAGTTAAACTTTGGTCTCCAATAGAGAGCCCAAATCTTAACCCAGGACTCGATTTGAACAAACTTGAATCTGTCCCTCCCCCCCCCCCATCCCCCCCCCCCCCCCCCCCCCAAAGAGATGTTGTATAACAAATATGAAAAGATTCTGACTGATGGATCTGAAGAAGATTTTTTGGAATTTTTGAAAAAATTTATGGGTGCTATCAGTTATGCCCCTTCTGGTGCCCCCTGTGGGCGCGGCAAGTTTTTTGTATAAACTTGAATTGACATATGATATGGAACATGCACACCAAATTTGGTTCAATTTGGTACAGGAGTTTATGAGGAGAAGTCGATAATGTAAAGTTCACAACGGACGACGACGACGGACAGCAAGTGATAAATTGAGCTCCCTTCGGTGAGCTAAAAAAATAAATATATTCTATTATTAAATATTTCAATTTAATGTTTTCAAATTTATTTTAATATTTTGAAAAACCAGACATTTCAAATGTACTGGTCTAATTCTTGACTATTGTCTGATATTGATAATCACAACTGAAAAGTATTCATGAATACACCTCAAATTTGATTGTATTCGAATATGTATATGAATACTTTACAATTGCATGCATACTGAATCCTTAAAAAATGTACTGAATATGACTGAATACCGAATACGAATACACCAACCCAGCTTGTCACAAGGATCCCTCGTACTAAATTTCATTGAAATACATCTCCTTAATGCTGAGATATCGCTGCAGATGGAAAAAAATCATGAAAAATAGAACATGAAAGGACACCTAGTCTAGTGAAAAATATGCTGGCAACTTTTTATAAATTTGCAGGAGCAGCTTGTCACAAGTATCCCTCATAACAAATTTCTCTGAAATCCATCTACTCACAGGTGAGATATCGATGCGGATGGATGGCTCAGTAGGTAGAGGTGCAGGCTGCAAGCCGAGAGGTCCTCGGTTCGAATCCCACCTGCGGCAAGACACTTCATCTCCATTGCCAGCATGGGGGCACGATGACGCTGTGTACTAAGGCGTACTGCACATCGATGATACGCATGTCTTCAACCAATCTAACCCTGCCTGTGCTGCAGTGCGGAGTTACGATGTTGGGGAGCTGGCAGCTGCTCGTCGTTGCTCGGTGGTTCTCTCCAGGTACTCCGGCTTCCTTCACCCGTAAAACTGTCATGGTCATGATCAGCCAATGTGCATAAATATGTGACCTTCAACATCAATAAATAAATAAATATTGTGCTGAAAAAAGTTTTCTCAGGTGTATTCTTCCGGAGAACCAAACTGGTAGGATGTATTAATCTCTTATCTACAGGCAGCCAACAATAATGTAGCAACACTGTTAACCCTTTACCTAACGAATCGCCCACATCCGCCTGCGTAATATGCAAATTGAGCAGTTGAAAAATTTACATTTTTCAAAATATTTCAACAAAACCATATCATGTGACCCTCATTGGAACGAGCTCATTGAGCTCGTTCCAATGAGGGGTCATATGATATGGTTTTGTTGAAATATTTTGAAAAATTATAAAAAATGATATTTAAAATAATAAATTTTGATATCGTCTGTGTTGGGTGAAGGGTTAAGTCATATGCAGCTGGCCGTGTACATGTACATGTATATTCAGTAATTTTAAAATTAATCTGAGGATTTAAGGGTTAAAGCATTCCTGCAGTCATCATCCAACTTGTTTCTATCAGTACTATAAATCAGCAATAGGTGTGTCACTGGCACAATGACAGAAATTTCTTTGAATAATGCATTGATTTATGTCAGGAGCATAAAAACTTTAAGTCTGGTAATTTGCCAGTTGTTAGTTTGAAAATCAATAGTGAAAAGGTGTTTCATTATTCAAGATTTCAACTTTTCTAATAATATGTGTTACATAAAACAAAATCAACATCAAAATCTTCATATTCTCTGTTACCCAGAAATGTGTCTGTCTGAGTAGCTTTAGCATCAGGCCTGAAAATAAGCAGTCTGACATTTGTAGAATGAGGTCCCCTGAGGGTGAATTTGATGATGTTATTCCATACAGTGGGGTAATTTATCCTCTGGGTACCTCCTTCTGTTTAGTTTTGAGACCCTGAATCAGAATGAGGTTAACAGAAGGTGATTTAGAGACCTGATTTTGCTGATGTCAGTCTGCTTATTTTCTGGCTTGTTGGCATAGCTTTGCCCCAATATGTTTGAGTGTTGAACAAGAAGAGCCAATGGGAGGTACAGTACAGTCGCCGTGGACTGGTCACTTTCCACAGGTCGGCAATATTTCCACAGATGCACTAATGCCAGATTCCAAACACTAATTATAGGAATAATCATCAAAAATTATTGAAACATCGGGTACAATCCGGTGCTTCATTAATTAAAATTTTGCTCATGATGATTTTTATTACCTGGTAAATGCATGCGTGGACATCACTGCGTGGATTTTTGCCCAATCCATGGCGACTGTACTATAAGAAAAGAACTTTGCCCTTTCAAAAACAAGCATGGGGTCAAGATAGGGTTTGGGAAAAATCGTTTGACCAAGATCTGTTGTTTCTAGTCAAGTGTTGCCTATCTGAATAGGAAATGACAATTAGCAAGAAACAAACGCTATGTCACAAGTCATCAGAATTGTTATGTTTGTTCAGTTTGTATGAGTTAGTAGTTTACAAAATTAATTCTGTCTTTTGTATCACCCATGCTTTATAATCAAAGAGCTTTGCGATTTACCCTATATGAGAAGTAAATTTGATACTTCAGTGGGTTTTCTTTTGTATATACCCACTATACGGAGAAACTGAGATTTTTCAGGGTTGGAAATGGGAAAAAAAATGGTCTAAGTTCGCACTGGAAATTGGCCGATATTCCTCTGCAGAATTAACACAGCAAATTTTTATTAAAGGAAGGCTAAATGGTTTGGTGTTTCAAAATTATATGCCAAAGGGGGTGTTCCATTTGGCAATATCCAATTTATTGGATACCATGTATCAACAAACAGTGTTGAAATGGTTATAAAATTTCCTAACCAGTTAGTCATTGGGAATTAGTCAAATACCAACTGGTTAATGATTATTTGATATCAACATCAGAAAAACGTATCATGTGTTAATGTCAAAAAGCTGTAGAATTTTAAAACAGCCGATAAAATTTGCACGTTGCAATGTTGTCAAGTTGAGCTAAAAAACAAATCTTTTTACGATCACAAACTTACATATTTTACAGTTACTTTTCATACTGAAAACAAGACAGTCTAACGACATCCATATCACCCACTGACTTTTATGTTAAGATAGGAATAATCTCATTATAGACCTGGACATGTATTCATACCCAAATATAGAACCTTAGTGAGCACGCTCACATACCCCACGCGCCCGATATTTCAAGCTCTAATCATTTTTTAAAAAATAAACATAGATTCTAGGAATACTGCAGAAAACAGTGTTCTGTAGTTTCAACGGTATTGTTCTGTAGGCCACCATGTTAGACTAACACTCAAAAAATCAGCTCAATATCTGGAAGCATGTAGGAAAAAAGTCTGCAAAACTGTAATTTTGATAAACTTTTCAAAGTTCAAGGGCCGTAATTTCGATAAAAATCAATGGAGCGGAACAAAATGCAAACTTGATCTGTAGGCCACCATGTCAGACTAAAACACCAAAAATCAGCTCAATATCTGGAAGCGTGTAGGAAAAAAGTCTGCAAAACTGTAATTTTGATAAACTTTTCAAAGTTCAAGGGCAGTAATTTCGGTAAAAATCAGTGGAGCCGAACAAAATGCAAACATGATCTGTAGGCCACCATGTCAGACTAACATACCAAAAATGCCGCTCAGGATCACCGATCCAATGTCGAGTTGTGACAATAGTTCCTCGCACCAAGGCCAACACACCTATGAAGTTTCATGACTCTAGGTTGAACCACTATCAAGTTCTCATCCGGAAACCAATTGTTGCGATATACTATGTTCAAGGTCACTGTGACCTTGACCTTTGACCTGGTGAGTCCAACATCAATAGGGTTCTTCCTCGCACCAAGGCCAACACGCCTGTAAAGTTTCATGACTCTAGGTTGAACCACTATCAAGTTATCATCCGGAAACCAATTGTTGCGATATACTATGTTCAAGGTCACTGTGACCTTGACCTTTGACCTGGTGAGTCCAAGATCAATAGGGTTCTTCCTCGCACCAAGGCCAACACACCTATGAAGTTTCATGACTCTAGGTTGAACCACTATCAAGTTATCATCCGGAAACCAATTGTTGCGATATACTATGTTAAAGGTCACTGTGACCTTGACCTTTGATCTGGTGTGTCCAAGATCAATAGAGTTTTTCCTCGCACCAAGGCCAACCCACCTATGAAGTTTCATGAATGTAGGTTGAACTACTATCAAGTTATCATCCGGAAAGGAATTGTTGCGATTTACTATGTTCAAGGTCATGTTGACCTTGACCTTTGACGTAGCAAGTCCAAAATCAATAGGGTTCTTCCCCTCACCAAGGCCAATCTACCTATGAAGTTTCATGAATGTGAGTTGAACCATTATCAAGTTATCATCCGGAAACCAATTGTTTAAGATTTACTATGTTCAAGGTCACTGTGACCTTGACCTTCGACGTAGCATGTCCAAAATCAATAGGGTTCTTCCTCCCCCCAAGACCAACCTACGTATGAAGTTTAATGAATGTGAGTTGAACCACTATCAAGTTATCATCCGGAAACCAATTGTTTACGCCCGCCCGCCCGCCATTCACCAAACTATAAGTCGAGTTTGACTTCGTCACAACTCGACTAAAAATCAGCTCTATATCTGGAAGCGAGTAGAAATGAAAGTGTCAATGACACTGTAGCTCAACTTGTCAAGACAAAGACATGTACATGTATAGTATGTGACACAGCAATGACAAACATCTAGGTAATGACCTGATAACAAAGGTACATATAAAGTATTGTAACAGTCTGTACATAAATACTGACCGTTGCCTGTAACAAATGTATAGGTAAAGTATTGTAAAGGTGGGTGACAGTCAGATGCTAAACTAGAAAAAAATCTTTTGAGTCCCAGAGTGGGTCTGACTGAACCCCAAAATATTTGTTCTCATAGCACAGTGATAACAAAGGCACCCCAAAACACACTCATTCCTGTCCCAAGGTGAAAACAAATGTACTCAAGAAGTTTTGTGAAGATCAGTTCACAAATATGAGCCGTGTAGAAGTTGTGACAAAAACTGATTGGACCTAATTTCGGTACAAAATGGCCACTGGCAGCCATCTTGAATTTTGGACCACACCCAGAAACACTCGTTCTCGTCCCAAGTTGATAACAAAGGTACCCACCAAGAAGTTTTGTGAAGATCGGTTCATAAATACAGCCTCCAGCCCGAGCCGTATTGACATATTCACTTACAGTGTATAAGTAACACGGAATAATCAGAGTTCATCTAATTTGCATAATTTCTGCACGAGAAAAAAACCCATACTATATGTGATGTATTCCATGTTACTAAACATTCATCCAAAAATTTATTCAAATCAGAACTTTCATACAGAAGTTCTGAACTTTCATACAGAAGTTCTGTACAAAAGACTGATTGCACTAATTTTGGTACAAAATGGCTGCTGGTGGCCATCTTGAATTTCGGACCACACCCAAAAACACTCGTTCTCATCCCACGCTGATAGCAAAGGTACCCAAGAAGTTTCGTAAAGATCGGTTCATAAATACGGCCTCTAGCCTGAGCCGTATAGAAGTTGTGTACAAAAAACTGATTAGACCTAATTTCGGTACAAAATGGCAACTGGCAGCCATCTTGAATTTTGGGCCGCACCCAGAAAACTCATTCTTGTCCCAAGGTGATAACAAAGGTACCCAAGACGTTTCGTGAAGATCGCTTCATAAATACAGACTCTAGCCCGAGCCGTATTGACATGTGTACTTACTGTGTGTAAGTAGCACTGAAAAAATCAAAGTTCATCTAATTTGCATAATTTCGGCACGAGAAAAAACCCGTATTATATGTGATGTATCCCATGGTACTAAACATTCACACAAAAAATTATTCAAATCAGCTTTTTCATATGGGAGTTCTGTGCAAAAATCTGATTGCACCAAATTTTGTACAAAATGGCTGTCATCGGCCATTTTGAATTTCGGACCAGACCCCAAAACACTCGTTCTCGTCCCATGGTGATAACAAAGGTACCCAAGGAGTTTCGTAAAGATCGGTTCATAAAGACGGCCTCTAGCCCGAGCCTTTTTGGCATTTGCACTTACAGTGCTGAAAGTAACACCAAAAAACATCAAAGTTAGTCTAATTTGCATAATTTATGCACAAGAACATTCACACAAAAAATTATTCAAATCAGAGCTTTCATATGGAAGTTCTGTACAAAAAACAGATTTCTGCATCGTCGGTACAAAATGGCGACTGGCAGCCATCTTGAATTTCGGACCGCATCCAAAAACACTCGTTCTCGTCCCACGGTCACAACAAAGGTACCCAAGAAGTTTCGTAAAGATCGGTTCATAAATACGGCCTCTAGCCCGAGCTGCATCCAATTGTTGACGGACAGACGGACAACGGGCCATGGCATAAGCACAACTTTGGCTTTGCCAAAGTTGAGCTAAAAAAAAGTCCGGAAAACTGTAATTTTGATGCATTTTTCAGAGTCCAAGGGCTGTAATGTCAGTAAAAATCAGTGTAGCAGAACAAAACGCGAACTTGTTCTGTAGGCCATCATGTTAGACTAACATGCCAAAAATCAGCTCAATATCTGGAAGCGTGTAGGAAAAAAGTCTGCAAAACTGTAATTTTGATGAACTTTTCAAAGTTCAAGGGCCGTTATTTCGGTAAAAATCAGTGGAGCGGAACAAAATGCAAACTTGATCTGTAGGCCACCATGTCAGACTAACATACCAAAAATCAGCTCAATATCTGGAAGCGTGCAGAAAAAAGTCCGGAAAACAAGTAGGACGGACTGACGGACGGACCAGTCAAAAACATTATACCCCTACAACGATATAATAATGTCACTCACCAAATATCATTTAATTTCTTTAATTGTAACTGAAGATATCTTCCAAAAACCTGCAATTTTGGTAAATTTAAAGTCGACAATGGCTATATCTGTGGTGAAATTATCTGAGTCAAAACTTCCTTTTCATGTGCACATGTACACATCATACTCAAATTGCACACAAAGTTTCGTAAAAATCCAATGAAAAATGCAGTAGGAGATAAGCGGACAAGTATTTGTGATGGAAATTTTGCTATTACCAAGGGCCATAAACATCCAAAATTTGTCGCACTGAAAATTCCTGACCACATGCACATCTACACTTAATACTGATACTTCAGACCAAGTTTCGTGAAAATCCCCCCAAAATGTTGGAGGAGTTAAGAGGACTTGTGATGGAAATTTTTGCTAATTCCAAGGGCCATAACCACGCAAAATTTGTTGCAGAGAAAATTTCTGATTACACACACATCTACACTCGATACTGATGCATCAGACCAAGTTTCGTAAAAATCCACTGAAAACAATAGGAAGAGTTAAGTAGACAAAGTTTGTGATGGACTGATGGACGAACACCATTTCAATATCCCACTTCCAACTTCATTGGCAAGGGGATAATAAATGCATGGCTATCATCAGTAAGTGGAGCAAAAGGTCAAAGTAACAAATCTGTTGCAGAGTCTTAAGTTGATGTTTTTGCAGTCATTCTTCTATGCTACTAACAAAGTTGGTTGGAAGTCGCCAACTGGACAACGATATGGTTTGGAAATCACCGAAACAATAAAGAAATACTTGGAACGTTAAAACATGCTAATATTCACCAGAAGTTTTTCCAGAATTTTCAAGGAGGGCGAGTAATTTTTTGATTTTCCAGATCATGGAAAAATTATTTTCTAATTTCAGGGTATTTATTTAAAAAGTTGTAGGAATCCTCCTAGTAGTAAATTATATGAGTATAAAGTCTTATTTCAGTGTTGGAAATACTAGTGACTGTTTTATGTTTGAAGTTAACTTCAAATCTCTAGAAATGTCGTGGAGAGAGAAGGAAGTAGCTTTCTCACTCTTTTTCCATTTTATTTTTATTATTTATTTATTTATTGGTGTTTAAGGTCACATACTTAGGCACAATGACTAATCGTGACCGTGACAGTTTTAGGGGTGGAGGAAGCCAGGGTACCCAGAGAGAACCACCGAGCATCGACGAGCAACTGTCAGCTCCTCAACAATCTAAAGCTCCGCTCAAGCAGGGTTACAGCAGTTGAAGACATGTGCACCATCGACGAGCCGTACACCTTAGTACATGGCATCATCGTGCCCCCATGTAAGCAACTGGGATAAAGTGCCATGCCCAGGGACACAATGCAAGTCATCCAGGATGGGGATCAAACTCAGGACCTCTAGCATAGAAGACCAACAGTCTACCAATGAGCCACCACGCTCCCTCCTTTTCCATTAGAGTATGTCTTCATCCCAGGGACCAGCCTAGGGGGGAATTTTAGGGAGACTCCATGTCTCCCTCCAGAAAAAATAGGGAGACTGCAGAGTCATGTAGGGAGACTTCATTGGCAAGTGGGGAAAATTAAAAATATTCATGTACCCACCCCCGGCCACCTCTTCATATTTTCAATTTGTGGTCCCCCATTAACGTCCAAATAAACCAGGTCCAGTTTTCTGTCTATGATGCATCTATGCCAGGTTAAAAAATCACAAAGTAATTATTGACTGAAAATCCCCCACGGCTACCCTCTCCTCCATGACCCCTCCCCGCTTCTTCGTGCCAATCCCCCAGCACCCTCCTGTGGTTGCCTTTCACCAAAGTCTACGAAGCTAATAATTTTCTAAGTCTGAAAGTGTGAACAGGACCAGATGTAAGAAGGTTGTTTGGGAGGTACTTTGTTAGTTAATAAACAAAATACATCCTGGAGTCGAGCATTTTGTAAAAGAAATGTCATTGCTTTCATTTTTATGGCATTCTGGTGTCATTCCACGTCATTTCATGTCATTCCGTTGTTTAGGAGGACCCTTTTTCAAGATCGTCCACATGCACACTTGTGTCCTGTACAAAGCTTTTCTTGTCATCACTAAAGCTTTTTTTTCATGTGTTTCAATTCCCTTCGTGTTTTTCTGGGAATAGACGACCCAACAGTTAACAGTTGTAAGCAAAACGAAATAAAAATACTGTGTTATAAAATACGTCCATTGTGTATACATTTACGGCATCCTAAGCGACGTAACCTACTTTCAAACTGGGTTATTTTGTTGAGTCGCATAAGTCACCTATTTTCGTTTCGACACTTGAAGCTCCGACTGAAACGCAACAAAATAGAAATAAAAAAAAATCTGCCAAAAGCAACAATGGACAATTGATTGTCGTGTGATTTCAAATAAATGGACGTTTATTTGACGAATTAAAATGCCCATTTTGAAAATAATCGTTTTCAAGTAAACCTTGCATCACTCAATTCAGCCTTTCCTCATTTTGGCCAATTTTTAGAGGGCGACTTGTAATCGCCCCGACTATTTTTCTAGGCGACTTTGGGCTTAGAAGGGTGACATAATCGCCCTAGTCGCCAACACGGCTGGTCCCTGCTTCATCCCATAGTAAGCAGGGGCATAGCAAAGATGACCAATTTGGGGGGTAAACCCAGTTTATCCTGACTGACATGACTCAAGAACAGAGTGAAGAAATATGCCAACTACATCATCAACTTGACATCAAGGCATGCCATTTTTGAAGGCAAGCCTTGATGATGCAATTGAAATATCTATCAATGGAGATTATAGTTAAAAACATTCTAGAGATTTGTTTGTGAATAAATACATGTCATAGTTGTGATGTATGGGCTTCCCAACATCGGTGTCGTCCTACTAGACCAATTCCCTTTAGAACAACTCCCACTAGACCAATTCCCAAAATACCAATTACTCTTAGACCAACTATTTATTGTTACTAATTAACTCTTAACCCACAGAGTATTTTCAAGATATTTTCATCAAATCCAGTCATGGATGCTATGAAGCAGCCATGACTAGATTTGATGAAAAATTTATCGAAATATAACTCAAGGAAACATTCATGAAAAAATTCATTCAATTTACAGGGGCAATATTTGATTAAATGTGCCCAAATTATACTTGTTTCGGTGGTACATGTAAGAGGATTTCTGTCCTGGGCAGGAATATCTGCCAGCAGCATGCAAGGAGTTAAGGATAATCAGGAAAATATATATTTAATGAAAAGCACTTTATTTGATAAAAAAAAAAAAAAAAAAACACAAATGCATAACATACAAAAAATATAGGTTTATAATATTTCAACACTGCTCAATGCATATAACATTTCCTCACTTTGCCTTCAATTTCTTGAGTTGATCATCATATTATTTATAAAAATTAGCCCAACATCTACTGGCCACAAAAGAATAAAAAGAATCACATCCCTTATAAGTGTATGATTACTATAACAAAGGATTGTGTTTATTTTGCTTTGAAAAATCAGTCCAACATCTATTGGACAATAAAAAGACTCACATGGCACAATTGCCCTCCTTAGATTGCTTGGGAGTGCAATTACACCTGAAATTTTCAATGCAAAAACTTGTGTGACATTTTGGTTATGTTCACTTCAAGGTATTAATATTGTGACTGAAAAATTGTACTATATTTAGCTTCATAGTGGAAAAATTGGCACACACATCTCATTATTAAAAATGTTTCATTCAATTCTTATGTGACTCTCTTCTACAATCAAAATGTATCAAAATGCAACACAGAATGGGGCATGAATAATTGTGAATCAATGCAACAGTGGCAAATGAGTCCCAATGTGTTCTCTGTGCCAACTGGAACTCAGGGGACAAAATGATAATAGATTTTAAATGAAGACCCAAACAGGTCTGGTATTCCAGAAAATCAAGGGGTGCAAAAAATTGTCATCCTCAATTTTTTCTGAACGTGCAGTAGGCGTGCAACACTCCTGCACTCCTAAAGAATGCCAGGCCTGTTTGGGTATTGGTCTAGTGGGAGTTGGTCTAAAGGGAATCGGTCTAGTGGTAATGATTCCCATCACTTTACTTTATAATTTTCTTTAGCACATATACCAGACTCAAACTAGATCATGATGGGATCTCATTATCCCCAATCAGCCACAGACCTTGATTAGCAAAAGACCTACTGCATGTGCGATGTTGGTCCAAAAAGCAAATCTTGTCTTGTAAGGTAGCTAATCATTACGAAGGGCGAATCAATACCTAAAGACTCCAATCCGGATGAAAATGCCAACTGAAAAATTATTGGGGGTGTTACCTCTCTTCCCCCCACCCTCCCCCTACACACCCCCATAGTTATGCCCCTAGCTGTAACATACCTGGTGAAGACATCGTATTCAAACACAGAAATATAATCATTACAAGTTAGGTCTATGGTAGATTTCAGTGCCATGGCTTCCAGTGGAGAGCTTATGTGATGTGTCTCGTGTAATGTTACACGGAAATGTTTCCATGACACAATAGTCCTGAAATGAGAAAACAAGAAATATCAGGTCTGTTTATCCCAAAACACAGCAAAAGAAATTGTGAAAAAGAAGGAAGTCTCCATGAAACAAGTTACCAATATTAACTTCATTTCTGAAGTGCAGTGGACACGACTTCGACAATGACAACAAGAGCTGGACTGTCGTCCGGTGCATACCCCCACGTGGTGTACCGCCTAAAATGGGCATATCTATGACCAACAAATATTACGGAAAATAATAATTTACTTAAGTTATGAAAGTTATGAATATTCTCGGACGGACTCACACACGGGTGGACGGACGGTCGCAGACGCATGTAATCCAGTATACCCCCATTTTCTTCGAAAGTGGGGTTATATTTATCTAATAAAATAAAAAAAAAATTATCTGACAACACCAAAATTCATTTTAGTCTTGGGCAATGTTACAATTTAATTGCATACTAAGTTTCATTTAATTCCATAATGATTTACTTAAGTTATGGATATTCTCGTACGGACGGACGGACGGATGCACAAATGGATGGATGCAATCCAGTATATGCCACCCCCCCCCCCCCCACCCCCCATTTTCTTCGAATGTTTTCAACAATTTCTAAGTCAAAAGGTATGGTAAATTGTTTTGTGTTTGGAAGTTTTATGCAATGAGGCAGAAGCCTTTGTCATAGGCAAACTGCATGCCATATTTCACTGAAATCGGATAACCCATACCTGAGATACAGGGTGAACAAACAAATAATGTCTATTTCCTACAATTTCCAAGTCAAAAAAGGGGGATAAATCTCAAAAAGGAGAATGTGAGAAATATTGGTGAATCCATTTTTTAAAGCCTATACCATAAGCAGTGTTCACGGCAAATTTCATTGCAATAGAACATTCGATACCCGAGATGCAGGCTGAACAGACAAAATTTGGCTCGGACTGACACAATTTCTAAGTGAACAAGTAATAAAACAAGAGGCCCCACGGGGCCTGAAGCGCTCATCTTGTACAGAACACAATTTAAACAGAGTCCAAGAATGAGTCTACATTAAGCAAGCCATCTCCATAGGCTACACTGTCAATCCTTGAGTCCCTCAGGAGTGACAAAAATAATCTGGGCATCATGCCTTTTCTTCAGTTGATCAAAAGTAAAATGTAGAGCTCCCCTATGAAGCCCCTTGATACAACCTATGTGGATTAATCTTAGTACCTCTAGAGGGTACTGAATACAAAATTTTTAATTCTTCAGCAAAATGGCCAATTCCGGCTCCCATAGAGAGCCCAAATATTAACCCAGACTCTTGATTTGAACACAGTTAAATCTGACTTCCCTTGAGATGTTGTGTACCGAATATGAAAGCATTCTGACTGTTGGATCTGAAGAAGAGAAATTGTAAAGAAATTTCTTCGAATTGCACTAAGTTCAAATTTGGGCTACCATAGCGAGCCCAAATATTGACCTATGGATCCGATTTGAACAAACTTGAATCTGACCCCCCTAGAGACGTTGTATACCAAATGTGAAAGCATTCTGACAAGTGAATCTGAAGAAGATTTTTGAAGAAATTCCCTCATATTGTACTAAGATAAATTTCATGTTCCCATATGGAGCCCAAATATTAACCTAGGCACTCGAATTGAACAACCTGGAATCTGACCCCCCTAGAGATGTTGTATACCAAATATAAAAGCATTCCGACTGGTGGATCTGAAGAAGAAGATTTTTAAAGAAATTTTCTCATATTGCACTAAGTAAAAATTTGAGCCCAAATATGTACCTAGGGATTTGATTTGAACAAACTTGAATCTGTCCCCCATAGAGATGTTGCATACCAAATATCAAAGCATTCTGACTGATGGATCTGAAGAAGATTTTTTTAAATTACCCTCCATATTGAACAAAGATAAAATTTGGGCATCCGTAGGAAGCCCAAATATTAACCTAGGGACTTGGTTTGAACAATCTAGAATCTGACCCTCATAACAATGATGTATACCAAATATTAAAAGATTCTGACTGGTGGTTCTGAAGAAGAAGATTTTTAAAGAATATTCCCCATATTACCCTATGTTAAAACTTCGGGCTCCTGTAGAGAGCCCAAATATGAACCAATGAGCTTTATTTCAACAAACTTTTATCTGACCCCCCTATGAATGCTGTATACCAAATATCAAAAGATTCTGATGATTGGTTCTGGAGAAAAGATTTTTTAAAATTTTTGCAAATATGCTGACACAGCATTTTTTCGATGCCCATTACAGAACACCCTAACATAACCGATGGCAATTTTTTTTTACCATTCAATTCTACTGGTCATAAGGATACTTCATACCAAATAAAAGCTCTCTGTTCCGTGGGGTTTGGGAAATACGGGCGTTTGAAAATATTTCTATTTTTAGCTCCCAGGGTTCCCATGGGGATGCGGGAATTTTTTTTTTTGCATGGGTCAAGTACTTATGACCCAATACTACCACAATCCAAATTTGGTTCATACTGGACCATCGGTTCAGAAAATAGAAATTTTGGGCGGGGCCAAAAATCTTACCCCTCCTATTACAAAGCCAAATATTACTTTACGAACTTCATTTGAACAAACTTGATTCTACACCTCATATGGAAGCTCCATAGCAAATATCAAGTCATTGTACACACTGGTTCTTGAGAAGAAGATTTTTAAAATATTTTGGAGCATTTTCCCCCACTCCCTCCCTATGGGGCTGGGCATGCCAAGTTGAACAAAAATGAAATGCCCCTTTGGGACCATCACTCACACAAACTTTCACTTGAATTGGCCCAGTGGCTTTGGAGGAGAAGACCAAAACATGGTGTTGACGGACGACGGACGACAGACGCGGACGACGGACGGGAAGCGATGAGATTAGCTCAGCTTGACTTTGTCAAGATGAGCTAAAAAAAAAAATAAATAGTGTGGGCATACCTATGACCAACAAATATTATAGAAAATAATAATTTACTTAAGTTATGAAAGTTATGAATATTCTCGAATGGACTCACACCCGGTCGCACGTAATCCAGTATACCCCCATTTTCTTCGAAAGTGGGGGTATAATTATTCAATTAACAGTAGTATTTAATTAACAGGGACTTCACAGATTTGGTCATTTGTCTGTATTCTAGAGATAAGCTGAGCATGTATTCTATTTTATTTTATGCTAAACAATAGATTAACGAAAAAATTGCAGAAAGACAGAAATCATATCCCCCACTGTGGAAACGATATTTGTTCTAAAAACATGTAATGAAAAGAAAATCTAGTGTTTTTGAATGGATACCGATCATTTCCAGCAATAACTCAACATGTATTCACCTTGAATTGATGCATAAATCCACCAGCTGAATCAGATCGAAAGACACTACCAGTTCCAGGTAAAATCAGATCACTTTCGTGTATCAATGTGCATCAGCTGTTTACTTTCATGCATCAATTCAAGGTTGAAACAAGTGGAATTATCGATAGGAATTATCAGATTCTTAAAAAATGCATATAATAAAAAAGAAAATCTAGTGTTTTTGAGTGGATACCGAGAATTATCTGACTCGTCACTTGTGCCCAAGACAAATGGTTATTTTTGCCCATGCAAGCTCTCACGAAAAATAAACATTTGTCTCAGTCACGAGTGAGATAATTTTTGGTATCCACTCAAAAACAATAGATATCCTCTATATATCTTGTTTGACAAAGCTCATGGAACTCTGTCAAACACGATAGAAATACATGTACATTAAAAGCCTGTACTGGATGTACGGAGGACAATTTATTTATTTATTTATTGGTGTTCAAGGCCACCAAAAATTTGCAAGACGTGACGTGGGGGTGGGTGGGTCTCCTGATTGCGCCAAAAATGTGCATTTCCAACTTGTGCAATTTTTTGAATTTTTTAAAAATATATCAATATATCAGCTAATATATACCATCATTTGTGTTTCAAACCTTAAAGATGATGTTGTACATCACACTCTTAAAATAAATACAACATCAGGAGGCTTTATATGTGAGAATATTGGGCTTAAACTGGGAAAATGTCACACGTTAGTAGGGGGTGGGTGTCTTGTTCGAAATGTAGAAAATGTGCAGACAATATTTTGGGAACAATTCAAATGAAAATTTGTTCCTGTATATGTACACCTGTTCTGGCCAAGCCTGATAACGAACAGCTTGTTATTTGTAGATTGGGGCCCACAGCAGCCCACAGAGGTTTAAATTGGTGGTACCAGTTTAACCCTTTACCTAACATGAAAAGCAGACGACACTTGCCAAAAAATGATTGAATAACTAATTTTTTTCATTTTTTGTCTCAAAAACATAGGTTATGACCCTCATTGGAACAAGCTCGATGAGGTCATAACCTATGTTTTTTGAGAAAAATAATAATGAAAGTGTCAATGACACTGTAGCTCAACTTGACAAACTTGAACTTGGTAAGTTATAAATGAAATGGCAAAATTGAAGATCATTGGTACCAATGTCATTTTTTTTTTGCCAGTGGCAACATTTTTTGACAGAAACCGAAGAAAATCGATAGCTCCCATCTAGAGGCCTCCCAAACAAGCATGCCAGGTTTCAAAGCAATCCAATCATAAATGTACCCTGTAGGGTGTATAAAAGGGAAATATTGTGGTCTGACTAGACTAAATTCTAAGAACGTTGGCCGTGGCAACATTTTTTGACGGAAATGGAAGAAAATCGATAGCTCCCATCTAGAGGTCACCGTAAATAAGCATACCAGGTTTCAAAGCAATCTAATCATAAATGTGCCCTGCAGGGTGAGCCAAAGGGAAATATTGTGGTCTGACTAAACTAAGTTCTAAGAATGTTGGCTGCGGCAACATTTTTTGATGGAAATTGAAGAAAATCGATAGCTCCCATCTAGAGGTCACCCCAAACAAGCATGAAAGGTTTCAAAGCAATCCGATCATAAATGTGCCCTGTAGGGTGTGTCAAAGGGAAATATTGTGGTTTGACTAAACTAAGTTCTAAGAACGTTGGCCGCGGCAACATCTTTTGACGGAAATTGAAGAAAATCGATAGCTCCCATCTAGAGGTCACCCCAAACAAGCATGCCAAGTTTCAAAGTCATCTGATCATAAAGTGTGAGGTGTGCCAAAGGAAATTGTGGACGTACGTACTAACGTACTAACATACTAACGTACGTACGTACGTACGTACGCCGACGGACGAGAAGTGATGGCAATAGCTCAGCTTGACTTTGTCAAGTTGAGCTAAAAATTAATTGGCGATTTTTGAGAATAGCACTGGCTGGTTTTGGCCGTTACGTTGGGTAAACGGTTAAGAAGATTATGAAAACTCCCTAAAGACAGCTGTGCCTACTAAGTTTATAAGTTTATTTTGGATTTTAATGGGAGAGTGGGGGGGGGGGGGGAAGTGGCTGTCTGAGAACAGTACTGTAGTAGAAAATTTGCACATAGTGGGTGGGTGGGTGTAAAAAGGAACCGAATAAAAAATAGGACGTCACGTCTTGTAAATTTTTAGTGCCTCCCCCCCCCCCTGTTCAAGGTCACATATTTTTGCACAATGGCTAATCATGACAACAACATGAGTATCAACTCAAGACCGGGGGTGAGAGTTAGTAACCCATGTTGCCCATTCTACACCATTCTAGTTTACACCTCCTAAGCATCGGTGACTGGGTCCTATTTTACCAGTAAAAGAGCCTGTTTACCGCAGTGAACAGACTCTGCTTCACTTCCTGGGGTTCCCGTGGGAAACTGAGAACAAATAGGTCTATTAACAAGGGGAATTTGGCGACTGTCAGGGTAATTTCGGAATATGATTAATTATTACAAGACTTTTTTTATTCAATGAACAGGCATTTGATTTACATGTATGAACTACATGCAATTAACAAGTCAAATTTGTTATGGAAATTTGTAAATGGTTTTGTTCTTGTGAAGGTTATGTGAATATAACTTCACACAAATGGCTGACCAGTTAGAGAAAACCTTCTCACATCCTAATTTCTAGAAAATAAATTGACTAAGTGTATTTGAGCTAAACAATCTTCGATGTATATAAAAACCTCCATGAAACAAGTCACTCTTTACACTTCAATACACAAACAGACCATAAAATTTGAGAGTATCGATTTTATCATTGCTTATTTAACCCTTTACCCAACGTAATGGCCAAAAACCGGCCAGCGCTATTCTCAAAAATCGCCAATAAATTTTCATTATATTTTCATTTTTTGTCTCAAAAACATAGGTTATGACCCCTCGTTGGAACGAGCTCGTTCCAACGAGGGATCATAACCTATGTTTTTGAGACAAAAAATGAAAAAAATTAGTTATTCAAGAATTTTTTTTTGCAAGTGTCGTCTGCTTTTCATGTTAGGTAAAGGGTTAAATGAAAAAACATAACAAAAAAGTTGTTTGTCTGGAACTGCAAAAAGTTCGTCAAAAAGTTGTGTCTTATCACCTTATCTATTAGACCTTTTAATATGTTCCTGTGGGAACACCCCTCTCTTCAATGCCTAAACTCCCTAAGACAGCTGACGCCCCCTGTGTTTGCCGCAGATGCTTTTGAAATCTGCGAACTGTCATGCAGTTGGGTCATCGTGGACAGGTCAAAATCCACCGGTTGTCTTTTTTCTCCATACATATAATTCAGAGATGAACTGCTATGACTCTAGTACACAAACGATTAGTCGACTAGTCGATGTCGACTCTGGGCAAACCAGTGGTCGACTCTCAATTGTGCAGTCGACTAGTCGGAGGAGTTCAAGCTTTTAGGTAAATAGTATCCCTTCTGTGCCACTGTCAGACAGTTTGAACAGCAATATTGGGCAATCAGTGTATACATCTATTGCCATTTAATAGTAGTGACAGTAGTTTGTTTTAACTGGTACTAGTAGAGTGCTGAACTATTTTGAGCTATCAGGATATGTTATTAATTTGCCTTGTTGCAATTTATGGGAGAGTGCCTATAGGCACTCTCCCATAAATCGCAACAAGGCAAATTAAATAAGACTATATAATTTCACTCTTAGCATAATTAGAAGCACATTAACAGAATAATGTTCCAGTAAATTGCTGTATATGAATGCCCAAGTGAAGCTAAATTTGGACCTTCAGCACTCTACCGGAACACCAACACTGTTATAAGGAGACAGGTTATCACCAATGACTAGTCGAAGTCGACTTGACTTTTGGGTATTGACTTGTCAACTTTGGAATTCACTAGTCGTTTGAGCACTACATGACTCCAAGCAAAATTTCTACCAATGAAGCACCGGGATTATCATACATTATTATACATTTTGACCGTCCATGATGGCTGTACTGTAATCGGTCCTTTTTATTATATCCCGATTAATGGTAAATAAGTTATCTCAGAATTTAAGATTTTATTCTCTGACAATACATACCATGTGCCACATTTACATTAGTGGTCGGTCATAACCGGTACAAAACGTTATTTTAGGCTAAAGTTGGTGGTCACTGGTTGCATTTGGAAGGTTGTTGCCGACAACAGAATCATTATAGAGTGAAAGTGATCTGTGCAATGAAATGGTGGTCGTTAATGGCAGGCAGTTGCCTATGACAGTGCAGGGTCACCTGAGCTAGGTTCTTCTGTAACCTGATGTCAGCTCCAATTCGACCGACATCTGAACAGGAATGACCCAGTATAACCCTGATCATGCCTGGAGTTTCTCCCAAGAACTCCTTCATTGCTGCTAGCAGATATTCCTGCCCAAGACACAAAATCTCTTGCCACTGAAACAGTATAATGTATCTGTTTTTATTTAACCCATGGGCTTTCTTACCAATGACATCTAGAGTTGAATTTGGATGAATTTTTCATCAAATCTTGTCATGGCTGCTTCACAGTTAAGAGTTAAACTAATGAAATGTTACTGTGAGACCCACTGTTGGAAGGATTTCTTAGAGCACTTTCCAACAATGTGTAACATAATAGAATAATAGCATTTCTAAAGCAATAGCAATTGCATGCAACAAAACTGTCTCTTGCCAGAAAAGATTATGTCATTGAATTGGCTAAGCAAGCGTCAATTTGGTATAATGTATATTATTGGCTTAGTCTTACGATACATATATTATGTCATGTCTCTTAGTTTAACCCTTTAACCAACGTAATGGCCAAAAACGGCCAGCGCTATTCTCAAAAATCGCCAATTAATTTTCAAAATATTTTCATTTTTTGTCTCAAAAACATAGGTTATGACCCCTCGTTGGAACGAGCTGGTTGAGCTCGTTCCATCGTGGGGTCATAACCTACGTTTTTGAGACAAAAAATGAAAAAAATTAGTTATTCAAGAATTTTGTTTGCAAGTGTCGTCTGCTTTTCATGTTAGGTAAAGAGTTAAATAGAGCTTTCTGTTGAGAAGAGATGTATTGCTAATACAAAATATATGTCATTTATTTATTTATTGACAATGCATGTCATGACTGCAACAAGGAGATAAAGTCAAATTTAGTCAATCATTTATATCAATGTCACCTGAAAAATGGTTACCTATATCAAATTCACGTAACCTATCTGTTGGTTAATGGCATACCACCAGTTTCAGAATTAGGTGCCTGATTATCTGCTATGACTGCTCAACAGATAAAGGCACGATGATTCTCACTTCAGTAAATCCTTACACCTCGAAGCATGTGCTTCTTTTTTTTATTTGGTGTTTAACTATTGAAGTGCTAGATGCCACTATCATGCAGCCCTGGTAATTCACCCTCAGTAATCAGCAGTGCTGAGGAAAATGCTGAGGAAATGAATGAAAGTGTCAATGACACTGTAGCTCAACTTGACAAACTTGAACTTGGTAAGTTATAAATGAAATGGCAAAATTGAAGATCATTGGGACCAATGTCAGTTTTTTTGCTAGTGGCAACATTTTTGGACAGAAACCGAAGAAAATCGATAGCCCCCATCTAGAGGCCTCCCCAAACAAGCATGCCAGGTTTCAAAGCAATCCGATCATATGTGTGCCCTGTAGGGTGTACAAAAGGGAAATATTGTGGTCTGACTAGACTAAATTCTAAGAACGTTGGCCGTGGAAACATTTTTTGACGGAAATGGAAGAAAATCGATAGCTCCCATCTAGAGGTCAACGTAAATAAGCATACCAGGTTTCAAAGCAATCTAATCATAAATGAACCTGTAGGGTGAGCCAAAGGGAAATATTGCGGTCTGACTAAACTAAGTTCTAAGAATGTTGGCTGCGGCAACATTTTTTGATGGAAATTGAAGAAAATCGATAGCTCCCATCTACAGGTCACCCCAAACAAGCATGAAAGGTTTCAAAGCAATCCGATCATAAATGTGCCCTGTAGGGTGTGCGAAAGGAAAATATCGAGTCTTCTGATTAAACCAAGTTCTAAGAACATTGGCCACGGCAACATTTTCTGCCGGAAATTGAAGAAAATCGATAGCTCCCATCTAGAGGTCACCCTAAATAAGCATACCAGGTTTCAAAGCAATCAAATCATAAATGTGCCCTGTAGGGTGTGTCAAAGGGAAATATTGTGGTTTGACTAAACTAAGTTATAAGAATGTTGGCCGCGGCAACATTTTTTGACAGAAATTGAAGAAAATCGATAGCTCCCATCTAGAGGTCACCCCAAACAAGCATGAAAGGTTTCAAAGCAATCCGATCATAAAGGTACCCTGTAGGGTGTGCCAAAGGGAAATATTGAGTCTTCTAACTAAACTAAGTTCTAAGAACGTTGGCCGCGGCAACCTTTTTTGACAGAAATTGAAGAAAATCGATAGCTCCCATCTAGAGGTCTCCCCAAACAAGCATACCAGGTTTCAAAGCAATCTGATCGAAAATGTACCCTGTAGGGTGTGCCAAAGGGAAATATTGAGGTCTGACTAAACTAAGTTCTACGAACGTTGGCCGTGGCAACATTTTTTGCCGGAAATTGAAGAATATCGATACCTCCCATCTAGAGGTCACCCTAAATAAGCATATCAGGTTTCAAAGCAATCAAATCATAAATGTGCCCTGTAGGGTGTGCCAAAGGGAAATATTGTGGTTTGACTAAACTAAGTTCTAAGAACGTTGGCCGCGGCAACATTTTTTGACGGAAATTGAAGAAAATCGATAGCTCCCATCTAGAGGTCACCCCAAACAAGCATAAGAAGTTTCAAAGTAATCTGATCATAAATGCGACCTGTGAGGTGTGCCAAAGGAAATTGTGGACGTACGTACTAACGTACTAATATACTACGTACATACGTACGTACGTACGTACGCCGACGGACGAGAAGTGATGGCAATAGCTCAGCTTGACTTTGTCAAGTTGAGCTAAAAATACCTCCCATTTAGAGGTCACACCGAACACTCATACCACGTTTCAAAGCAATCTGATCATAAATTTGCCCTTAATTTGCCAGAGGAATATATTGATATCTGACTAAATTAAGTTTGAAGGTTGTTTCCAATGGCAATGTTTTTTTACAGAAATAGAAGAAAATTGATAGTTCCCATCTGGAGATCACCTCCAACAAGCATACTCTCAGGTGCCGGATAAATGTGCAGCAGACATGTTAACTCTCCCAGAATGCCCGGGATTCTCCCGGAATTAGCTATCCCCTCCCGCCCTCCCGCCCGGGAGTCAATTTGGACCAAAAATCTCCCGGAAAGTCGACACACCAGACAAAAACTGAATCCACCAGCTTTTGTTTACAAATACAAAAGCATGTGCTCTACTCTCAATGGCAAGGTCATTCAGTTTGTGTGAAACTTCACCACTTACGTAAGAACTGATGACCAATTCTCATTTCTGTCAATGGCCATGTTGTGATTATTGCAACACGTTTGACAGGCGGATTAAGTGAATTTGAGATGCAGGATAATTGCTGAAATTGATTATATATTAAAGGCACACCTTTGCTTGTATACAGGTAGCAGTCAAATCGAAAAATAAATTCCATACGTATAAAATCTTGTCCAATCGAAAAATGTGCAAAAATACGCACAAATTTATTGTGCATTTTGGATTTCACTTTCAGATAATTATAGCCAATTTTGGAGACAAACGGCTCAAACATATGAGTTGCTGTAATTTTCAATATATTGGGAAAAATTTCCGATTCGCAATTTTATAAAGCAGGCTGTGAAAAAAATTATGTTTTTGGTGAAAAAAATCTCTAAAAAGTTGGTAATTTACGGCACTTGCACGTTTTTTCATTCGTAGTGATAAATGGACAACAAAATATCCCCGAGAGGTTTCGTCCTGGGCTGGCTGTGGCATAATTTTCACGTTTCACTGAAAAATGATCACCCCATTCCAAATCCCCTTCGTAAATGACCAACTACTTCCAGTGAGTAACCGGTGTGGTTAGGTGGGGCGCTAGTCTTTGGAAGATCGAATTACCACAACAACCGGGCTCTGGGGTGTGCCTAAACACCACAGATCGTCGCAGGTTACCGCAGGTCGCCGCAAGTACCCATAATTATCCAAATCGATCCAAAACTTTCAACACAGCACCATAACTGATATAGTGCTGAAAAGGTCGAAAATATCTCCTAACATTTTGTACATAAAACCATTAAAATATGGATGTCATTGGAACAAGCTCAGATAGTGGCACATGACCACAACCATACTTCTGATTTCTGTTTGTCTCTATATTTCTATGGTTTGGCTTTTGAAAGGACAAATTGTTCAAATAAAACACATTAGGGTTACAATGAAATCCCTTCATAAATGCGACCTGTAGTCTGTGCTAAAGGTTTTCGGGTTTTGGGCTCGGGCAGCCGTCATGGATGAATGATCGCGACCAAAAGGGGTCATTCTCATCTAGACATCATCTGGAGTCATCCTAAGGTGTTACAATGAAATACCTTCATAAATATGATCTGTAGACTGTGGTAAAGGTTTTTGGGCTTTGGGCCCCTGTAGCCATCACAGTTGACCAATCATGACCAAAAACAGACGTTCTCATCTAGACATTATATGGAGTCATCCTACCAAGTTACAATGAAATCCCTCCATAAATACGACCTGTAGACTGTGCTAAAGGCTTTTGGGTTTGGGGTTCGGGCAGTCGTCACGGTTCACAGATTGTGACCAAATGGGGAAGTTCTCATCTAGACATCATACGGAGTCATCCCACCAAGTTACAAATGAAATCCCTCCATATTAAATATGATCTGTAGACTGTTCTATAAGTTTTGGGGTTTTGGAATTGGGCAGCCGTCACGGTTGACAGATCATGACCAAAATGGGACGTTCTCATCTAGATATTATACAGAGTCATCTTACCAAGTTACCATGAAATCCCTTCATAAATACGACCTGTAGACTGTGCTAAAGTTTTTTGGCTTTTGGGCTCGGGCAGCCATCACGGCTGATCGATCGTGACCAAAATAGGACATTCTCATCTAGACATGACCTCAAACCTGCATATGAAATTTTGTGATGATCAGACAAGAACTGCTGGGTGTAGCCTGTGCTAAAGGAAAATGTGAACAGACTCCCAGACTTACAGAATAACAGACTAACAGACTTCCGAATGCGCATTGGCAATAGCTTATCTTGACTTTGTCAAGTTAAGCTAAAAATCATTTTTGAAAGAGATTATTCATTAAATCTAGTTTCTAGTTATCATTTGTGAGATGTACATGTATCAAGCATCTGATCGGAAGAAAAAATATGTTTTAAGAATTGAGTCAAATTGTTCAATAATTTGGTGATCTATTACATATAAATGACAAAAAAAATTCTTGTTATTTTTGGAAATATCATAATTTGCAGGTTTTCTCTTTGACACTGTCATTAACTTTCAACCAAAGCATAATCTTGTGCTCATTATATACTACTCGAAGTTTGCTAAGCACCAAATATTTGACACATCATTGTGAAATTTGCTTGTGACATATTTGTGATATTTTTGGTGGATATGATTGAGGAAAGTGTTGAGATGGTCCCCACTGTTTACATTAGCTCTCTTGACAGGCAGACTTTTCGTGACAGTCATGGAAAGCATGTATCTCTTGATTTTCAAGATGTTTTCGTGTACTATCTACATGTACATGACATGTGTAGGGTATTCAATCTTCACTTCAACACATACCCTTGTGATTTAATGATTGAATATGGCAAATGCAAATGTAAGAAGACATTTGTCTGAAGCAGAAATGTGGCAGGCTGTAGGGATGGTGGAGAAAGGGGCTACCCATCGTCAAGTTGGTGAAGCCCTTGGTGTGCACCATATGCTAATCACCAGATCCTGGGCAAGATTTCAGCAGTATGTCACACCAGTAAGATGGCATGGTGGTGGCAGAGACAGGGCAACATCTGCAGCTGAAGACCAGTTTTTGATCATTCAGGCCCGTAGGAACCACTTTGCCACAGCAACCCAGCTTCGTAGTGACATTCAGAATGCATACGGGGTAAATGTTTCGACGCAGAGTATCCGGGCAAGGTTTCACGAAGGTGGTCTCCGATCGAGAAGACAATGTATTCGCATTCCGCTGTCCCAGAACCACTGCCAGGCACGATATGAATGGGCCATGGGCCACCTTGGATGGACCAGAGAAGATTGGCAACATGTCCTTTTTACAGATGAGTCAAGCTACTTCCTAGACCACACAGATAGTCGGTCTAGGGTATGGAGAAGACCAGGAGAGTGATTCATGCAGCCAACATTGCTGAGCATGACTACTGTGGTGGAAGGTCAGTCATGGTCTAGGGCAGCATCAGCAGGGATGGACGTACAGAGCTCTGAGTCCTTGAACGTGGTACATTGATTGCACAGCGGTATGTTGATGAGATTCTGGATCTCCACGTCAGATTGTATGCAGGTGCAGTGGGTGATAGATTCATTCTGATGGATGATAATGCCCGTCCTCATGTTGCCCATGCTGTCGGGAGTACCGACAGAGGAAGGGGATTGAGCGTATGGACTGGCCAGCAAAATCCCCTGACCTCAATCCAATCGAACATGTCTGGAATGAGTTGCAGCTTGCTATTTTAGCCCATCCAGTCCAGCCAAGAAGTGTCCAGGAGCTAGGCACCATGCTGGTCCAAGAATGGAATAACATCCCACAAAGGACCACCAGTAACCTGACTGGGAGCATGAGAAGGCATTGTGAAGCTGTAATTACCGGTAATGGGTCTCATACTCGACATTGAACCCATACCAGTCCGCTCCGTAAACTTTTTGGCAAATTGAAAAATTTCCTCTTTTAACAATACCCATTTTCCATGGTTATCGTATTCAAAAGCTAAAAAATAATGTCAAAACACAAATAAAATCTTAATTTCTGTACTTAACTCTTTAAAGATATAATTAAATAAAATATATATACACTTTTCATTACAATATTTCAACTAAAACAGTTAGTTGGACAAACGTCAGTCATGCTACAACTTTAATACATGAGATAGCAAGTGACAAATGTTTTTAATTGTGTCTGAAAGACTAATGTTGGGTTAGGATCACCACTTGTATAAAAATAATTTTAAAGATTCATTTAAAAATTTAGAAGAAATGTGATGAAATAGCAACAACCTCAAAAACTTGTGTCCAATTTCTGTTGCGTCAATCACAACATATTTTCAGTGATTTTTACTACATTTATCAATAGAGATCCAAAAGGGGGTTGTTTATGTATTACCTATACATAGGGCCTTTTGGGAACCCAGTGATTCACTGTAGATTTATGAAAGCAAAGCTGCTTGATTGTTGCATCAGTCATGCATGGAATGACCCTGTATCATTGCACAGATCATATTATGGAAAACCGTATCGTTGCAGCCCTATGGGCAAGACACTTAATCTCAATTGCCCAAGCTGTGGAAATGGTATTGCTGTGTGCTAAGGCATATTGCATGTCAATGGTGCAAATGATTTCAACCATTGCTAACTCTACTTGCGCAGAGTTGGTAAACTGAAGAGTCTGATAGTTGCTCACCGCTGCCTGGTTGTTCTCTGCTTCCTACACCCATAATACTGTCAGACACAATGTGACACAGGCCTGAAAGTGTCGTTAAACCGCCAAAAAACAAAAAAATAAGCCTTGAAGGTATTATGGGACCTGAAATTTTCTAAGTCAAAAAAGTGAAAAAGGGCCATAACTCTGGGAAAAATTATTGGACAGAACCCGTTCCTTGTGTATATCAGTTCCCCCATGCAGGTCTATCAGCATACCACAGGAGATCCAAATCCAACCATTGGTTTTGAAATTACAATGCAAAACGTTGGTACAGATGGACGGATGAACAGACAAACGGATGGACAGATGGCTTCACTAGATACCCAAATCCTCCTGAAGAGGTCGGGGCATAAAAAAAAGAAAATCATCAAACATCATGCACTAACTGCCACACAAATAAGAAGAGGCCAAACAGTGCTGGGTTGAACCCGGTGCTTCATTAATAAATTTTTGATGATTATTCCTATAATTAGTGTTGGGTATCTAATATTATTTTTTGCGTCCAAGGAAATATTGTCCACCCAGTGGAAAGTGACTAGTCCATGAGGGCCATACTGTTTGGCCTCTTCTTATTTGTGTGGCAGTTAGTGCATGATGTTTGATGATTTTCTTTTTTTTATGCCCCTGGCCTCTTCAGGAGGATTTGGGGTATCTAGTGAAGCCATCTGTCCATCCGTTTGTCTGTTCATCCGTCCATCTGTACCAACATTTTGCATTGTAATTTCAAAACCAATGGTTGGATTTGGATCTCCTGTGGTATGCTGATAGACCTGCAAGGGGGAACTGATATACACAAGAAACGGGTTCTGTCCAATAATTTTTCTCAGAGTTATGGCCCTTTTTTCACTTTTTTGAAAATCATCAAACATCATGCACAAACTGCCACACAAATAAGAAGAGGCCAAACAGTATGGCCCTAGTGGACTAATCACTTTCCACTGGGTGGACAATATTTCCTTGGACGCAAAAAATAATATTAGATACCAAACACTAATTATAGGAATAATCATCAAAAATTTATTAATGAAGCACCAGGTTCAACCCAGCACTTCATTAATTAAAATATTTCTGCAGATTTTATTTTCCTGGTAAACGCATGCGTAGACATCACTGCCCACACATGGATTACGACCAATCCATGGTGATTGTTCTGTATGGTCTTTGACCCCAAGATCTGAGCTGCACAAAATGAGAAAAACTTCAAACAAAAATCGCCACGTTTGCTGGGGTGATCAGCTGATCACAACACCTGAAAAACTTTTGCTCAATCAAGCTTGTAGGATGTAAAATTAAAAGATGAAATAGATGAAATCCTATAAGGTTAAATTTCCAAATTATTAGCCAGTTGTGGTCCCGATAGTCAGTCAAACTCAAACATGACAACTTGAACAATCTAGAATCTCAAGAAAAGTCAGTATTAACAGTTTAACCCTTTGGATATCGAATCGGCCACATCTGGCCATGTAATTTCCAAATTTCGCAGTTGCAAAAATAAAAATTTTCCCACATTTCTGCAAAGCCATGTAATGAAACCCCCCGTCATTGGAATGAGCTTGTCGAACCCCTTCTATTGAAGTCACATGAAATGGTTTTGTGGATACTTTTGGAAAAATTTGAAAACGAATAATAATGAAAGTGTCAATGACACTGTAGCTCAACTTGTCAAGACAAAGACATGTACATGTATAGTATGTGACACAGCAATGACAAACATCTAGGTAATGACCTGATAACAAAGGTACATATAAAGTATTGTAACGGTCTGTACATAAATACTGAGCGTTGCCTGTAACAAATGTATAGGTAAAGTATTGTAAAGGTGGGTGACAGTCAGATGCTAAACTAGAAAAGAAATCTTTGAGTCCCAGAGTGGGTCTGACTGAACCCCAAAATATTTGTTCTCATAGCACAGTGATAACAAAGGCACCCCAAAACACACTCATTCCTGTCCCAAGGTGAAAACAAAGGTACCCAAGAAGTTTCGTGAAGATCAGTTCACAAATATGAGCTGTGTAGAAGTTGTGACAAAAAACTGATTGGACATAATTTCGGTACAAAATGGCCACTGACAGCCATCTTGAATTTTGGACTGCGCCCAGAAACACTTGTTCTCGTCCCAAGGTGATAACAAAGGTACCCAAGAAGTTTTGTGAAGATCGGTTCATAAATACAGCCTCTAGCCCGAGCCGTATTGACATGTGCACTTACAGAGTATAAGTAGCACTGAATAGATCAAAGTTCATCTAATTTGCATAATTTCTGCACGAGAAAAAAACCCGTACTATATGTGATGTATTCCATGTTACTAAACATTCATACAAAAATTTATTCAAATCAGAACTTTCATACAGAAGTTCTGTACAAAAGACTGATTGCACTAATTTTGGTACAAAATGGCTGCTGGTAGCCATCTTGAATTTCGGACCACACCCATAAACACTCGTTCTCATCCCACGGTATTAACAAAGGTACCCAAGAAGTTTCGTAAAGATCGGTTCATAAATACGGCATCTAGCCTGAGCCGTATAGAAGTTGTGTACAAAAAACTGATTAGACCTAATTTCGATACAAAATGGCCACTGGCAGCCATCTTGAATTTTGGACCGCACCCAGAAACACTCGTTCCTGTCCCAAGGTGATAACAAAGGTACCCAAGACGTTTCGTGAAGATCGGTTCATAAATACAGACTCTAGCCCGAGCCGTATTGACATGTGTACTTACTGTGTGTAAGCAGCACTGAAAAAATCAAAGTTCATCTAATTTGCATAATTTCTGCACGAGAAAAAAACCTGTATTATATGTGATGTATCCCATGGTACTAAACATTCACACAAAAAATTATTCAAATCAGCGCTTTCATATGGAAGTTCTGTGCAAAAATCTGATTGCACCAAATTTCGTACAAAATGGCTGCCATCGGCCATCTTGAATTTCGGACCGGACCCCAAAACACTCGTTCTCGTCTCACGGTGATAACAAAGGTACCCAAGAAGTTTTGTAAAGATCGGTTCATAAATACGGCCTCTAGCCCGAGCCGTATTGGCATTTGCACTTACAGTGCTGAAAGTAACACCAAAAAACATCAAAGTTAGTCTAATTTGCATAATTTACGCACGAGAAAAAAACCCGTATTATATGTGATGTATCCCATGGTACTAAACATTCATACAAAAAATTATTCAAATCAGAGCTTTCATATGGAAGTTCTGTACAAAAAACAGATTTCTGCATCATCGGTACAAAATGGCAGCTGGCAGCCATCTTGAATTTCGGACCGCACCCAAAAACACTCGTTGTCGTCCCACAGTCATAACAAAGGTACCCAAGAAGTTCCGTAAAGATCGGTTCATAAATACGGCCTCTAGCCCGAGCCATAGCAGCTTGGCACTTACAGCTCTGAAAGTAACACTAAATAAATCAAAGTCAGTCTAATTTACATAATTTACGCACGAGAAAAAAACCCGTATTATATGTGATGTATCCCATGGAACTAAACATTTATACAAAACTTTATTCAAATCAGAACTTTCATACAGAAGTTCTGTACAAAAAACTGATTTTTGCATCATCGGTACAAAATGGCCGCTGGCAGCCATCTTGAATTTCGGACCACACCTAAAAACACTCGTTTCCATCCCAGGGTCATAACAAAGGTACACAAAAGTTTCGTAAAGATCGGTTCATAAATACGACCTCTAGCCCGAGCCATAGCCAATTGTTGACGTACGGACAGATGGACAGACGGACGGACAGACAGATGAACGACGGGCCATGACAATAGCTCAAATTTGACTTCGTCAAAGTTGAGCTAAAAATGGAAGTGTCAATGACACTGTAGCTCAACTTGTTTAAAACATGTACATGTATAGCATGTGACACAGCAATGACAAACATCTAGGTGATGACCTGATAACAAAGGTGCATGTAAAGTATTGTAACGGTCTGTACATAAATGCTGACCATAGCCTGTAACAAATGTGCAGGTAAAGTATTGTAAAGGGGGGCGACAGTTAGATGCTAAACTATAAAAGAAATCTTTGAATCCCAAAGTGGGTCTGACTGAACCCAAAAATATTTGTTCTCACAGCACGGTGATAACAAAGGCACCCAAAAACACTTGTTCCTGTCACAAGGTGATAATAAAGGTACCCCAAGACTCTAGCCCAAGCCATATTGACATGTGCACCTACTGTGTATAAGTAGCACTGAACAAATCAAAGTTCATCTACTTTGCATAATTTCTGCACAGGAAAAAAACCTGTATTATATGTGATGTATTCCATGTTACTAAACATTCCTACAAAAATTTATTCAAATCAGAACTTTCATACAGAAGTTCTGTACAAAAAACTGATTGCACTAATTTTGGTACAAAAAGGTTGCTGGCAGCCATCTTGAATTTTGGACCACACCCCAAAACACTCGTTCTCGTCCCACGGTGATAACAAAGGTACCCAAGAAGTTTCGTAAAGATCGGTTCATAAATACGGCCTCCAACCTGAGCCGTATAGAAGTTGTGTACAAAAAACTGATTGGTCCTAATTTCGGTACAAAATGGCCACTGGCAGATATGTTGAATTTTGGACCGCACCCAGAAACACTCGTTCTCATCCCAAGGTGATAACAAAGGTGCCCAAAAATTTCATGAAGATCGGTTCAAAAATACAGACTCTAGCCCAAGCCGTATTGACATGTGCACCTACTGTGTATAAGTAGCACTGAACAAATCAAAGTTCATCTAATTTGCAGAATTTTTGCACGAGAAAAAAACCTTTATTATATGTGATGTATTCCATGTTACTAAACATTCATACAGAAATTTATTCAAATCAGAACTTTCATACAGAAGTTCTGTACAAAAAACTGATTGCACCAATTTTGGTAAAAATGGGCGTCAGCAGCCATCTTGAATTTCGGATTGCACCCCAAAACACTCATTCTCGTCCCAAGGTGATAAAAAAGGTGCCCAAGAAGTGTTGAAAAGATCGGTTCATAAATACGGCCTCTAGCCCGAGCCATATTGGCATTTACGGTTACAGTGCTGAAAGTAACATTAAATAGATCAAAGTTAGTCTAATTGGCATAATTTATGCACGAGAAAAAAACCTGTATTATATGTGATGTATCCCATGGTACTAAACATTTATACAAACAATTATTCAAATTGGAGCTTTCATATGGACGTTATGTGCAAAAATCTGATTGCACCTAATTTTGGTACAAAATGGCTGCCAGCGGCCGTCTTAAATTTCGCACTGGACCCCAAAACACTTGTTCTCGTTCTCGTCTCACGGTGATAACAAAGGTACCCAAGAAGTTTCGTAAAGATCGGTTCATAAATACGGCCTCTAACCTGAGCCGTGTGTACAGCGCGATGGACGGACAGACGGACAGATGGATGACAGGCCATGGCAATACCTCAAATTTGGCTTTGCCAAAGTGGAGCTAATAATATTTGATATCCTGAGTGTTCATTAACCAAAACTAAAAATTTTATGAGTTGAGTCACCATTAGAGTACCCTCCTTCATGGAAACACAAAATATCTGTCAATCAAGTGCAACACATGTAACTCAGTACAAATTCATGAATCAAACACATACATGTTTCACATGATCAGCAAATAATTGTCAATAAAGCCTCACGAATTAGATCTTTGGTTTCTCAGGCTATTTTTTGTAAAATTGCATGTGAGCGGGTAGTTTTTTATTTTATTTTTTTTTTTTGTAATTATTTCTTTGCCATCAAAAGTTAATATTCTTGGTTTGTTTTATAATTTAACCCTTTACCCAACGAATCGGCCGCATCCGCCCGCGTAATATGCAAATTCAGCAGTTGAAAAAATATTATTTTTCAAACAATTTCAACAAAACCATATCATGTGACCCCTCGTTGGAACGAGCTTGTCGAGCTCGTTCCAACGAGGGGTCACATGATATGGTTTTGTTGAAATTTTTGGAAAAATTTGAAAAAATGATATTTAAAATAATAAATTTTGATATCGTCTACGTTGGGTAAAGGGTTAAGGCCTCAGAATCTACAGAATAGCAAGTTGGTGTATTTCATCCTTTCAGTGCAAAAAGGCTTTGCAATGCTGAAGCATTACAAAGCCTTGTTGCACTCAAGGGACAAATTTATCAATTTTATTAACTTGGGTAAAATATCAGTCACAAACCATTTAAATTTTAATTTTTTAAAGTCTGCATTGGTTATAAAAAGAGAGTATGCAGCAGCCAAACTGATCATGCAGGAGGGCCTGAGAAAATTTTTTTTAACTTTTTTAAGCCTAATCCTGTAAAGTTTCAATGAAGTAAACTGAGAAGTATGAGAAGAGACATGTTCAGAACAAGGGCACTTTTCCACCAAAATACACAATTTTCTCTGAACCCTTAATAAGAAACTACGAAATTTATTGATGATTTCTATCATTTGTATACATCTTGCACATCAATGAGCCATAAGGCCAAGCAAAATTAAAATAACCGATTCTCTGGCATTTGGTTTTTAAAACAAATGAGGGAGAGCAGTTTTTATTTTTTATTCCCGATGGAATGGTCGCCGATGCCTAAAATCCAGTTGTAGGAGCCTAAAATTAAATAATGGAGATTCCATTTTGATTTCACTGTTAGTTTTTTTTGTAACAGTGATCATACAGCCCAAAATCAATATATACTGAGTCAAAAAAGAAAGTATAATAAACTTTGAGGAGCAATTTTTTTAAGTATTATCGACTTTAATCCCAAACAAATTATTGTAAATTCATATTTCGTGTCTAGCTATATGAATTTGTATAATTTCATGTTCTTACTGTTGCCAGCGTCAAGTCAGAATGTCGTAATTCAGACATGGGGTGAAATGAAAAGTTCACACATGCAGTCAATAGCATGTATGTCCACCATTTACCTCTTGGATGGCAAGACATCGATGGTGCATGGACCCGATAAGTCTCTGGATGTCACTCTGTGGTACTGCATTCCACTCCTGCCTTAGAACATTACGTAAATTGCCTAACGTCTGAAGATCATGAAGTCGTACCCGACGATCCAGTTGATCCCAAAGATGTTTGATTGACGACAAAAGTGAGGGCCAGGGAAGAAGTTTGATGCTCTGCCCCTCAAGAAAGTCACGACAGATATGCGCCACGTGACATCGGGCATTGTCTTGCTGGAATAACTGCAATCAGACATTAGCGTTGTACAATGGGACAACAACAGCTTTAAGAATTTCATCTCTATATCGCTGTCCATTCAGATTACCATCAATGAAGATCAACTGTGTTCAATGGTGCAAGGAAATTCCTGCCCAAACCATTACACTAAACCCACCGAAGCAGTCACATTTCTGCACGCAAGCATCAGAAAACCATTCTCCTTGTCAGTGATACACTCTTGCTTTACCATCAGCGCGCCGTTGATAAAAATCGTGATTCATCACTAAAAAGAACTGTGCTCCAACGCTGCTGAGTTCAGTGAAGACGCTGACGTACCCATTCCATTCTAACAGTACGATGATGTTGGGTAAGGATTGGTCTGTGGTATGAACGCCTACTGCGGATGCCGTATTCAGCGAGTCTGTTGCGGACAGTTTGTATACTGATTCTATTGTTAGTTCTACCTGGAGTAATTGCTGCTGTCTTTGTCGCCGGAAGGAAGCGACCCTGTAAGTAAGATGTCCAGATGTGTCAGTCTTGTGCAGGGGTCGAAACTCTTGGTCGACCTGAACACAGTCGGTCAGCAGTAGATCCAGTAGTTCTATACCTTCCAATGAGATAGTAAATAGTGGCCTCAGTGACTCCGAAATTAGCAGCGAGCTCATCTGGAGGTATCCCAGCCTCATGCATACCAATGGCACGCAACCTCTGATTTTCGGTTAACCTTGGCATTTTTTAAAATGTCGGAAGACAAAAACTAGGGTGTTATCTCAATAACCCAGGCTCTCTAGCACAACATAACACAAAGAAAATCGTCAGTCACTCATTCAATTTGACTTTCTCAGGTAGCACATGCTATTTTGAAATCCGTAGCAAAATTGTACATGGTTGGGTGGACAACAACAACATGTTATTAAACTCTTTGCACAACTTCTTGTCCACAAACATGCAACATTAGAACTATTTTTTTTTCTATTATACTTTCTTTTTTGACTCAGTATAGAACAACTGAAATGGAGGTAAACAAGAGGCCCCACGGGGCCTGAAGCGCTCACCTTGAGCAGAACACATTATAAACAGGGTCCAAGAATGTGTCTTCATTAAGCAATCCATCTCCATAGGATACACTGTCAATCCCTGAGCCCCTCAGGAGTGACAGAAAAATAGTCCAAGCATCATGCCTTTTCTTCAGTTGATCATAATGTAAAATGTGGAGCTCCCCTATGAAGCCCCTTGATACAATCTATGTGGATTAATTTTAGTTACACACCTCTAGAGGGTACTGAATACAAAATTTCTAATTCTTCAGCTACATGGCCAATTCCGGCTCCCGTATGGAGCCCAAATATTAACCCAGGCTCTTGATTTGAACAAAGTTGAATCTGACCTCCCTAGAGATGTTGTATACCATATATGAAAGCATTCTGACTGTTGGATCTGAAGAAGACGATTTTTAAAGAAATTTCTTCATATTGCACTAAGTTAAAATTTGGGCTACCATAGTGAGCCCAAATATCAACCTATGAACCCGATTTGAACACACTTGAATCTGACCCCCCTAGAGATGTTGTATACCAAATATGAAAACATTCTGACTACTAGAACTGAATAAGATTTTTAAAGACATTTCCTCATATTGCACTAAGTTAAAATTCGGGTTACCTGAGGCAGCCCAAATATTAACCCAGGGAACCAATTTCAACAAACTTGAATCCGATTCTCCTAGAGATGTTGTAAACCAAATATGAAAGGATTCTGACAGGTGAATCTGAAGAAGATTTTTGAAGAAATTCCCTCATATTGTGCCAAGTTAAATTTCAGGTTCCCATATGGAGCCCAAATATTAACCCAGGCACTCAAATTGAACAAACTTGAATCTGACCCCCCCCCCCCCCCCCCCCCCCCCCCCACTTCCTCCTTCTAGAGATGTTGTACACCAAATATGAAAGCATTCCAACTGGTGGATCTGAAGAAGATTTTTAAAGAAACTTCCTCATATTACACTATGTTAAAATTTGGGCTACCATAGCGAGCCCAAATATATACCTAGGGACCCAATTTTAATAAACTTGAATCTGATCCCCCTAGAGATGTTGTATACCAAATATGAAAGCATTCTGACTGGTGGATCTGAAGAAGAAGATTTTTAAAAATTATCCCCCATATAGCATAGGAAGCCCAAATATTAACCTAGGGACTTGGTTTGAACAATCTTGAATCTTACCCTCATAACAATGATGTAAACCAAACATTAAAAGATTTTGACTGCTGGTTCTGAAGAAGATTTTTAAATAATATTCCCCATATTGCCCCAAGTTAAAAACTCAGGCGCCTGTATTGAGCCCAAATATGAACCAATGGGCTTTATTTTAACAAACTTCTATCTGACCCCCCTATGAATGCTGTATACCGAATATCGAAAGATTCTGACCATTGATTCTGGAGAAACAATTTTTTTTTTTTTTTTTAATTTTTGCAAATATGCTGACTCAGCATTTTTTTTATGCCCTCTACAGAACACCCCAACATAACCGATGGCAATTTTCTTTTTACAGTTCAATTCTACTGGTCCTAAGGATGCTTCATACCAAATAACAGCTCTCTGTTCCATGTGGTTTTGGAAGTATGGGCATTTGAAAATATTTCTGTTTTTAGCTCCTGGGGTTCCCATGGGGATGCTGGAATTTTTTTTTTTTTTGGCATGGGTCAAGTACTTATGGCCCAATAATACCACATACCAAATTGGGTTAAATTGGACCATCCATTCAGAAAATAGAAATTTTGGGCGGGGCCAAAAATCTTACCCCTCCCATTACAAAGCCAAATATTGCTTCATGAACTTCGTTTGAAAAAACTTGATTCTACACCTCAAAAGGAAGCTCAAGTCATTGTACCCACTGATTCATGAGAAGATTTAAAAAATATTTTGGAGCATTTTCCCCCACCCCTTCCCTATGGGGCTGGACATGCTGAGTTGAACAAAAATGCAATACCCTTCGGGACCATCACTCACACAAACTTTCACTTGAATTGGCCCAGTGGTTTTGGACAGACGACGGATGGACGGACGATGGATGGAGAGCGATGAGATTAGCTCAGCTTGACTTTGTCAAGGTGAGCTAAAAATAATGAATTTTTGAACTGGTGAAGTGCTAGAAGCCTTCCGAAAAAATGAAGGTACCAGTGCAAAAGCCAACATTCCTTACCCACGTTTCGTATTCAGTTAAACATAAATAATACTTTGTCTATACAAATTTGTTCTATTACAAATTATTGGAGAGTAAATTCTGACCACCAAAACTAATCTAGCTCTCAACCAGTTAAATAAATATTTATTTTGTACATACATATGAGAATGGTGTCACATTTCGCGAAGAGAATAACAATACTGTATCAATGTAAAAAAAAAATAATAAGGCGATTTTTAACAGGTTGAGTGCTACAAGCCACACTTAAGCCTTTCAACAAATGAAGGTACCAGTGCAAAAGCCAACATTCCTTAACCACGTTTCGTATTCAGTCAAACATAAATAATACTTTGTCTATACAAATTTATTCTATTACAAATTATTGGAGAGTAAATTCTGACCACCAAAACTAATCTAGCTCTCAACCAGTTAAATAAATATTTATTTTGTACATACATATGAGAATGGTGTCACATTTCGTGAAGAGAATAACAATACTGTATCAATGTATACAACATATACTACTCAAAGTTTGCTAAGCACCAAGTATATACAACTACCTGTTTTACGTTTTAGCTGAAATATTGTTATGAAAAGTGTATATATTTTATATTTAATAATATCTTTAATGTTTTAAGTACAGAAATTAAGATTTTATTTGTGTTTGACATTAATTTTTAGCTTTTGAATACGATAACCATCGAAAATGGATATTATTGGTAAAAGAGAAAAATTCTCAAATTTGCCAAAAAGTTGACGGAGCGAACTGACATGGGTTCAATATCGAGTATGAGACCGATTATTGTTAACTAGCAGGGTTATCCGGAGTTGCTCAGGCTGAGTTGGTGCCTCTCTACACCCCCACCCCACCCCACTCCACCCCGGCACTTTTTTAAACCTCACCATAAGATTCCTGGTAAAAAATTACCCCTAGTGGACCCCTTTGAAGACCTATATCGGTGAGAAAAATTTTGGTCATAACTTTTGATGCCCCTCTACACCCCCACCCCCACCCTGATACTTTTTTAAACCTCACCATTAGATTCCTGATAAAAACGCACCCCTAGTAGACCCCTTGAAGAATATATTGGTAAAAAAAATTTTGGTCATAACTTTTGGTGCCCCCCTACACCCACACTTTTTTAAACCTGACGTTGACCTCTGCCATAAAAAAGTACTCCTAGTAGAACCATTTTGGACACTCGGGGTGGCCCCATATTCATTTCTATTGCGGACTTACAGACATACATACAGACATTCTAAAATATAGTATAGAAGATTACAGCTTGACAATGCCTTCTCAAGTTCTCATGCTCCCAATCAGGTTCCAGATGGTCCTTTGTGGGATGTTGTTCCATTCTTGAACCAGCATGGCATCAAGCTCCTGGACACTTCTATGTTGGACTGGGCGGACAGAAATTGCAAGCTGCAACTCATTCAAGACATGTTCGATTGGACTGAGGTCAGAGGATCTTGCTGGCCAGTCCATACACTCAATCCCCTCCCTCCGTCGGTACTCAAGGACAGCATGGGCAACATGAGGACAGGCATTATCGTCCATCAGAATGAATCTATCACCCACTGCACCTGCATACAATCTGACGTGGGCATCTAGGATCTCATCAATATACCGTTGTGCAGTCAATGTACCACGGTCAAGGACACAGAGCTCTGTACGTCCATCCAAGCTGATGCCGCCACAGACCATTATTGACCTTTCACAATAGTGGTCATGCTCAGCAATGTTGGCTGCATGGAATTGCTCTCCTGGTCTTCTCCATACCCTAGAACGCCTATCTTTGTTGTTTATGCAGTACCTTGACTCATCTGTAAAAAGGACAGTCAGTCTTCTCTGGTCCATCCAACGTTTTCCATGGCCCATTCATATCGTGTCTGACGGTGGTTCTGGGACAGCGGAATGCGAATACATGGTCTTCTCGATCAGAGACCATCTTCGTGTAACCTTGCCCGGATAGTCTGCGTCGAAACATTTACTCCGGATGCATTCTGAAGGTCACTGTGAAGTTGAGTTGCTGTGTAAAAGCGGTTCCTACAGGCCTGAATGATCAAAAACCGGTCTTCAACTGCAGATGTTGCTCTGTCTCTGCCACCACCATGTCGTCTGACTGGTGTGCCATACTGCCGAAATCTTGCCCAGGATCTGGTGAACACCGTATTGTGCACACCAAGGGCTTCAACAACCTGACGATGGGTAGCCCCTTGTTCCACCATCCGTACAGTCCACCACATTTCTGCTTCAGACAAATGTCTTCTTACATTTGCATTCGCCATATTCAATCATTATATTACAAGGGTTTGTGTTGAAATGAAGACTGAATACCTTACACATATCATGTACATGTAGACAGTACACGAAAACATCATGGAAACCAAGGGGTACATGCTTTCCATGACTGTCACGAAAAGTCTGCCTATCAAGAGAGCTAATGCAGACACTGGGGACCATCTCAATACATTCCTCAATCATATCCACCTAAAATATCGCAAATGTGTCAGAAGAAAATTTCACAATGATGTGTCAAATATGTGGTGCTTAGCAAACTTTGAGTAGTATATTACATTGAAATCGCGATATGATACCCCTAAAATATCAAACTTGATACTTTTGAATTTTGCCTCTGAAATAAATATGACAAACACAGGCAAAAAATGAAATAACAGCTGCCTGAGAATCAAAAGATTAATTTTCTTCAGCCCAATAATTCAATAATAAAAGTTTCATTAACCAAACTCAAAAGTGTAAGATTCATCACAGCCCCTGAAAAGCTTTCAGTGAATTGGGTATTTACTCCACCATTTTCTGATGAATTGAGTATTTTTTATTTCAACTGAGTAAATTGGTCTGAAGATGGTGCTTAAAAATTTTAGCAATGACATGTCACTAAGATGTGTAGTTCCACTTTGAGATGGAAAGAAACTTAACCCTTTACCCAACGCAGACGATATCAAAATTTATTATTTTAAATATCATTTTTTCAAATTTTTAAAAGAATTTCAACAAAACCATATCATGTGACGAGCTCATTTGAACAAGGGGTCACATGATATGGTTCTGTTGAAATTTTTTGAAAAATAATATTTTTTCAACTGCTGAATTTGCATATTATGAGGGCGGATGCAGCCGATTCGTTGGGTGAATGGTTAACCAAACTTCGAATTCTACTTTATGTTCACACTCAACGACTCGGTCTCCGAAAGGCCTGGGTGCACACTTTTTAATGAGGTTGTAACAATAGAATACACTCAAAGCTGTAATCAAAATATAGGGTCAAAACAGGTTGTTACATGGATTCAGAACAGCGTGAAATGACTGGACAAGCAATTTACAATAGAGGATTTTCATTAACTGTGTATTTGGTGGTTTATTGTATTTATGATACATATCATAGTTTACATGGATGATCCTCTGATTGAAAGGAGTTTGATGAGCTCATTCTACTGAGACAGTTTTGCAGGTGGAGGAAGCCGGAGTACCTTGAGAGAACCATCGAGCAATGGTGAGCAACTGTCAGACTCCCCAACATACTAAGTCCGCACAAGCAGGGTTAGCATTGGTTGAAGAGAAGTGCAATGTACAGTATGATTTAGTACACAATGCCAATGTGCCCCCACGTGGGCAATTGGGATTACATTGTAAGTGCCTTACCCAAGGACACAATGCGGTTGCCGCAGGTGGGATTCAAACTCAGGACCTCTCGCCTTGCAGACTGCATCTCTACCTACTGAGCCACCTTGCTTCCACATTCAAACATTCAAATTGAGCAGAGAACAAACAGTCACATGTAGAGCTGTCACGATTAATCCATTAATCGATTATTGATCGGTATAGGCGAAATCAATTAGTATTTTTCGTTGTCGAATAATCGGTGAATTGTATCCCGTTTTAGACGTTTAATAATTAAAAGAAAATTTGATGAAAAAACTATGGTTTCCAAAGGTAAAGAGTTGAGAACATCAATGTTAAACCCCAAGAAACTGTTGGAAGCATTTGTCTTTCAGGTAATTTCATCAAAGGTTTGGTGTTCTGAACTTTTGAACTGTCAGTGTAATAATCAAGACCGGTCGGCAGTTGCGATGTTCGCAACTGCCGACCGGTCGTGATTATTACACTGACGGTTCAAAAGTTCAGAACATTGAAGCTTTGAATGTACCTAAAAGATGATCGTCTTCGTTGTTTACTTGAGGTAGGTCAACTGACTTGAACTTCATTTTTATCGACTTCAAAGAGAGGGAGAGGGAAGGTCATCTAGGTACAATTAATCGATTATCATCGATTATTTGCGACGATTAATCGATTCCTAAATTGAAAAATCATGACAGCCCTAGTCGCATGGAATGATGTTCACGCTGTCTCTATTATCAATAAACTGTTCTTGTACTGTTAAAGAAGAACTTGTCATTTGCCTTTGAATTAAGAGATTTAGGCAAGTAATTTAGATTTGATGTAGAATTGGTGTCCTGAAATGGGTAGTCATAAAACCCCAGAAAGCCGCTGTTTTTCTGAGGCCTTATGACTATCCAATTCAGGGCATCAATTATGTATTAAATTTTTGTTTGAGTGGGAACTGAGATTGGAAAATTCAGGGTTAAGAATTGGGAAAAATCAGGCCCAAAATATCACTGGAGGGAAAGGGTTCTAGAGCTGTAGGTTTTTAAATTTCTTGTTCGGTTTCGGTTTTGGTTTTTCAGGTGGAGAAAAACCTCGGTTCGGTTCAGTTTTCGGTTTGTTCATGAGGCCAAGTAAAATTCAATAAAACTCATTCTTATGTCCGGAGTCATAACTGAATGGTAGTGAAATTGAGTGAAACTCAATGAATGCCCGAAATAAGCTATAATACATGAAGAATCAGGAAGGCCAATATAATAATTACCTAAATATACAGAACTTTTATTGTGCTTGGCCATTTTTCGAGATCTGACACCTACACACAACTTGAGAAAAGCTACAAACACAACTAAACTGAAATGTCGGAAATTCACAGAATGTAGCCTTCCCAGAGTAGTGAGAGCACCCAGTCACTGCCATTGGCAGTGTCTGGGTACTCTCACTACTCTGGGATGGCTACATTCTGTGAATTTCTGCAGCAAGAGAGTATTTAATAAAAAACGAAAAACCTTAGATTACGGGATGTCAACGGTTTCAGTTTTTTAAAAAAACTAAAAACCTCGGTTCGGTTTCGGTTAACCTACAGCTCTAGTATTAAATTTTTGTTTGAGTGGGAACTGAGATTGGAAAATTCAGGGTTAAGAATTGGGAAAAATCATGCCCAAATATCACTGGGGGAAAGGGTTCCATAAACGGCCCCTGTAGATGCCCAAAGGAATCCCTGGTTTGGGTTGATTTTTGGATAATTTTTTAACGAAATAATTACAATAACAAAGTTTGATATCGTTTGTATTGGGTGAGGGTTAAGATATGTGGAACATACAACACATTCCAACAAGTACATGTAATATATTTAATGCATGCAGCATACACAAAAGAATTCTAAAATATATGAGTTGGTCAATTTGCTGGGTGAAGGGTTAATTAACAACACAACTGCATGTAAACTCAAACACCTAATGTAATGGAGAGACTAGCAGTTTGCACTTGAATATAATTGTTATGAATGAGATTTTTCAGTATACAAACAGAAAAAACAGATTATGTGTGGGTGTAAGATGCTTAGTTCTATTGGCAGCTGATCAATGAATCCCACATAAAAGTTGGCAGTGTGTTGCAGGAAGAGGAATATAGCTTTTCATAATCTGTTTCTCAATGAATCTGGGGTTGCTGTCAGAGAGTTAGCTGAAGAAACATACTGCTGGAATCATTCACAAATCTATCACCTACTGTTATGTAATGTGTGTATTCTCTCAAAGTGGTGTGGGTGGGCATACAGTCACAGACAAAATTTGTTATTTATTTATCAGGGTTGATTAACTTTAAATTTGTCTTATTCAAGCCGAGGTTAAGCCTTTTCCAAACATGACTGTCAAACAACCCTTGAAAAAAAGGTTAAAAAATTTTCTTTTTTTGCCGAAAAAAATACAGTAGGGCTACTGTGATAAAAAAAAAAAAGCAGACAGAGAATTTTAACCGGGACGTGATCGGGTTGAGATATTTTGTCTGCTTTCCTCGCCAGGACTTAAAATTTCACTGAAGTCACACAGGTCAACTGATGTCTCCAAATTACAAGAATGTTCACAAATTTAGGGCATAACACAGTATAGTTATGGGAACCGACCGGAGCATTAAAAAAATAAGAGCCAGACTTGGAGCCTACTAGTACTTTTGAAATCTAGAAGCCAGATTTACAGTGCTAAATTATTATCGCTTGCACTCTCCCTTAAACTGTGACAAGGGAAATTAAAATTTTTTAGTAAATTTTGTTTCTTAACATACCTACCACAATTGTTTACAATTGGCTGTAACATAAGTGCAAGCCCTACTTTGGAACTAACTCAAGCTTTTAGAATCTTTTCCAAACGAGTTGGAAAAGTACTAGAGTGCAAAAGCACGAAAAAGATCGAAAAAACAGTCGAGCGAGACCAGCGCTCGAAATTACAGGTACTCTCTCTGCACACCTCTTGCGTTTACCGAGTGCATGCGCAACAACCGTGATGTCAATTCCGTCTTTCCGCCAACGAGAAGTTTGTGATTTAGCAGGGAGGCATCGATATCAAAGATATCCCCAAGGAGGGTGGGCCTCCGGTAAACAATTGTGGTAGGTATGTTAAGAAACAAAATTTACGAAAAAATTTTAATTTCTTTTCAACCTACTCACAATTGTTTACAATTGGCTGAATATTTATTTATTTATTTATTTATTGGTGTTTAAGGTCACATATTTCTGCACAAGGGCTAACCATGACCGTGACAGTTTTACGGGTGGAGAAAGCCGGAGTACACGGAGAGAACCACCGAGCAATGGCGAGCAACTGTCAGCTCCCCAACATAACAACTCCACACAAGCAGGGTTAGCATTGGTTGAGGACAGGTGCACCATCGACGTGCAGTACGCCTTAGTACACAGCGGCACCGTGGCCCCACGTGGGCAATGGGGGTGAAGTGTCTTGCCCAAGGACACAACGCGGTTGCCGCAGGTGGGATTCGAACCGAGGACCTCTCGGCTTGCAGCCTGCACCTCTACATACTGAGCCACCGCGTCCCAATTGGCTGAATAAACAATAGGAGGAGGTGAATCACATAACCAATACCAACAAGAGCAGCAGAAAGAAAAGCAAAAAGGGCTGAGAACAATAGCGAAACCTGTAATGAAGATAGCGAGAAGGCACCTGAAAAGAACAAGGCTGAGCGAAGCACAACCTCGATAAAAACAATTTTAACGAAGGTGCACAACAGCCTGAGCAGCAACGAGAGGGCCTAAAGAATAAAGGTCCTCAGATTGCTGCTGAAGGTGGCGGAGATAAAAGGAGGAGAAGGTAGAAGCATTCCTCCAGTAAGCCACATTCATAACATCCCGGAGTGAAACAGAATTGGAGAACGCCCAGGATGTAGAAATGGCACGAACCTCATGAGCATTAAGCCGGTTCGAAAAAAGATCCGACGCAGACAAGCGAGAATAAGCCAGCTTGATTGCAAGACAGATCCACTTGAAAATAGAATGGGAAGAGATAGACTGCCTCTTAGGAATGAGAGACAGAAAGAATCTCTTCCAACCCCTCCTAATGAACTGAGTGGGTGTAATATAAGTCTTGATCGCACGAACAGGACAAAGAAGAGGCCTCCGGCCATCTACAGCAGGGAGAGCCCGAATGCAGATGGGAGGAGGTACCGAATCAGGAAGTTGATTCTTAGCCAGAAAAGAGCAATCAGTAGTGAAGGTGACACTGTTAGCCTCATTTCGGAAGAAGGCTGAATCAACAGATAGCGCATGAAGCTCACGGACTCGACGAGCAGAAGCAAACGCTAGAAGAAAAGCCGTCTTATAGATGAGAAAATGCATGTCGGTCTCCGATAAAGGCTCGAATGGCGCCCCCTCCAAACAGTGCAACACCCATGCCAAGTTCCACTTGGGTGTAAGACGCAAAACTCGAGGCCTCTTCAAAGAAAAGTGCCGAATGAGTTTGGAGAGAAAAAGATTACGACCGATGCACCGCTTTCCCACATAAGAGAAAGTATCAGACAGCATAGACCGATAGCCCTTAATCGTAATAGGCTGGAGGCCCTTGGAGTAAAAAAAAAAACCCAGAAAATCCGCAATTTGAGCGATTGACAGATCACGGTAATTCACATTGTGATCTGCACACCAGCAACAAAAAACCCTCCACTTGGCGGCATAAGTCATGCCAGTGGAATGTCGCCGAAACGCACTCCACTGATCGTCTCGAAAAAACCTCCACGTCGGAGACTGGACCTGATAAAAGACAGGCGTGAAGGGACAGGATCGCCAGGTTGTTGTGATACTTCCTGGGACGACCCTGTGAAAGAAGATCGCGACGTAGAGGAAGACGAATCGGTCGATCAGCCAATAGAGGCCACAGCAGATTGATCCACACCCTCTGTGGAGACAGGGGTGTGATCAGAATGATCCTGCAACTGCAAGCACGAATCTTCGCTAATACCTGAGGAAGAATCGGTGCAGGAGGAAAGGCATAGCCGATCCAACCTGTCCAGTCCAGAGACAGAGCGTCTATTGCAAATGCCAGAGGATCTGGACAAGGGGAGACAAAGGTCTCTACCTGAAGATTCCAGCGAGTAGCGAAAAGGTTGACCTGAGGACGGCCCCACTGCTCGCAAATCGCCTGAAACGCCGACCGATGTAGCATCCATTTGGTTGGAAGGACACTGTCGCGTCGGGACAGGGAGTCTGCTAGGACGTTGAGATGCCCGGGAATGTGTCGAATGGACACCCGAGCGTTCACATCCCGCGCCAACAGAAGAAGATCCCGAGACAGCCAATACATGGAAATCGAATGTGTGCCTCCTTGATTCCGTATGTAGGCCACTACTGTAGAATTGTCCGAAAGAAGTAGGACAATATGGTCCGACAGATGAGGGTTCCAAAGCCGAAAACTCAACAGAAGAGCAAGGAGCTCCTTCTGGTTGATATGAAGACCCCCCTGCTCGCTGTCCCACTCTCCGTGAGTAGACAGACCGAGAGGATCCAACGTCGCACCCCAGCCCCGATCGCTGGCATCTGCAGTAAGGATGCGATCGGCCAAAGGAAGATCCAACGGAACACCCTGTGTCAGCCAGGGAATATCGGCCCAAGGGCAGAGGTGACAAAGCAGAGACCGAGGAATAGTGAGTTCCAGGTCCAGCGGATCTACATTCGGATGCCAATGATCCAACAGGAAGTGTTGGAGAGGTCGGACAAACAAGCGACCGAGCGGAATGAGATCTGTCACCGAACCGCAAAGGCCCAGCATCCGAAGGAAAGTCCTGGCCGAGACCGAGGAAGATTGAAGCAGGTTCCGAGTCAAGGCGGAAAGAATCATCGCCCGAGCCTGGGGGACCGACACTACATTGTGAAGAGTGTCGAAATCCATCCCCAAATTACAGAATCGCTGAGAAGGAAGAAGATCCGACTTCTCGCGATTGACTCTGAAACCCAGCGACACTAGCAGGCAAAGAAACTGCCGGACATCGAACTCCAGAAGAGCAGCATCGTGGTGTCGTTGGAGGATGTCGTCTAGGTAGGCTGACGAAGTCACTGCCGACTGAGTGCGGTGGAAAGCAAGTACATGTGACATCAGTCGGGTGAAGGCCCAAGGAGCCAGGTTCAAACCAAACAGGAGAGCTCTGAATTGAAAAACTCGATCCCAAAACGAGAACCGAAGGTATTTCCGTGATGCCAGATGAATGGGTACATGGAAGTAGGCATCCTTCAGGTCGATACTGGCCGCAAAATCGCCCTGATGAACTGAACGTCGAACCGACCGGAAAGTCTCCATACTGAAATGAGGAGCTATTATGTACTCGTTCAGGGTACTTAGATCGATGACAGGACGATATTGGCCGTTTTTCTTCGGCACCAAGAAAAGTCTTGAGTAAAACCCCGGTGAAAGGGTGTTCATGACCGCCTCGATCACCCCTTTGGAGAGGAGATTGTCGATCTCCTGCACCAGAAGGTCCCGACGCAGAGAATCGGAAGAGACCTGAGTCGGAAGGGGCACCCGAGATAAACTGGGGTGCCGATGGAAGGACAGTCGCAGACCGGATTGTATGACGTCGAGGACCCAAGAGTCCGACGTTATCTCTGTCCAACGGTCGTAAAACACCGACTGGAGGCGAATCGAGGTGAGAACCTTCACTTGCGGCCTCGACAAGGCCCCCGAGAGGAGAAACCACCTCGGGAAGTGACAGAGTCCTGAGACTTTCCAGCCTGAGGCTGCCAGCATGCCTGGCCACGTTGGCGCTTCTTATGTGCAGAAGGAGCAGATGGAGCCAAAGGCGTAGCCGACGTCGCCGACGAGGCAGATGCAGCAGCATGCTTGGCGGGCCTGGAACGACCCCCACCCGCAGCAGCAGGTTGGTCAAGCTGTCGCAGAAAAGGCTGGTCCTTCGAATGACGAACAGCTTCCACGGAACAATGGAACAACTGAGGTCCCACCAAAGAGGCAGACCTCAGAACAGCACGTTGCTCAGAAGGAAGGGATGGTAAAGAATCCAACACTGCATCCCGGCGTGCCAGCTCCAAATTAGCCGTGTTACAGGTGTGAACGTGTGTCAAGTTCATAAGAGCCTGTGATAAAACGCGAAAAGGCGCCTGAGCGTCATCAAACTCCCCTGGTGGAAAATATTCAGCCAGAGCAGCGACGACACGGTCCGTGAGAGATAACATACCCATCATCTCTCGGGACAGGCCCACCATAGACTCAACTACCGACATCGGGAGAACTGCCGACTTAGGCTTAGTCAACACGAGGAAAGAAGAATCCTCATCCACAGTAGTCATCCCTTGGAAGACTGGTGGAGAGATGGAATCATAAACACGAAACCGCGATGGAGGCAGAAAGGCATCAACTCTAGAAAAGAAGGAACCCTTGAGGGCCTTAGAACGCATTTTGGCGTCTAAGCCCTGGAAGGACTCAACAACCTGAGCCGGTTGCAGAGGACGCAAAGCCCCGGAGCTAGAAGGCTCAACAGGGTTACGGCACTCCACAGTGGACCGCAGCCGGACTGTCACAGAAGGCTGGTCAGAAGGTTAAACGTCCGGCAATAAGCCAAAGACGAATTCCAAAGCCTGCCCCAAGACTGACGAGGGGGGGGGTCCATCACCTTCAAGATACTCGTCATCCTCCATAGCAGAGGAGACGTAGCCCAACTCGGGCTGACCAGCAGAAACCTCCTGTGAATACTGTGCAGTATCCAAGGGGCCAGGCGAGACATCTCGGCGACCGACCAAAGGAGGTTGTGCCTCAGGAGGCACAGGGAGGCCAATTTGAGGGTTGCCAGAAAGCAACCGTGTGAGCGCCAAAACGGCCTGATGCAGGTCACCCTGAGAATCCGTCGCAGCAGCATCGCCCGACGGAGTGTCCTCCCAATGGACCCTTCTGGTAGAAGAACCCAAATCCTCAGAAGAGACCGACGTCGAACGTCGATCGGCAGACAGAATAGGGATACAGTGAGAAGACACCGGAGGATAGTCCCGATTGTGATGCCCAGGGGCCATCACTGACCTCTGCGAAACAGAAGGTCCTGCCTGCAAATCCTCTAAAGAAACCGACGGCGCATGTCGATCGGTAGCTGGACCTAGGACACGGTGAGAAGACACCGGAGGATTGTCCCAAGAATGACAGGAACCTGTCACTGGCCTCTGCGCAGCAGACGGCCCCAACTGCCTATCCTCTGAGAGCGACGGCAAGCATCGATCGACACCCAGACTCGGAACACAGTGAGGAATCACCGGAGGAAGGTTCCGAGAGTGACAGCTAACAGGGGCTGCCACTGACCGTTGCCGAACAGCAGGCCCTAGATGCCAACGTCCCAACACCATCCCGCTAGGCGGCACACTAGCAGGGGAAGGTGGAACAACAACTGATTCACTCGAGGGACGAGGAATCGCTGCCGAAGCGACCGGCCGGCTCAACCGACTAGGAGCAAACCTAGCCAGATGAGACGGAGCAGACAGCAAACCCACACAGCCCCGCCGCGAGGCTAGGGGATGCTGAGAACACACAGACACACCAGCAGATACAGCCTCCGTCCCCTGAGACTGTAGACCATCCCCAGAGGAGATGGAAGAGCCACCATCAGACACAATAGGATCTGGAGTAACAACTTCCTCAACAACAGTCGACGGTGTAGGAGGCAGATCGGAGAGGGTCACCGAGCTGACCTCGGAAAAGCTCTCAACGAAAACAGACGCCTCAATAGTGACATCAGAAGACAAAGAGACCACGGTCTCCTCGTCAGGTATCACTGAACTAACACCGTCAACAGTTGCAGAGGAACTCGCCACAGAAGACAGATCAGAATCCTGTGTGACAGAGTCACCACGTGCACCAGCTGAAATGTCTGCTACGGCACGGCTACCCTTACCCCGAGAACGAGGGGTTCTAGCTCTGGACAGAACCACCTTGTTAACAGAAGCCCAGAATTTAGAGGACCAAACCCCACAAATACCACATGATTGGGCCTGAGTGCAATTGTAGCAAATGACACATGTGGAATGAGTCGTCCACATGCTTCACTTGCAAGCAAGAGGTACAAGGAATAGTCTTTGGCATTATATCAAAGTAATCAAGCTTCCCGCCGACGGAAAACAGCACGAAGGTCGTGTTCACACATGGGGGAAAAACAAGATAAAGTGTGAAGAAACAAGCAATAATAATACAAATTAACATTAATTAACATTAATTTGGTAGCTTGACAAAAGGATACAATCCACTTGCACACTAAGAATGTAGAATAAGTTGTTCACGAAGAATAAACAGCAAATTAGCACGAGTCACAAACATTTCCGACCATGTACAATGGCGGAAATAAAAGGAATTGATGTCACGGTTGTTGCGCAGGCGCTCGGTAAATGCAAGAGATGTGCAGAGAGAGTACCTGTAATTTCGAGCGCTGGTCTCGCTCGACCCTTTTTTCGATCTTTTTCGTGCTTTTGCACTCTAGTACTTTTCCAACTCGTTTGGAAAAGATTCTAAAAGCTTGAGTTAGTTCCGAAGTAGGGCTTGCACTTATGTTACAGCCAATTGTAAACAATTGTGAGTAGGTTGAAAAGAAATCCATACAGATGATTTCACTTCATAATTCACTTTCATAATTTCACTTCAAAGAAAATATGAAGTACAGTTACAGAACATGAAGCCTTTAAGTTGCTGCACCTTTACACCAGCATACAGCCCAAATTTTGGCTACCAATTAACTGTAGTTGTATTAGTTTTGCAATGAATGGATTTTTTAGGGCATAATTCAAGTTATTTCTCAAATGATTGGAAAATATTGTTATATCACCACAATAACACTTCATTTTCACAATAGTTCCAAGTCATGTCTTGGCTGCAAAAGTGACCATTGGATGAAATGGTGGTCTTGCGATTAAGAGCCAACTTTGAAGCATATATTTAAGGTACAAGGAGCCAAATCAGAATTTTACAAGTCAAATTCACACTGGCTACTTACTGGGTCTGTCCCTGTATGGTTTGTTTTTATGATTTCTTTTCCATTTTTGTTGAAATGATTTTACCTAAACTCCTTGCATGCTTCTGAGACAGAATTTCTCTTGCCACTGAATTGGGTATAATTTGGACACATTTAAGTAAATTTTGCCTGTAATTTGAATGGATTTTTTCACCAAGGATTCCTTGAGATAAATTTAGATATTTTTTTTAATTTATTTTTTTATTTATTTATTGGTGTTTAAGGTCACATACTTATGCACAATGGCTAATCATGACAGTGACAGTTTTATGGGTGGAGGAAGCCGGAGTACCCGGAGAGAAACACCGAGCAATGACGAGCAGCTGCCAGCTCCCCAACATCGTAACTCTGCACTGCAGCACAGGCAGGGTTAGATTGGTTGAAGACATGTGCAACATCAATGTGCAGTACGTCTTAGTACATGCCTTCATCGTGTCCCCATGTGGACAATCGGGGTTAAGTGCCTTGCATTTTTTTTTATAAATCTTCATAGCAGCCATGACTTGATTTGATAAAAAATTATCTTGAAAATACTCTTGTGGGTTAAGTGTTAAAAGGCCAAGAGATTTGAATACATTTTGCTCAGGCCTGAAAATAAGCAGTCTGACATTTGCAGAATGAGGTCTCCAGAGGGTGAATTTGATGATGCTATCCCATACAGTGGGCATATTTATCCTCTGGGTACCTCTTTCTGTTTAGTTTTGAGACCCTTATTCAGACTGAGGTTCTCAGAGGGTAAATTTAGTGATGCTACTCTGCTGTGCAGGGTAGCATCGCTAAATTCACCCTCTGGGGACCTCAATTTGCAGATGATAGTTTGCTTATTTTTCTGGCTTGATTTTGCTGCCCACTGATGGCCTACATCCAGTGGCTTTATAGTTGTTTCTACAGTTGTTGATCAGAGTTGAAAAAAGACCCATAGGTTTATCAGCTGTAAATATTCTGTGACACAAGTACAGACCGGAGACCCTCAGAAATGATATTACATACAGTCAGTATTGCAACTATTCTTCAATGGAGATGACCTGTAGCTGACATAGGAAGTCTGCAATGTTCCCAAATTAGACCAATCTAAAGGCATATTCCTCACTATTATTATTTTTGTGTTTAATGACACTTTCAACAGCCAGGGTCACTTCATGTCCGGTTTTACGGATGGAGGAAGCTGGAATACCCAGAGAACCACCCAGCAATGGCAAGCAACTGTCAGACTCCCCAACGTACAACATGTACTAACTCCACACATGCAGGGTTAGCATTGGTTGAAGACAAGTGCACCATCGACGTGCAGTATGCCTTAGTACACAGTGCCACTGTGCCCCACATGAGCAATCAAGGTTAAGTGCCTTGCCCAAGGACACAACAGTTACCTCTGGTGGGCAATGAACCCTGGACCTTTCAGTTTGAAGTTCATAACCACTGAGCAACCATGCTCCCCTGTTCCTCACTGTAACACTGTAGAATCTCTTCTGTTGAAAAAGACATTCAAAAACTCTGAATCCGAAATGCTATTTTTATTTATCTTTTAGGACGCTTTATTCATCTCATAGTATTTTACTTTGTACAATGTAAGTCTCGACCTGTCAATGTGTCATAACGAATCACGATGATTGTCAACACTAGAATTAGTATTTTCGTTGTCGAATAATCGGTAAATTGTATCCCGTTTTAGACATTTAATAATTAAAAGAAAATTTGATGAAAAAACTATTGTTTCCAAAAGTAAAGAGTTAAAAACATCAATGTTAAACCCAAAGAAACTGTTGGAAGCATTTGTCTTTCAGGTACATTCATCAAAGGTTTGGTGTTCTGAACATTTGAACCGTCAGTGTAATAATCAAGGCCGGTCGGCAGTTGCGAAGTTCGCAACTGCCGACCGGTCTTGATTATTACACTGATGGTTCAAAAGTTCAGAACATCGAAGCTTTGGATGTACCTAAAAGATGATCGTCTTCGTTGTTTACTTGAGGTAGGTCAACTGACTTGAACTTCATTTTTATCGACTTCAAAGAGGGAGAGGGAAGGTCATCTAGGTACGATTCATCGATTATCATCGATTATTTGCGACGATTAATCGATTCCTAAATTGAATAATCGTGACAGCCCTAGTCAACACGCTCACTTTTATGAGAACAAAACTGCACTACCAGATTCATTGGCTGAAACTTTGTTTTTCTTAAACTTTTTCACAGGACAGCAAATGATTTTTTATTTAGGACCCACAAATTAGATCTTCTGTTTCTCAGGTCATTTTTTGTAAAATTGCATGTGGACAGGCAGTTTTTTATTTTTGTAATTATTTCTTTGCAATCAAAAGTTCATGTTCTTGGTTTGTTTTAAGTTTTAGACCTCATGGGTGATAGTGTATTCCGTCCCTTGAGTGCAAGAAGGCTTTACAGCGCTAAAGCATTGCAAAACCTTGTTGCACTCAAGGGATAAAATTTGCAATTTTATTAACTTGGGTAAAATATCTGACATAAACCATTTAATTTTTATTTTTTCAAGTTTGCATTAGTTATAAAAAGAGAGCATGCAGCAGACAAAAGGTCCATGCGGGAGGACCTGAGAGACAGATTTTTAACTTCTTTAGGCCTTATTGAGGTTTTCGGTCACTTTCTGCCACTAGTCTATATTGTGACAATAGCACAATTATATCCGTGTAGGGATGCACAAAGTGAATAACTTTCTTTTGTGTTCCTCAAAAGGTTATCCAAAATTTTTCAAGATAACCATTTAACACTCCTCTAAAATCACTCAGTTCACATTAGAGCTTCAAACAAATTTTGGTTCACTTTACAGTTTCAAACACATTTGTCTCTCTAACAGTCACTTGTTAAAGTTTTCTTTCTATTTTTTTTTTTTTTTTATATTTTTTTTTTAATATTTATTGCTTGTCAGTAGTCAGGATTACTACAAATTTAAGGGCTTCAGAGCTCGTTCCACTGAGGGGTTACATGATTATGGTTTTGCTGAATTATTTTGGAAAAATTGGGCAAAAAAACTGAAATAAATTTGTATATAATGTGCATCGAATAAGGGGGTATATGATAGAGGACACACCCTGTGTTTGTTAACATACTCAGTGAAACAAAACTTGTAAGCAAGCTGTTCCACTTTCATAATTTCCATGAGAAACACAATTATATGTAGTGAATACAAGCAGAAATGAAACAGTAAAACTCCTCTTGTTTCGTTTTATTAGATAATCGCAGCACCTGATGATGACTTCTGAAAAGCTTAATAGCTTTCCAAAAATAAATGAAAGGAGCTAGTTTTTGGAAAACTCTAGGGTGAACATATTTCATAATCAATCTCAGGAGCCTTGCTTCTATGGAGGAGACAAATTAATAGAGATTTTGACTTACAGGAATCAAAGGACTTAATTTGTCAGGTACTGTTCCAAAGGTGCGCCACCAATTAGAAATTCAATAACTGGTATGTGACTCTCTCAGATTATAGAACATCACATCCAAAAACAATTCATTCAATATCTTGGTCTACATGTAAATGTAGTTAGGGTTATAACTGTGAGAATAAATTATTGAAATGCCTGACACTTCAACTAATTTCCTGATCACAAGTACAAGGCATACTCAATCATAAAATAAGATATATTATTTCAGCATGAACGCATAAATGGAAACAAAATCCATCTCTCAGTTTATACTGTGGGCGTAAATTGCATTATTCCATCCTACTTTTCCTCACCACTCACACTTCTTCGAGAAAGAAATCAATGTTTACTGTCTAAAGGGTAGGAGCACTTTTGCATCAAGCCTTACGTAGAATTGAGGGTTTTCAAAAAAATATTACTATAGATCAAGAACACTGGTTCCACTTAACTCTCAACCCATGGAGTATTTTCAAAATATTTTTCATCAAATCTAGTCAGAGAAAAATTTAACAAAAACATATCACGTGACCCCTCATTGGAACGAGCTCGTTCCAATGAGGGGTCACATGATATGGTTTTGTTGAAACTTTTTGAAAAATATATTTATTTCAACTCCTTCATTTGTTAATTATGTGGACGGATCTGGCTGATTCGTCAGGTAAAGGGTTAACCCTTTAACCAATGCAGACGATATCAAAATATATTAATTTAAATATCCTTTTTTAATTGTTTTCGAAAAATTTCAACAAAACCATATCATGTGACCCCTCATTGGAACGTGCTAGACGAGCTCGTTCCAAAGAGGGGTCACAGGATATGGTTTTGTTGAAATTTTTTGAAAAATATCTTTTTCAGCTGATGAATCTGCATATTACGCGGGCAGATGCGGGCGATTCGTTGGGTAAAGGGTTAAGTTGCAAAAAGTGGAGTTTTGCCCATGCTAGGGCTGTCGCAATTATTCGATTAGTCGACTAACCGTCGACTATTGAAGTAGTCGCCGTTTTTTATTTTTAGTCGATTGTCGTTCATTTTCAAGGTGGTACCCGTCTACTACACGTCGGGGCTAAATTGCATTGTTTTGTGAGGTGAATGATCAATGAAGGTGAATAACTTTAAATATCTAACCATAGTTAACATTCATATCCGGAAGACTGTATGTCTGTCACTGACTGTGTAAGAAAGAACACTCGCAGTTACTGGAGAAGAATAGATTCTTCTGAATTTCTCCAGTCTTGTACACACGAATGCACCCATTGGAAAACCCAAAGTGCAGAAGTGACAAAATTATGACGAAAGTCAGAACATCAGATCACTTCTCAAAGTTCGGAACTTCAGAGTAAGATCCAATTTTAACAACTGACGAGGGAATGCATAGATCTCAATGTTCAAAATTTCGAGAAACTTATTGCAGAAAGGAAACATATGCAGGAACGTTCTTTGGTAAATTCATTTTAATTCATCGGCTTCAATCTAGTTCAAACTTGGACCCGCAGTCAGTAATATTATTTTTGGGGTTGGTACGTCCTACAGGACGTACCAACCCCAAAAATTATATTACGGACTGTGGGTCCAAGATTGGACTACATGTAGCTTCAGTCGGGACAGATTTGTTGTTCCCAACACACTGGTGCCATTGTCATTTTCAGAGTTTTACAAACAGAAGAATGATTTGCTAAAAAATCATGGGAAACGACTATTAATCGACTAACCGTCGATTACTGGTCACGATTAGTCGATTACAAAAAATGATAGTCGCGACAGCCCTAGCCCATGCACACATGAACTATAAGACAAATAACCAAATCTAATGAGCACTTTTTGTGTTCCTGTACATTATTTATTTATTGGTGTTCAAGGTCACTTTCAGCATCCTTGGCTATTTCATTGACAGGAACATGCATGTAGGTATAAAGTCAAGTTTAGTCAATTATTTGTACCTATACTGCCCACTTTAGAGGACTTCTACTGCTTGGTTCCGGGTCCCCTTTTACCAGTAAAGTAGAACTTGTTTACTGCAATATTTATTTATTTATTTATTTATTTATTTATTTATTTATTTATTTATTTATTTATTGGTGTTTTTAAGGTCACATATTTCTGTACAATGGCTAATCATGACCACAATAGTTTTACGGATGGAGGAAACCAGAGAGAACCAATGAGCAACAGCGAGCAACTGTCAGTTCCCCAACATACCAACTCCACACAACCAGGGTTAGCATTGGTTGAAGACAGGTGCACCATCGACGTGCAGTACGCCTTAGTACACAATGCCACCATGCACCTACGTGGAAAATGGGGGGGGGGGGGGGGGGGGGGGGGGGGGATGTGTCTTGCCCAAAGAAACTATGCAGTTCTCGCAGGTGGGATTCGAACCAAGAACCTCTCAGCTTGCAGCCTGCACCTCTATCTACTGAGCCACCGTGTCCCCATTTATTGGAATGAACAAGTTCTGCGCCATTTCCCATGGGGAAATGTCTTCCAGTACATAATCCTGAAAAAAAAGTGTTATCAAACCGAGTGGAATAGAACAACCCTATTAATTGCATATATTTTTGAATCACTGAACCCAAAACGAAATCACAAGTACAAATTTTACCTGTTATGAGTTCATCATAATTTACGTTTGTTTTAGGCAAAAAATTTTGATTATTCAAGAAATTTGTTTGCAGGTGTCGTTTGCTATTCATGTTTGGTAAAGGATTAAACCTTCTAAAGTTAATATTCCATGTTATAAATTTTGGGAAAAAAATTACATCTCATTGTGTGGAAAAAAATACAGCTGGAAAAGTCTCAAGACTTAATGGATGTAAATCACAGAAAGTGCTGTTCTTCTATGTATGCTAAATTATTTTGGTTCAATGCCAAAATGGAAACCACAGGAGAATGAGACTAATTAATATATTGGTGTAGAAAAAAGAAGAAATTACAAAATACACCACTTGCCAAATTCATGCAAATATTTATTGTAATACTCTACTTCCTGTTTCTCAACTGAAGGTAAACTGGTATTACACATGCCTATACTCTATTATAATGGTGTTCATGTATAACAAAGAGTTTACCTAAAAGTGGCCTGGAAACAAAATTTAGGAAGTGTCAATTCCCGGTCTTGGATTCAGGGGGAGGGGGGCGGTAACCGGTTCTCGGATCACCAAAGTTAAGCAACGACAAGCCAGGATAGTCCTTGGATGGGTGACCGTCTGAGCAATCGATTTGGACTCCTGCGTTGTGACCTTCAGCAAGGCACTTAACCCCGACTGTCCATATGGGGGGCATGATGATGCCGTGTACTAAGGCGTACTGCACGTCAATGGTGCGCATGTCTTCAACCAATCTAACCCTGCCTGTGGTGCAGTATGGAGTTACGATGTTGGGGAGCTGGCAGCTGCTCTTCGTTGATCAGTGGTTATCTCCGGCTTCCTCCACTCGTAAAAATTTCACCGATGCGATATGACCTTGGCTGTTAAAGTGCCGTTAAACCCTAATAAATAAATAAATATGGATTCAGGGAAAATCAAGGGCGCCAGAAGCATCCAATGGCAATAGGGTAAAGGGTATCAAAAAGGGCACTTGACTCAAGGTACAAGTTAAAACTGGGAGTTTACAACTCATCATAAATTGTAATGCAGGGACTGACAGGAAAGGAGAGTGCTCACTCTCATTCGCCATCACTTTCCTCAACTTTTCACTAGGGGAGCAATTAATCACTCGCCTTCATGATGTATGTAGAAATAATGTCTGAACATCAACTGAAATCTTTCATTTTTTTGCTTAACCCTTTACCCAATGCAGACGATATCAGAATTTAATATTTTAAATAACAATTTTTCAAATTTTTCAAACAATTTCAACAAAACCATATCATGTGACCCCTCGTTGGAATGAGCTCGACGAGCTCGTTCCAACGAGGAGTTACATGATATGGTTTTGTTGAAATTTTTGGAAAAATAATATTTTTTCAACTGCTGAATTTGCATATTACGCGGGCGGATGCGACCGATTCATTGGGTAAAGGGTTAAACCATAGCTTGTGACACCTCAATGGAATGAGCTTAATGAGCTCGTTCCAATGACGGGTCATCAGCTATGATTTTAGAGTAAAAATGAAAAAAATAAAAAAAATTGTAGGGTCATTTTCATGTATAGTGCTGACCTGTTTGAGCTGTCGTAGTAGATAAGGAGTTAAAATCATCCTCTTGAATTTTTCACTCTCTCAAAATCAAAATGAGGAGAGTGATTTTTCACTCGCCTGCATTCTCTTCCCGCCAGTCACTGGTAATGAGACACTCAGTAGTATTATCGTCCCTTGAATGCAACAAGTAGCCATCTGCAATGCATTTAGTCTGGCGGTGAGAGCTAAAAATTTGGACAAACCCGGAAGAAATTAATAACAAGAGGCCTCTCAGCCTAAAAAGCTCCACTTAGGGCCACTACTTTCAAGGCAGATATATACATGATAAATATAAGACAGAGAGAACATAACAGAAATGGTTACCTTGAAATATCATTAATTATGACCAGGCTCTGATGGAGGTGATATTAAAATTGCTGACACTATGCATTAACCGATGTTGAAATAAAAAAATTAATGGTTCAAAATCCATCTTCTGCTTTAATGTTAAACAAAATTTAATCTTCATTTGCTGATTATGCTAAAAAATTTATACTTTGTTCACCCAGGATGCTCCGGTTTTCAGTTTCCCTACAGGGAAATGCATTAAAACATTCTGTAAACAAATGTGACAGTGAACTGTCAAAGTGCAATATCAAAGTTTTGCTGTCTGTGAGCTTGACCTTGATATGACTTTGGATCAATGTCATAACACACATTTGAGTCATGAGCAATCATTGTACAAAGTGTATGATAAATCATACATTGTACAACCAGAACAAGAACGGTATTCGAGAATCCAAGTGTTAATGCTTGTAACCTTGACAATATGACAATGGATCATGGTCATGACACAACGTTAGGCTATCAGGCCTGGCATTCTGAAAAATGCAGGAGGGCAAAAAATCGCTCTCCTCAATCAGCTTAGGAGAGCAATTAGCTTTACACAGCATTTTAAGTATCCAGTTGAATGAACTCATTGAAACTGAGACCAACAGACTACATCAGCGATTTTATTAACTTTACTAAGGTAAAGCGAAATCTCTTAGACATCTAGATGTCTCACTCAACAACCGAACACACACTTGACAAGACCTGTGTGTGTACCCAGACCTGTTGTCCAAGAAAGTCATACGCCTACCACTACCACCTTCAACCCCCCCCAAGGGGGGGTTGAAGGTGGTAGTGGTAGGCGTATGACTTTCTTGGACAACAGGTCTGCTTGAATCTACAGTCACATCCTGGTGCAAGTGCTTCAAGTGACAGGATAGTAGTAATGGTAGTATATTATAGTGTCAATATTCCTTGAATAATTACCCCTCAAACTGTGATGTCAGTTGTTGAACTTGAAACTGACAGAAAAAAAAATATTGCTGTGACCCATTTTGCTTCAAATGATTGCAACTGCGTTTTGGGTATACAAAGTACATACCCAAACACAGTTGCAGCCATTACCTTTTACCACTAAACCACTTTCAAAATGAAATTACGTGATGTTATGTGACTTCGAAGTCAAATTACATTTTTGCTTTACAACAAAAATTTATTGTGAGCATAATACATGTAATCTCAATCATCCCAGACCAAAATATTTAGGAGGGCAATTTTTCGCTCTCCTTAATTCTTTCAGGAGGGCAGTAAGGAGAGCTAAAAAATCACTCTCCTGAAATTGCCAAGCCTGGGCTATGGGTAACAAATGTGTGAAGGATGAACAAGTTCTGTAACATAGATTCAATTATACACACCAGACAGGGCTGTATAACAATTTCAAAATTTTGCTCTCCGTGACCTTGACCTTGATGATATGACTCTGAATCAAAGTCATGACACACCTTTGAGCCATGAGCAATAATTGTACCAAGTATGAAAAAGATCTGTAAATCATACTACATTATATGGACTGGACAAATGTGACAGAGCAATGTCGAAGTCTTTCTTACACATTAACATAGGGCCTGTGATCTTGACTTTGAGGAGCACATACAATATTATTACTCACGACACACTCTCTTTTGGTAATACATACTGTTATAAAGTTTTGTCAAAAAATATTCAATGGTTTAGAGGTTATGGCCAGGATAAACAAAATGTTGACGACAGACGGAAGCCAGATGACAGAAAATGGACAGATGTTGGACAGACTATTACCAGAAAAGCTCCACTGACACTTGCCAGGCAGTGCTTACAAGCTAAATCTGGTACCGGTATCAATGGATGAAGGATTGATCCCCGATTAACATATCCAAAATCCAATAAAATCTGGACTGGGGAAAATGTTTTATATCAAGTTTTCAAAATGCAGGCCAGCAAGGAAATTCCTGTAATCAGCTTTGTTTTAGCTGATTTCATCTCGCAACAAACAGCAAACATTACCATATTAGAGCTGAAAAGGTTAACTGATCAATCGATTAACCAATGATTAATGTCTGAACTCTTGATCGATCAAAAAAGTAATGGTTCGATTAACCGTTACTTTTGAACTACTGTATTATATGGGTTAACAAAGGAACAAATCTGTGCCAAAACAGGCAAACATTGTCACACTGACTCACATTAATTACATGAGACAGAGTAAAGCATGCAAGTTACATGCTGACAAACTTGTTCACTTGCATGATCATTATACTGTATCAGTAACTGGAAATGGTCATTCTTAAACCTTTATCCAATGCGTTTAGAAGATACTTGCAAATTAATAACAAAAAAATCAATTTTTGTGTCAAAAACATAGCTTATGACCCTCATTGGAATGAGCTCGACAAGCTCATTCCAATGAGGGGTCATAAGCTATGTTTTTGAGAAAACAAATTGAAAACAATAAAATTTGAATGGAGATTTTTGTATACAGCGCTAGCTGTTTTTCCGTTTCATTGGGTAAAGGGATAATGCTGTAAATCACCAATGGTACGGCAGTTATTCAGCTACCTATTACGGCAATTAATCAGTTAACCAAGGTTAATCCATGTGATTAATCGATCTAGAAAACCCTTTAACCATTTCAGCTCTATACCATATCATACAATCTTTATCTTTCATCAACATAGCAAAAGACATCCTGCTTGCAGCTGCACTCGAAGCATACTGCAGTATCTATGACTGAATTTATTTCAATGAGGAATTTATCTCCAAGGAGCACAACAATGATCAATCATAACCACTTATCGATTCACAGGATAAATAATAAACTCTCGGAAATTGAGGCATGCAGATTTCATGGAAACAATCATTCCATTTCCGTGCAGGTTCTGTCAGTGAAACGAAAGACAGGTTCCCACAATTTTGTAAGCGTTTTGTTTTTCATTAAGGAACACTTAAAACACTCTGCAAGTTTTCTACGAAGACTAAAATTGTGCTATTTATCAACAATGAAACAGTGATCTGATTCATAATAGTAACAAGAGTGTGCAGGGTTCGTACAGGTTTAGCAAAATGAAATTCAAGCACTATTCAAGCACTTTTCAAGGGGCTATGTCATTCATTTTCAAGGATTATTTTTCTATTCTAAGAAACCACTGAGACATGTTCTTTTTATAACTGCTCTCCGCACAGTGCATATTTCATGAATGAGTGTGATTCAGGTAATATTCAGGCCCATTTCTGTCCTTTTGGTTAATTTTCGGAACTTATTTCAAAGTTGTTGGGTTGTTTGTAGTAATTCGACATTCAAATTCGACTATTCACGAATAATAATTCATGATGTATTATCAAATACCTCTGTTATTTTTATGCAAAGTCAAGGTAAATCTTTGATATATGATCGCTTCCAGTAACTATCCTTTTGTGTGACATGATGAAATAAACGAAGCAGGCGGAGATGCAGACATTGATTGGAAAAACCAGTTTGCAAAACACAATTCACTGCTCATTTTAACTGGATGCTCTCCATAGTATAGCAGCCTGTGCTTACAGTAAGCCACATGATAGTATGCAAATAGATCACATGCTGCCGTTTCAATTTTCTGACTGGTTAAAATTGACCTGTACATTATCATTCAAACACCGCACGAAAAGAGAATTCCCCACATTTTAGTTGAAGAATGGAAAAATACGGAGTGCAAAATGGGTCATATTAATCACTATGCAAGGATAACATTGTACTTTGACGAAGCTTAAATTATGCTTAATTTCCGAGGATTGGTTTGCGACTTTCTGTGTTTAACAGTGGTTCTCAAGTTGACAAAGTAATCACAATCCACCATTTCGCCAAATTCAAGCACTATTCAAGGCATTGTACAGGATTTCAAGTACTTTTCAAGGTTGAAACTGAATTCAAGCACTTTTCATGGAGAGGGCCGAAATTCAAGGACTTTTCATTTTTGTGCGAACCCTGATGTGCTCGTTTTGACAATCTCAGTCGATTCAGTTTGTTGAGCATGCTTGTTGCCAAGAGATTTTGATTCTTAATTAGAGCTGGGTGGGTGTCGGTATTTTCGGTGTGGTTTCGGTTTTGGACCACCACCGAAAAACCACATCGCATTAATTTTAAAACACCAACATTTTCGGTGGCAGGTAAAATCCGTTCTCCATTCCGGATTTTTATAGTTTCAATATTTAACAATGGCAGAACAAGTTAAATTTAATATATTTATTTTTTAATTTGTTTTGGCATTGTTTCCAATAACTCCATGAAAACAATTTCACCGAATTTCCGACTCTGAGACGTTTGGGTTTAAAGAGAGGCTGAAATGTCAGCGAAACATTATTGGGAACTTTTTTACCTTCACCCACCTCTTATTTTTAATAGGACAATGCATTGTGGGTATTTGCAGTCTAAATTTAAAAATATATTTACGCAGGAGAAAAAACCCAGATTGTTAAGAAAATTCATTCCGTACACAGCAGAGTACTTTTTCCCATAACTGACACTTTCCAAATTCACTTTGAATAATATTAAATTTGCCAGTGTTTTATAACTTCTTCCATTTTTCCGCAGCGGAAAGACACTCAAAGGAAAGTCTGCATTTTCGCCGAACAGAAAGTTAAAACCCAACTTGAACTCTACAAATTTGTGTGTAATTTGAACTTTACTGTACACATTAATAAGCCAAACATTCTTTTCAGTTCTATTAATTTATCTTTGTCAATGACTGACGATGTTTCAACATTGTTCACACACTGCACTAGATAAGAAAGTTTGCAAAATCAACCTAAATTCGATGAATGAACTTGGCCTGTTCCACCACCGATAACCGCACCGCAACCACAGTTTTACTTCTTAAAAAACACTGACACCGACTTGAAAATTCACCACCGACGCACCTCTATTCTTAATTACTACAATCAAAGCACCCTAATCTCAGCGTGTTTGACAAGAAAACCATGTGAAGCCAAACACAATAAACTGTATCAATACAAACAAAATCACTTATCACCAAATTGTCAATGAGAAAATTTCTTTGCTAAAATGCATATGTTCTTCCAATTTCACAGCACTCTGTACACAATCAATCATGTGTATGTACCAATCATGTCAGGGTCATGATTCAGTTAAAATTCTCTGTTTGCTTTCCTCGCCACAACACTGTACAGTGGAGCCCACTTAACTGGATATCTCCTAACTGAATAACCCTGTTAATTGAATATAATTTCCCAACACAAAACCAGTTACCATATCATTTGACCTGTTAATTGAATATAGGTTATAGAGTAAACTCCTGTTAATTGAATAAAATATTTTGCAACCTGTCGGGAAACTACCCTGACTCTTCCCAGTTTTCCTATTTATAGACCTATTTGGCCTCAGTACATACAATATACGCATTTAAACTATTATATCTTGTTTTGCTCGTGGAGCTCTGTCAAACAAGATATAATGGAATAAATGCTAAGTTTATGTCCAGAATATAAGAAAGTGACACAATCCTTGTTAATTGAATACTCCTGTTAATTGAATAATTTTCATTGGCAAAGTGGCTATACAATTAACAGCGTGCCACTGTACAATCTAACTAGGGCTGGAACGATTATGAAACTTCATGATCAACTTTTGAAGAATAATCGATTAAAGTCAATTTTAATCGTACACCGTGACCTCTTGAAACAACCATATAGAAACAACTATACAAAAAAACAATATTTTTGGTCGTTAGTTCCTTGAGCCAAATATTCATTAGGAATGCAGGTATACTGCACGCCTACTGCTCTCTGGGAAAAATTCAGACTCCTGACCATCTCAGGCCCAAACGTGAGCCTAGGCTCAGGTCTGGACCTGATACGGTCAGGAGTCTAATAATAGCTGCACTGCGATTTAAGAAAGCAATTACACTCCTTGGCAAACTGAGAAGGGCAATTATTTGTTTTTGTAATCCTAAAATAGGCTGCTACTGTCAAGCATTCTGGGCTGTTTACACTATACAATGCCTTATATTTTTTGCTGAGTGTATCAAGTGCAGGTATTTATTTATTTATTTATTGGTGTTTAAGGTCACATACTTATGCACAATGGCTAACCGTGACCATGACAGTTTTACGCGAGGAGGAAGCCGGAGTATCCGGATAGAACCACCGAGCAACAACGAGCAGCTGCCAGCTCCCCAACATCATAACCCTGCACTGCAGAACAGGCAGGGTTAAATTGGTTGAAGACATGCGCACCATCGACGTGCAGTACACCTTAGTACACGGCATCATCATGCCCCCATGTGGACAATCAGGGTTAAGTGCCTTGTCCAAGGACACAACGCGGGAGGCCGAATTGATCGCTCAGATGGTCACCCATCCAAGGACTAACCGGGCTCGATGTTGCTTAACTTCGGTGATCCGACGAGATCCGGTTACCGCAATGCCACCATACAGTGCAGGTAAGCTATAGTTGAACCCAAGTACCTGCTATGTCTTCCTATGTACAATATTGTGATCACAAAAGTAGATAGAGAATTTTGATTGGTTGAAGATTCTCCTGACAGCTTACATGTACCTCCCTGCACATAGATAAACTTAATTTGATATTTTAAACAAGACTAATGGTGACCGCCCAGCCATGGATGCCCCCGAACTATGGCCAAATGGTCTATAATACTGGAATGAAAGTTTTGTGTTGAATTTTTTCAGGGTGAAAAACTTAATTCTGTGAGAGAATTAAGTTTTCCCATTCCTGTGACCTTGACCTTTGTCACTCGAGTATGGCGTTGCTGTGCAACAGACCTTCCATTGGTCTTTACCTTTGTGTGAAGTTTTGTGGATATCCACCAAATCAGTATTATAGATTTATGACTCCGGACAAATACAGTCTGTGAGAGAGTTAAGTGTCCACATTTCTGTGACCATAACCTTTGCCACTTGAGCATGATGTTGCTGTTTTATGGAAATCCACCGAAGCGTTACACATGTAGTTATAGCTTCTGATGGACAGACTTGAGAGATGACCGGATGGATGACAGTTGGATGGATAGACAGATGGATGGACATACAGACAGACCACCCAGATTTAAGATACCTCCCTATCAGGCATTAAAATAAACAATATTTACCAATAAAATCTTACAAATATGGATGTTATTGGAACTGGCTCATAAAGCCAGTTCCAATGACAGCGATATTTGTACAATTTTATTGACAAAGTGTCAGGATATCTCAGGTCATGTCAGCTTTGTAAGTTTGTATTAGTTAATTTGTTGTTGCTATATTAGATAAAGGGTTAAATTGACTCAATTCTTTTTGAACGAATCCAAGCCAAGGTGCAGCAAGAATCTGCATGGATTCTCGCTGGGTTTTTTTCGTGAATCTTTGCATGGATCGATTCTCGTTGAAACATAAGCCCTGCTGCAACACTTGAGAATATAACCTGTCGATAAAGAAATACAAGGACATTAGGACACCGAGATCTGAATCTTACATAACGACATTGAATCTGAGATGTTATTTTTGTTTCATTTCTGTTGATGTGGAATTGATTTTGCAGCATTTTATTTACAAAATCTTGACCCTTGGTGTAGGTGTAGGGCAATTCTCCCATTACATACGTTACATTTGCACACTTTTTTCATAAAACTAATACAGAAAGTTGCATTGGTGCAAAGTGTGGTACAGTTTGCAGGGACCGACCTGGGCATGCGCCAGTGCGTATTTGGTTCTGAAACATCAGGACCTGGCTCTTAAATCTCAGAAATAGGCTTCTCAGTTGGCACGTAACTTCTCAGATCATATTTTGATATTCTTTCGATGGATAATCGAGAGAGACACTCTTACATGTATTATATATATGATTATCATTTATCATTGTTGTAGAGTGCTTAAGTTAATACTTCAAGTCTTAATTACCAAGCATTAATCTTCACTGTGGTTTCTGATCAAGTCTTGGCTGCCTAAATAGGCAGCCAAGACTTGATCAGAAACCACAGTGAAGATTAATGTTTGCTAAAGTGTACTAAATGAAAATGATGAGAGCTATTACATACTTGCAGTATGTGTTACAAACAGCAGTGTGACTCCGTAAATTGAAATCTGGCGCATGAATTGAAAAAATAGGCTCCGAGGCTAGAGCGTATTTTAAATAGTCCTGATCGGTCCCTGAGTTTGAAAGCACTCACCTAGTGGTATCTTCCTGACTAAAGTCAAGACACTTTCCTGCTTACGCCAGATTGACAGAGGTAGTCGAGTGTTGCATTACGTATGTTTTTCTTCACCCCTGTTGTATTTTGGTTTGATTTCCTCTGATTTGGCTATGTTGGCTATGTTTGATACACAGACATTGCAATTCCACATAAGAAATGTAAATTTTTCAAAAAAATGTTTTTAAGTATTTTTGGTCTGGAATATTTGCTACTGCAAAATTCAACGTTAACTATGTTACAGAAAAAATGTTGCATATGTTAGTGTGATTACAGATTTTAGATGTCTTGATAGAAAACTTACAGGCAACAGTATGTTTTAATTCAAGTGTTCATTTCTGATATGGGTAAAAGAAACTTTGAAATGAAAGTTTGTCTAATGCTAAGGGCAAATAGTCTTTGTATGTTACATACGTTACAAGTGAAATCTTGTTAACTGTCAAATGTCCTCAGAAATATATATATATTAAAGTATATGCACACTGTTGTGTCCCATAAAAAGAATTGAGAAAAGCATCCTTATAAAAATGTACTGCAGTACACCATGGTACATGTATAAGAGTAAAAAGCACTCAGCATACTTGCATAAACTGAAGGCTTTTTTACACAAATATCGTGGTCTGCAGGTTTACTGTGGTACATTTTTATAAGGGCAATAACAGTTCATTATGAGTTCAGATTATATTGCTCGAGCATCTAATGAAAGTGGTAGTTTGTATTTCACCAGATCACATAAAATCAAATTAGAAAACATTATAGTAAAACGTTTTAGGGCCACAAGCCAGGCTGGATGAAAATGTCAGGTGGCAGTGTTGCAAATTTTGATCTACAAGCCGATAGTTTTGAGAAGATTGACAAAAACAGGATTTTTAATTTTATTTCTTCATGGATAGACTAGTAAATTTGAAAAATGAATTCATTCAAACACTAAAGCCATATAACAAAGCAAACTGCATCCCAAGCAAAATTTCATGTCTTCAAATCTGAAGTGTACACGTCTTCCTGTAACAAGAGGTGGACAAAGAACTTTGAGAATGTTTTGTTGACTATAATAGATGTGGTCAGGAACATTAGGCCATTTCCACCCACTATCAGATTTATACATCACAGAAACTCTGTGCTGGTACTCGGTATCAATAATTTCTATAACTTCGCCTGGGAAGTGATTTTTGTCACAGTTAACAGTAACCCACAGAGCTGTGATCACAAAAGCAGACACCAAATCGCGGCGAGTTCTCGACGCGGTCGCGATCGAGGTGACAGACAAGAAAAAAACCTTATCGACAGAAGCGCGGCTAAAGCAAAACACAATCTCCATTCCGGCGACTGGATTTTCGCAGAGATTTTTCACGAACGTCGACAGCGCCGCAATTTTGTCGGAGGGAACTGCATGTGTACAAATGCAACCGGTTTGCAATGTAAATGTACATGTAGACCTAACCAATGTATCGAGTTGTTATGTATTCTAAAAAAGGGTCAAATTCAACACTTCCCAGATGTCGCGATTGCCCACACCCCAACATTAATCATAACATAAATTCATAATCGTATTCATCTGAATTTGAAAATCATGATAAACATGGACTTGAGGCAGACCCCCCTCCCCAGTCCACCCACTATGTCTTTCACCACTCCCTCTCTTTTTGTTGTCCCTCCAGACATTGTGTAGGCAGCACCCTCCAATCTCAACTTAATTTGTACTTTCCATTTCAGTTTCACACATTTCACCAAAATCTGTCGTTTGGGCTGAATACAATATCGTCGTTTCCAACTATTCTCTCCGTTAGAAATTCAGAGTTTTGTTGGTTGTTGGGATCTTAAATAATAAAAAAAAAACCCTGATATTTTATCCCTTTAATTATCAAAATGACTGACATCACATGAACACATTTGTATTTTAAGAAGCATGTGAAGCGTCAATTTTTCAGACTTTCAGTGCGGATGGGTGAATGTCAGATTAGCGTACCATGGAAAATATCGCCCGAAACAGTGTATTTATAATATAGCCCCGTTGTAGCGAACAAGTAAAAGACTACGTGACGTAGAAAGCAAATGAATAATTATGCATTTTGTCGATTAAATGGGTGGCTGAATATTAACCCTATACCTAAAGCAATAGCATACAATTTACAGAACCAATTATTTTTCCGCACAACAAAACCAAAGTTTTTTTACCATTTTCTCTCAAACCATGGCTTATGACCCCTCGTTGGTACGTACTCAATGGGTGTGTTTCAACGAGGGCCCATAAGCTATGGTTCAGAAGAAATATACATCACATGAAATTAGTGGAGTCCCTCCAATCTCAACTTAATTTGTACTTTCCGTTTCAGTTTCACACATTTCACCAAAATCTATCGTTTGGGCTAAATACAATATCGTCATTTCCAACTATTCTCTCCGTTAGAAATTCAGAGTTTTATTGGTTGTTGGGATCTTAAATAATTAAAAAAAAAACCTGATATTTTATCCCTTTAATTATCAAAATGACTGACATCACATGAACACATTTGTATTTTAAGAAGCATGTGAAGCGTCAATTTTTCAGATTTTTAGTGCGGATGGGTGAATGTCAGATTAGTGAACCATGGGAAATGCGCCCGAAACAGTGGATTTATAATATAGCCCTGTTGTTGCAAACAAGTACAAGACTATGTGACGTAGAAAGCAAATGAATAATTATGCATTTTATCGATTAAACAGGTGGCTGAATATTAACCCTATACCTAAAGAAATAGCATGCAATTTACAGAACCAATTATTTTTCTGCATAACAAAACCAAAATTTTTTACCATTTTCTCTCAAACCATGGCTTATCACCCCTAATGGGTGTGTTTCAACGAGGGCCCATAAGATGTGGTTTAGAAGAAATATACATCACATGAAATTAGTGGAGTACAAAATTAGTATTCTGGCAAAAGAAGTTAGCAGTGAAAAACATAGAACTGTTTTTTCCAGTCCATTTTACAGAAGAACATAAATTCGTTTTTTTTAATTTGTATTTCAGGAACTGAAGGGCGCTATCACATTTAAAAAAGAAAAAGTGACTTCATAAATAAGATTCATTAATTTTATTTAGATAAATGGGAGTGGTTGTTTTATTTGAAATGTACAGTATACATTCCCATGATATTTATATAATAGTTACATTGAATACAACAAAATATGTATATAAATATCCCCAATTCCCATTGAAGGTATCCTTTCCTCTAATCTTGTACTTTCGTACTGATATCTTCATCAAGTTTAATGGAAGCGAGGGTGATGGTGTGTGTGTGTGTGGGTGATTGTGGAGAAAATTGGCAGGGGGGGGGTGGGGGTTGGGGGGAGGGGTAGACATTCAAGATACCCCTGACTTACCATACCATGGTATGATCAGTCTGCAGAAAAAAATGCAGCATGTTATTATTACACTCATACACTTGCAAGTGTAGCCTACCACTTCCCGCTTGCCTCTCGCTTTTCACTGAGCATGCCACGGTCTGGTTAAGGTTCGATCTAATTTCTACTTCCACTATTTCCCAATTTGAGGGAAGATAGAAGATCGAATTAGTCAAAGGGGGAATTCAAGGGACAAACGCAATTACAGTAACACATATATAATATACTAGCAGGGTTACCCGGCGTTGCTCGGCTGAGGAGAGTATTAAAATTACCCCTAGTAGACCCCTTTGAAGACCTATATTATTGAGAAAAATTTTGGTCATAACTGTTGGTGCCCCTCTACACCCCCACCGACCCCCACCCCCACCCCACCCAGGCACATTTTTAAACCTCACCATTAGATTCCTGGTAAAAAATTACCCCCAGTAGACCTCTTTGAAGACCTATATCGGTGAGAAAATTTTGGTCATAACTTTTGATGCCCCTCTACACCCCCCCCCCCCCAACCCGATACTTTTTTAAACCTCACCATTAGATTCCTGATAAACACGTACCCCCAGTAGACCCCTTTGAAGACATATATTGGGAAAAAAAAATGTTGTCATAACTTTTGGTGCCCCCTTACACCTCCACCCCACACACTTTTTTAAACCAGACGATGACCTCCGCCATAAAAAAGTACTCCTAGTGGACCCATTTTGGACACATAACCTCCCCTCTCGAGTGATGCATTGCGAAGTCTCTGACGGAACTTTTATTTATTTAACTGCAGGGGATGTAAATATACCAGGTGCACAGTCAGGGGATGGGGGGGGGGGGGGGGGGGGTCTTGCATAGAGTCAATGTTTTGTGGTGGGGGAACAACAACACTGAATTTTACTGGTTATCCGACCTACCCCCTCCGCCGGTCTTCTACACATGATATTGTAGACTCTAGGCTACGTGCCTGAAAAAGACTTCGGATTTGGACCAGGTTCGTGACACGAACCACCAACATTAGCATTGTTGATGCAGTGCTTGACTGTGCATGTTCATAATTCATAATTGCCATAATTTGCCTACAGTACACACTGAGTGGCTGGGATTAGAAGAGGGGTAAGTATTGGTTGATTACGACAAAAACACTCACATAGTGGAGTTTCCACTCACATAGTGTGCTCAGGTTCTGTCCAAAAAACTTACAGTACACTGGAGACATACTTCAACTTGAACGACTTCAAAGCCTCCAGACCGAAATACTAAGTTATGTTACTTTAATTTAATCTGGTGGGGCGAACTGTGCAGAGTGAAAAGCATTCAAATAAAATGTCTGACTCCTCATACACGTGTTGTTTGAAAGTTGTGAAAAAATAATGCCCTCATATTTAAAAAACACACTTTCTGGCGTGTTCTTTCAAATGATTTTGATGAATAAATAGTCAAAATGTACGATCACTGTTTTTCTTTCATTCGAATGCGCTTTTCTTTAACCATTTAACTCAGAAATGCATGTCCAATCAGAATATCGATTCACCCCAAAACAGTCGACTTTGTGGTGAGAGAACGTACAACTGTTAAATTGGCTTTTGACTGATTTCTGATGTTGGGTAAATAACTTCTGTTTGAAGTAATTTGGATATCGCCGATGGACATGGCCGCCTTTTTATTTGTTTATAGAAAGTGACCAGTCCATGGCGGCTGTACTGTACATGGTAAATAGTGATTTGTATTCAAATCTCTGTGTAATAGCAGCAAAATTAAGTTTGCCTGTGTCATCTGTGGCATTTGAGAGACTTTTTAGCATCACTGGGAAGATACATGCATTCAGACCTGATAGATAGATAGATAGATATACTTTATTCAACAATATATCACTGAATAACAAAACATAAGACACAACTATACAAAATTAAACACAACATGATATATTGTTAGGAGACAACATAGCAAATTTAGCTGTCTTCCTGTTGTCTCCTTGGTATGGTCGTACAAATTCAATAGTCATGCAGTAGACATCGTTAAAACATAATCACCACCGCCTTCAGTATAGGGTGTAGAGAGTTATGGCGAGGGCCACCGGCTGTCACATAAAATGATCTCATATGAGACATTAGTGGCCGTTTAGGATGAGATAACAGTTGACAAGTATATACCTGCCTTGGGGTGTGGGAGACAAACAAAGGGAGAGAGATATTTGCCTGGTGAGTTGGATCCTAGGAAGATGCCTTCTCGAAGTATGAATGAGTGTTAAGCAATTAGTTACCGGTCCAGATTTTGCAAAGGGCAGTTCAGAAAGATAAAGGTAAGGCTTTATAAATTTATAAATTTGTAAATTTGTTGCTTGAAATGACGACCGATTAAGAATTATTTAGTAAATTAGTGTGAGTCAGTGTAGGGGAAATGTCAGTGGAGGGCACATTCTCGTAAGAGAAGATGAATACCCATCATAAGGCATTATCCAATACGTTTCACAATACTAATATTAAAAAATAGTAATATTTAGATATTAGGGTGGCAGTCGGGACACATGCGATATGCGCATGATATGTTCGAAGAGTAGTTATGTATGTATTTCATAGCTAATTGTTTTTTAAATAGGCTTCTGGTGGGGAGACCTCGAATACCAGACTCAATTGCATTCCATATTTTTGGAAAGCTATGTCTCGGCAGATTTGCAGAAAACTGCGTTCTTGGTTTATCAATCTGTATTAATCCTGCTTGTCTAGTAAGAGTTCCAGTGGATCTAACATTAAAAAACGTTTCAAACGATTGTGGTAGGTTCATATATTTCCAGTCATACATAAATAATGAAACGTTTAATTTGTAAAGGTCGTTAAATTTCAAAATATTGTTCATTTTGAATAAAGGATCTGTATGACTGTTAAGTCTTTTGCGATTGATTACTCTAATGGCTCGTTTCTGCAGAGTGTATATTTTACAACAAGAAGATGCGTGGCCCCATACTTGGATTGCGTATAATATCTGACTATGTATAAGTGCATAATATAACGACTTCATTGCTTTATGTGGTAGTATGTTTTTTACTTTGTTCAAACAATATATTATTTTCGATATTTTAGAACAAATAGTAGATACCTGGTGTTTAAAACTGAGATTTTCATCAAGATAAACTCCCAGGAATTTAGCCACCTTTTCAGACTGGGAGTTATCGACCGGTGAAAGCTTAGTGTTATTAAGAAAGATACGTAGCATATTTGCTTTGTTTGGGTTATTTGGTGGGTGCAGCATAATATATTTGCACTTATTAGCGTTTACTTGAAGTTTATTACAGCAACACCAGATAAAAATATTTGTAAGTTCTGCGTTTAATTCAGTTTCCAATCTCTCCAGATCATGCCCAGATGTAAAAGGGGTTGTATCATCAGCAAATGAAAGTAGATTTAGCCTTGTTGAGTTGCTCATATCATTGACATAGATCAAGAACAAGAGGGGTCCGAGAACGGAGCCCTGTGGGACACCACAGTTAACTGTTTGCGTTGAGGACTGGTGCGAGTTAACATCGACAAATTGTAACCTATTTGATAAGTAGCTTTTGAACCAATCGTTTGCCTTGCCTCTTATTCCGTAGAATTCTAGTTTGCTAAGCAATATGTCATGACTTATCGTATCAAAGGCTTTCGACAGATCTATGAATACTGCTAAGGTTGAGTCCTTTGTGGGTTTATCATTGCTATCCGCGACATACTGAAGAAGATGTAAGATGGGATGAATTGTGGAATGACTTTTGCGGAAGCCATATTGGTGTTTATATAGTATTTCGAAATTGTTTAAAAAACTGATGACTCTACGATACATTATTTTTTCTAGTACTTTTGAGAAAACTGGAAGTAAGCTTATGGGTCTATAATTTCCTAGCATCTGAGGGTTGCCACCTTTATGTATCGGTATCACTTTAGCTATTTTGAGTTTGTCGGGAAATTTTCCTTCTGTAAAGGAGAGGTTAAAAATGTGTGTCAGGGGTTTTGCCACTTGCAATATTGCCTCTTTCATAACTCTTGTTGATAAATTATTGTAGTCTGAGCTCATTTTTCCTTTTAATTGATTTACTGTCAATATAATTTCTTGTTCATTTGTTGGGACAATAAAGAAGGTCTCGCTAAAATTGCCATTTAAGTATTCTCGGAAATTCTTAGTTGTATATGGAACATTCTCGTTTATTGTCTGACCAATCCCCACAAAGTAGTCATTAAAATTTGAGGCGATTTCACTGGGGTCAGTTATTTCTTCATTATTAACAGATATTCTCGATGGGAAGCTGGCAGTTGATTTAGATTTGGATATTATAGTGCGTAATATGTTCCATGTTTTTTTCATGTCGTGTTTATTTGTTTCTATTATATCATTATAATATAAGGCTTTGCTTTGTCTTTTTACTTGATTAAAAATTATACAAAATTTTTTATATTTGTTTATGTTAAATTCTGTTGGTTTTTTCATTTTTAGGTGAAAAAGTTTATTTTTATTGATCGATGATTGCAGAAGGCCGGTCGTCATCCAGGGCTTACGTTTCACATGTTTCTTATGTACCCTTAATTGTTTTAGGGGGAATGCGTTTTCAAATGCATTGAGGTATATATTTATAAAAGATTTGTATGCAGTTTCAACACATGTACCGTTGTATACCGAGTCAAAGGAGCTGTTTTGGAGAATGTTTTTAAATAATTCCACATTTTCTCTTTTGAAAGACCTTCTATAAATGGATGATGTACTACTGGTAACGTGGGTGCCTTCTTGTACATAAAATGTCGCAAAATGGTCTGAGATATCTGTAATAATAATACCAGCATGATATTTATCGGTGACATTGTTGGAATAAATATGATCAATCAAGGTCGCTGAGTGTTCTGTTACTCTCGTCGGCTTTGTTATGACCGGCATGAATCCATGACTGAACATATTATCTACGAATGTATTAGTTTTTTGGTGTCTGTTGAAACTAAGTAGATCCACATTGAAGTCTCCCAGTAGAAAAGCTTTACTATGCTCAGAGCAAATTTTTGTTACAATATCTGTTACTGAGGAATGAAATGTGTCAATGTTCGCCAGAGGAGGTGAATTCGGTCGATATATGCACCCGACGACGTAAGAGTTTTGACATCCCGGATTTACCTCAATGAAGATTGTTTCGATGACGTGTGGAATAAAAATCTCTAGGTCAGGTCTAACCTTAAACGAGAGTTTTTCTGAAACGAAGATGCCAACACCTCCTCTGCCATCATCGTCGCTAGGTCGGACCCTGTAAACAATCGGGTGATATCCTTCGATTTTATAATTCAAATTTTCATGGATATTAAATATTTCTGTCAAGCCAATCACTTCAAATAAATTTTCGTCGTTCTGAATGTCACACAAGAAGTTGGTGAGCGAGTCAAAGTTCGCATTCAGACTTCGACAGTTTAGGTTTAGTAAACTAGTTTTTATCTTTTTGTCGTAGAAATCTCTTTTAAAGTTTGAGGTTGAATAATAATTACATGAATGATTATGAATAGAGAATGGGGACACGTCAGGGCTGTAGTCGTCCGTGACGTTCGTTTTTTCGTTATACATAGAAACAAAATTGAAATGATCATTATTCTGTATCTCATCCAAAATAGGGTTAAAATTCGCCATAACTGGGCTCACTATAAGACTGTGTTTGGTAAACTGAAGACAGTGGTAATTTTAGTGATAAAGATACAAGGTAGAATTTACGGCACAACAACACATAAGAAGTAAATTGTTTATATTGATGAGAAAAAATCATCAATGTATCTAAATAGGTATCTACGGGGATTATGTCACTGCGGAATCGAACGAAAGAATTATTAATCAGTCTTCGAGAGAAAGTGGACATCGAATGAAGGTTTCAGCGAGGAGGGCTAAACATGACATTATCAGCTTGTTAGCTTCTTGGTGTGGTTAACATTACATATATATTACCTTGGCTAATCATGGCACAACATGGAGATGAAGTCAGGAGTGGCCGATCGTTAATCCACATGTTGCTCATTTTAGCGTGTACAGGTTTTGTTATCTATATTTGGTTGTTGCATTCAATTGAAGCTATTCGTTTTGTTATTACAAAAACCGTTTGAAACTGTTTGAAAAAAACTTTGAAAATTAAAAACATATAAGTTGTCGTAGTAGCTTCGAAGGACTGATATGGAAGCGCAAAAATGAAAAGAGTGAAAAATCAATGCATGAGATGCAAACTGAAACTGATAAACAAAATTTAGTAACTGTTTCGGTGCTGAATTATTTTATGTTGGTTTTTGGCTAATAACTATTCATAATATTAAAATTCATCGGGGGGAACCCTAAGGCACTTTCCAATAAATTTTAATAAAACAGTGTACATAAACAAATCTCTGTTTTCGTTTTTCTGAATTAGAACAGAATGAGGTATAATTTCTGAATTGGCTAGTAACTATTCAAAATATTAAAATTCATCGGGGGGGGGAGGGGGGTACCCAAAGACACTCCCCAATAAATTCCAATAAAACAAGTGTACATAAACAAATCTCTGTTTTCGTATGCCTAAATTGGACGTTCACGTTTAGACGGGTCCAAGTGTATAATATATATCCACACACCACAAAATATTTTTCCCTCCAAAATGCATTTGGCCTCAGTACATGTGCACTAAAAATAGAACAAAGTGAGGTATGATTTCTTATTTGGCTAATAACTATCCATAATATTAAAATTCAACGGGGCCGGGGGGGGGGGGGGGGGGGGGGGGGGGGGTTACCCTGAGACACTCTCCAATAAGTTTTAATAGAACATGTGTACATAAACAAATCTCAGTTTAAGTGTTTCTGAATTGGACATTCAAGCATGGACGGGTCCAAATGTGTAGTATATATCCACCTGCCACTAAATATTTTTTTTCCCCCAAAATGCATTATGGCCTCAATACATATGCAATGACAATAGCACAAAGTGAAGTATGATTTCGGATTTGGCTAATAACTATTCATAATATCAAAATTCATCGGGGGCGGGGGAGGGGAGGGGTTACCCAGAGGCACTCTCCACTAAATTTTAATAAAACATGTGTACATTAACAAATCTCTGTTTTCGTGTGTCTGAATTGGACATTCAGCATGGACGGGTCCAGGTGTGTGATATATATCCACATGCCACTAAATATTTTTTCACCCAAAATGTAGTATGGTATCAAATATCTTAGTTGGTTGGAGTGACTAATATGGAAACACTAAGATGAAAAGAATGAAAAGTCAATGCATGAAATACAAACTAAAACATGTAAACGAGATTTAGTAACTGGATCGGTGTTGAATTATTTTATGTTGGTTTTTGGCTAATGAATGTTCAGTACACCAAAATATACCAAAATGTATCGGAGAGTACCCAAAGGCACTCTCCCATAAATTTTAATAAAACAAGTGTACATATACAATTCTCTATTTTCATGTGTCTAAATTGGCCGATCAGTTGGACACAGTGTTAACTTTGCCCATATTGTGTTTCACGTGTACAGGTTTTGCTATCTATATTTGGTTGTTGCATTCATTTGAAGCTATTCGTTCTGTTATTACAAAAACCGTTTGATAAAATTACAATCTTTGAAAATTGAGAACATATAAGTTGTCGTAGTAGCTTGGAAGGACTGATATGGAAACACAAAAATGAAAAGGGTGAAAAATCGATGCATGAGATGCAAACTGAGACTGGTAAACAAAATTTAGTAACTGTTTCGGTGCCGAATTATTTTTTGTTGTTTTTTGACTAATAACTATTCATAATATTAAAATTTATCGAGGGGTACCCAAAGGCACTCTCCAATAAATTTTAATAAAACAAGTGTACATAAACAGATCTCTGTTTTCGTTTTCCTAAATTGGACATTCAAGCTTAGACGGGTCCAAGTATGTAATATATATATCCACGTCCACGCATTATTTTTCCCCTCCAAAATGCATTTTAACCTCAGTAAATATGCAGTAAAAATAGAACAAAGTGAAATATGACTTCTGATTTGACTAATAACTATTCATAATTAAAGTTCATCGGTGGGGGGGGGGAGGTGGGGTAGGTGGGGGTGGGTACCCAGAGGCACTCTCCAACAAATTTTAATAAAACAAGTGTACATAAACAAATCTCTGTGTGTCTGAATTGTACATTCAAGCGTAGACGGGTCAAAGTGTGTAATATATATCCACATGCCACTAAGTATTTGTTCCTCCAAAATGTATTTAGACCTCAGTACATATGCGGTAAAAATAGAACAAAGTGAGGTATGATTTCTGATTTGTCTAATAACTAATCATAATACCAAAATTCATCGGTGAGTACCCAAAGGCACTCTCCAATAAATTTTAGTAAAACAAGTGTACATAAACAAATCACTGTTTTCGTGTGTCTGAAATTGGACATTCAAGCGTAGATGGTTCCAAGTGTGTAATATATTTCCACATACTACTAAATATTTTTTCATCCAAAATGCATTTTGACCTCAGTTTTTATGCAATAAAAATAGGACAAAATGAGGTATAATTTCTGATTTGGCTAATAACTATTCATGATATTAATATTCATCAGGGGTACCCAAAAGGCACTCTCCAATAAATTTTAATAAAACAAGTGTGCATAAACAAATCACTGTTTTCGTGTGTCTGAATTGGACATTCAAGCGTCGATGGGTCCGAGTGTGTAAAATATATCCACATGCCACTAAATATTTTTTCCTCAAAAATCATTTTGACCTCAGTACATATGCAATAAAAATAGAACGGAATGAGGTATAATTTCTGATTTGGCTAGTAACTATTCGTAATATTAAATTTCATCGAGGGGGGGGGTTACCCAAAGACACTCCCCAATAAATTCCAATAAAACAAGTATACATAAACAAATCTCTGTTTTCGTGTACCTGAATTGGACATTCAAGCTTTGACGGGTCCAAGTGTATAATATATATCCACATACCACAAAATATTTTTTCCTCCAAAATGCAGTATGACCTTAGTACAAGTGCACTAAAAATAGAACAGAGTGAGGGATGATTTCTTATGTGGCTAATAACTATGCATAATATTAAAATTCAATGGGGGGGGGGGGGGGGGGGGGGGGTTACCCAGAGGCACTCTCCAATAAGTTTTAATAAAACATGTGTTCATAAACAAATCTCAGTTTACGTATTTCTGAAATTGGACATTCAAACATGGACGGGTCCAAACGTGTAGTATATATCCACATGCCACTAAATATTTTTTTCCCCAAAATGCATTATGACCTCAGTACATATGCAATAAAAATAGCACAAAGTGGAGTATGATTTCTGATTTGGCTAATAACTATTCATACTATCAAAATTCATTGGGGGCGGGGGAAGGGAGGGGGAGGGGTTACCCAGAGGCACTCTCCATTAAATTTTAATAAAACATGTGTACATTAACAAATCTCTGTTTTCGTGTGTCTGCATTGGACATTCAGCATGTACGGGTCCAAGTGTGTAATATATGTCCACATACCACTAAATATTTTGCCCCCAAAATGTAGTATGGTATGTTTTCGTGTGTCTGCATTGGACATTCAGCATGTACGGGTCCAAGTGTGTAATATATGTCCACATACCACTAAATATTTTTCCCCCAAAATGTAGTATGGTATCAAATATCTTAGTTGGTTGGAATGACGAATATGGAAACCCCAAGATGAAAAGAATGAAAAATCAATGCATGAGATACAGACTAAGACATGTAAACAAGATTTAGTAACTAGTTCGGTGCTGAATTATTTTATGTAGGTTTTTGGCTAATGAATGTTCAGTACACCAAAATATACCAAAATGTATCGGAGAGTACCCAAAGGCACTCTCCCATAAATTTTAATAAAACAAGTGTACATATACAATTCTCTATTTTCATGTGTCTAAATTGGCCGATCAGTTGGACACAGTGTTAACTTTGCCCATATTGTGTTTCACGTGTACAGGTTTTGCTATCTATATTTGGTTGTTGCATTCATTTGAAGCTATTCGTTCTGTTATTACAAAAACCGTTTGATAAAATTACAATCTTTGAAAATTGAGAACATATAAGTTGTCGTAGTAGCTTGGAAGGACTGATATGGAAACACAAAAATGAAAAGGGTAAAAAATCGATGCATGAGATGCAAACTGAGACTGGTAAACAAAATTTAGTAACTGTTTCGGTGCTGAATTATTTTTTGTTGGTTTTTGACTAATAACTATTCATAATATTAAAATTTATCGAGGGGTACCCAAAGGCACTCTCCAATAAATTTTAATAAAACAAGTGTACATAAACAGATCTCTGTTTTCGTTTTTCTAAATTGGACATTCAAGCTTAGACGGATCCAAGTGTGTAATATATATATCCACATCCACGCATTATTTTTCCCCTCCAAAATGCATTTAGTAAATATGCAGTAAAAATAGAACAAAGTGAAATATGATTTCTGATTTGACTAATAACTATTCATAATTAAAGTTCATAGGTGTGGGGGGGAGGTGGGGTAGGTGAGGGTGGGTACCCAGAGGCACTCTCCAACAAATTTTAATAAAACAAGTGTACATAAACATATCTCTGTGTGTCTGCATTGTACATTCAAGCGTAGACGGGTCAAAGTGTGTAATATATATCCACATGCCACTAAGTATTTTTTCCTCCAAAATGTATTTAGACCTCAGTACATATGCGGTAAAAATAGAACAAAGTGAGGTATGATTTCTGATTTGTCTAATAACTAATCATAATACCAAAATTCATCGGTGAGTACCCAAAGGCACTCTCCAATAAATTTTAGTAAAACAAGTGTACATAAACAATCACTGTTTTCGTGTGTCTGAAATTGGACATTCAAGCGTAGATGGTTCCAAGTGTGTAATATATTTCCACATACCACTAAATATTTTTTCATCCAAAATGCATTTTGACCTCAGTTTTTATGCAATAAAAATAGGACAAAATGAGGTATAATTTCTGATTTGGCTAATAACTATTCATGATATTAATATTCATCAGGGGTACCCAAAAGGCACTCTCCAATAAATTTTAATAAAACAAGTGTGCATAAACAAATCACTGTTTTCGTGTGTCTGAATTGGACATTCAAGCGTCGATGGGTCCGAGTGTGTAAAATATGTCCACATGCCACTAAATATTTTTTCCTCAAAAATCATTTTGACCTCAGTTCATATGCAATAAAAATAGAACGGAATGAGGTATAATTTCTGATTTGGCTAGTAACTATTCGTAATATTAAATTTCATCGAGGGGGGGGGGGGGGGGGTTACCCAAAGACACTCCCCAATAAATTCCAATAAAACAAGTATACATAAACAAATCTTTGTTTTCGTGTACCTGAATTGGACAGTCAAGCTTTGACGGGTCCAAGTGTATAATATATATCCACATACCACAAAATATTTTTTCCTCCAAAATGCAGTATGACCTTAGTACAGGTGCACTAAAAATAGAACAGAGTGAGGGATGATTTCTTATGTGGCTAATAACTATGCATAATATTAAAATTCAACGGGGGGGGGGGGGGGGGGGGGGGGGGGGGGGGGGGGTTACCCAGAGGCACTCTCCAATAAGTTTTAATAAAACATGTGTTCATAAACAAATCTCAGTTTACGTATTTCTGAATTGGACATTCAAACATGGACGGGTCCAAATGTGTAGTATATATCCACATGCCACTAAATATTTTTTTCCGCAAAATGCATTATGACCTCAGTACATATGCAATAAAAATAGCACAAAGTGGAGTATGATTTCTGATTTGGCTAATAACTATTCATACTATCAAAATTCATTGGGGGTGGGGGAGGGGAGGGGGAGGGGTTACCCAGAGGCACTCTCCATTAAATTTTAATAAAACATGTGTACATTAACAAATCTCTGTTTTCGTGTGTCTGCATTGGACATTCAGCATGTACGGGTCCAAGTGTGTAATATATGTCCACATACCACTAAATATTTTGCCCCCAAAATGTAGTATGGTATGTTTTCGTGTGTCTGCATTGGACATTCAGCATGTACGGGTCCAAGTGTGTAATATATGTCCACATACCACTAAATATTTTTCCCCCAAAATGTAGTATGGTATCAAATATCTTAGTTGGTTGGAATGACGAATATGGAAACCCCAAGATGAAAAGAATGAAAAATCAATGCATGAGATACAGACTAAGACATGTAAACAAGATTTAGTAACTAGTTCGGTGCTGAATTATTTTATGTAGGTTTTTGGCTAATGAGTGTTCAGTACACCAAAATATACCAAAATGTATCGGAGAGTACCCAGAGGCACTCTCCCATAAATTTTAATAGAACCAGTGTACGTATACAATTCTCTATTTTCATGTGACTAAATTGGCCGATCAGTTGGACACAGTGTTAACTTTGCCCATACTGTGTTTCATGTGTACAAGTTTTGCTATCTATATTTGGTTGCTGCATTCATTTGAAGCTATTCGTTCTGTTTATTACAAGAACCGTTTGATAAAATTACAATCTTTGAAAATTGAGAACATATAAGTTGTCGTAGTAGCTTGGAAGGACTGATACGGAAACACAAAATGAAAAGAGTGAAAAATCAATGCATGAGATGCAAACTGAAACTGGGTAAACAAAATTTAGTAACTGTTTCGGTGCTGAATTATATTATGTTTGTTTTTTGGCTAATAACTATTCATACTATTAAAATTCATGGGGGGGGGGGGGGGGGGGGGGGGGGGGGGGGGGTACCCAAAGGCACTCTCCAATAAATTTTAATAAAACCAGTGTACATAAACAGATCTCTGTTTTCGTTTTTTCTGAATTGGACATTCAAGCTTAGACGGGTTCAAGTGTGTAAAAAATATCCACATACTACACATTATTTTTCCCTCCAAAATCCATTTTGACCTCAGTAAATATGCAATAAAAATAGGACAAAGTTAAATATGATTTCTGCTTTGGCTAATAACTATTCCTAATGTTAAAATTCATTGGGGGGGGGGGGGGGGAGGTGGGGGTGGGTACCCAGAGGCACTCTCCAACAAATTTTAATAAAACAAATGTACATTAACAAATCTCTCTTTTCGTGTGTCTGGATTGGACATTCAAGCGTAGACGGGTCAAAGTGTGTAGTATATATCCACATGCCACTAAGTATTTTTTCTTCCAAAATGCATTTTGACCTCATTACATATGCAAAAAAATTTTAGAACAGATTGAGGTATAATTTCTGATTTAGCTTTTAACTATTCATAATAGTAAAATTCATCGGGGGGGGGGGGGGGGGGGGGGGGGGGGGGGGGGGGTACCCAAAGACACTCTCCAATAAATTTTAATAAAAACAAGTGTACATAAACAAATCTATGCTTTCGTGTGCCTGAAATGGACGTTCAAGCTTAGATGGGTCCAAGTGTGTAATATATATCCATATACCACAAAATATTTTTTCCTCCAAAATGCATTTTCACCTCAGTACATATGCACTAAAATTGGAACAAAGTGAGGTATGATTTCTGATTTAGCTAATATCTATTCCTAATATTAAAGTTCGTCGGGAGGGGGGGGGGGGGGGGGGGGTTACCCAGAGGCACTAAAACATGTGTACATAAACAAATCTCAGTTTTCGTGTGTCTGAATTGGACATTTAAGCATGGACGGGTCCAAGTGCGTAGTATATATCCACATGCCACTAAATGTTTTTAAATATTTTTCCCCAAAATGCATTATTACCTCAGTTCATATGCAATAAAAATAGCACAAAGTGAAGTATGATTTCTGATTTGGCTTATAACTATTCATAATATTAAAATTCATCGGGGGGGGGGGGGGGGGGGGGGGGGGTTACCCAGAGGCACTCTCCACTAAGTTGTGATAAAACATGTGTACATTAACAAATCTCTGTTTTCGTGTGTATGAATTGGACATTCAAACCTGGACGGGTCCAAGTGTGTAATATATATCCACATGCCACTAAATAGTTTTTCCCCCAAAATGCATTTTTGACCTCAGTACATATGCAATAAAAATTAGCACAAAGTGAAGTATGATTACTGATTACTGATTTGGCTAAAACCTATTCATAAAGTTAAGATTCACCGGGGGGGGGGGGGGGGGGGGGGGGGGGGGGGGGAGGGTACCCAAAAGGCACTCTCCAATAAATTTTAATAAAACAAGTGTACATAAACAAATCTCTGTTTTTGTGTGTCTGAATTGGACATTCAAGCGTAGATGGGTCAAAGTGTGGAATATATATTAAAAGTTCACAGGATAGTTCCCAATGGGACCATCCAATAAACTTTAACATAGCAAATAATAAAGCAAATATATATAAACAAATTTGTATTTTCTTGTGTCTGAGTTGGGCATTCAAGCTTTGTTCATATTTGAAAATATGTTATGCTACATATTCTTTTTTATTTTTATTCATTTTTATCCCTAGTTTAACCTTCACCTAACACAGCCAATTTGAAAGAAATATTTCTATAAGACACATGATCAAGGTTTAGCAGCTGGTTCAGTGTTGAATTATTTTTATGTAGGTTTTTGGCTGGTAACTATTTACAATATTAGAGTTCGCAGGAGAGTTTCCAATGGGACCATCCAGTAAACCTTAACAAAGCAAATAATAAGGCAAATGTATATAAACAAATAAGTATTTTCTTGTGTCTGAGTTGGGCATTCAAACGCAAACAGTAGGGGTTTGAGATTAACACCACAACTTATCACTTAAAACCTGATGGTGGCTCATACCGTAGTGACCTTTCCTATATTTCTTCTATACAGGTTACATGCTTCACTCTGTTGGATATTTTATATTTGACAAAAATTTTACAGTCACTAGACCAAGAATCCTGAATACTGGGATGGTTCTTACACGAGCTTAGTAACAACTGGTTGGTTTTTGTGAGATCCTCTCTTATAACAATTCCCGAGCCCTTGAGTTTCCGTCGATTACTAACAACCTGCGACTTTATTTTTCTGGAAAGAAATTTCACAAGGACTGGCCTCGGTTTTTCAACACTATGTTTCCCCAGTCTGTGGGCTATACTGACATCAGAACTGCCAAGTTCAATCCCAAGATTTTGCTGGCATACCTCAATAATTTTCTGTTCACATTCAGAAGATGATTCATTTTTATTTTCATCTGGTAGACCAAAGACACGAATACTGTCTTTCCTTGTATATTGTTCTAAGTTGTTTTGTTGTGTACTCAGCTCTTTTATTTTCCTGTTCAAACTTAATATTTCTTCATTTTTGGAGTCCAGATCAGCCCTAACTTTTACTAGCTCCCCCTCAAGTTGATCATTGCGCAGCTCGGCTTCCATAATTCGATTTTCTAAAACGTCAGCGATGTTATTTAATTTGCCAAACATTTTCTCTTTGATTGAAGTGATAGTTTCAGTGAAATCCGCACTTTTCACCAGGGGCTTCACAACTTGGTCGAGTGACTCCTTTGTGACAATATTTTCTAGCTTACTGTTGATGTCAGAAAGAATTTTCTCAAAATCACTCATTTTGGAGCTCTCAGATGTTTTTTTTCTTTGTAGGAGGCTTACGAGGGATATTTGGAATTGAAGTTTCAGATTTATATCTCTTTATAGGTTGAATACCTTTCTTGACACAATTAACATATCTCTGAGTTGAACTCCTACTGCTATTCATGCTCTCATCAGCACTGGATGGCGAGCTGAAAACTGTCGATCGCTTCATAATATACTTCCATTTGCATGCTGATGAAGGAAAATGAGAGCAGTTATCAGTCTCTGTACAACGTGAATACGTGAATACAATAATAGTTTTTCACCCTCACTTACAATCAATATTGCGTTTGTTTATTCCATCATGCGGATATCGCCATTATGGTTGCCAGGGACGCCACACACAACTAACGAAATTCTGGAAGCACTCCTCACATCACCTGAATTTAACCACCTTTTTCTTGAATTTATGGATACAAATCCACCGGCTTATGAATCTATGAACTATAAATCATATTTGCAGCCAAAAAACAAATCAGTTTCATACACATAACTCCCGATTTTTGCAATTAATAACCGCAGCAACAAAAAGCTCCAACCTGATCTACTCCATGATCACGTGACTGATAGATGAAGACTCAATGATGATACTTTCAGGAAGATGATGATACAGTATGACCACCGTGGGCTGGTCACTTTCCACAGGGTGGGCAATATTTCCACGGACGCAATAATATTAGATTCCAAACACTCATTATAGGCATAATCATCAAAAATTTAATAAATGAAGCACCGGGTACAACCCGGTGCTTCATTAATTGAAATTTTGCTGGAGATGATATTTATTACATGGTGAATGCATGCCCATGTGTGGATTACGACCAGTCCACGGCGACTGTACTGTAGTCAGATGCAATGGACATACTGAGTAGTGTGTATCATTTGTTATTATTTGTCTTATCATTTTTGTGCCATTTGTTATTGTTATTTGTGTTGTGATGTTATTAAATAAAGTACCAAAGTAAAATATCTTGTTCTCCCTTAAACCCAAAAGTAATTCTAAGTAATTGAAAAGTAACAAGAGCTGGACTTTCGTAGGTGTACCGCCTAGGCCAAGTGTGGGCATACCTATGACCAACAAATATTATTTATGAATATTCTCGTATGGACTGACGGACGGATGTACAGATGGACGGACGCAATCCAGTATACCCCCCCTCCCGTCTTCAACAATTTCCAAGTCAAAAGGTATGGTAAATTGTTTGGTGTTTGGAAGTTTTATGCAATGAGGCAGAAGCCTTTGTCATAGGCAAACTGCATGCCATATTTCACTAAAATCTGATAACCCATACCTGAGATACAGGCTGAACATACAAATAATGTCTATTTCCTATAATTTCCAAGTCAAAAAAGGGGGGATAACTCTAAAAAGGAGAATGTGAGAAATATCGTTGAATCCTTTTTTTAAAGCTTATACCATAAGCAGTGTTCATGGCAAATTTCATTGCAATAGAACATTCGATACCCGAGATACAGGCTGAATAGACAAAATTTGGCTCGGACGGACACAATTTCTCAGTGAACAAGTTATAAAAAAAAAAAATAATAAAAAAAAAAATAACTAGTGTGGGCATACCTATGACCAACAAATATTATAAAAAATAATAATTTACTTAAGTTATGAATATTCTCGGACGGACTCACACACGGATGCACAGACGGATGGACGGACAGACAGATGGACGGACGCATGTAATCCAGTATACCCCTATTTTCTCCGAAGGTGGGGGTATAATTAATTACATTTGTCATGTAATTGCAATTGTTACTAATTACTTTCATCCAATGGTGTAATTGTAATTGAGAAATTCTAAAGTGATTGTAATTTAAAATTACTTTTGTCATGTAATTGACCCATCCCTGGTAATATCTGCCCTAATAACGTGTCAACATACACAATGTACATGTAGGCATGTATCATGCAATCTGCATGATTTTAGGGATTTAGTGGCCTACCAGCACTGGAACAGTGCCATTAGTCCACTAATTATGTAAAATCACTCAGACTCAGGCCAGCTGTTTTCAAAATTTTGTATAACCCATTTATTGTTCACCTGGTCTGAACTTTGGTAACTTATCGTTCGTTCCCCTGTACTTGACTCAGGTACATGTAACCCATTAGGTAACCTAAATATACACTGCATTGCAACTACAATGTATTGCTCCTTTGGGAAATATCCTGATGAATAAAGATGAATCCTTAGGAACAATAATGAGGATGTAGGGCTGCACGATATTCAGAACTGAATACCGGTATTGGGATTCCAAAAAATACCGCGGTATACCTGTATGTCGAAAACTGTTCAGATATATGAACACAAGTACCACAATGAAGACTCGAGGTATCACAGTCGGAATGAATTAGCATGCCTTGATGATGCGGTTCGAAAAACCTTTACCCAACACAGACGATATCAAAATTTATTATTTTCAAAATTAGTTTATCAGATTTTCCCCAAAGATTTCAACAAAATTATATCATGTGACCCCTCATTGGAATGAGCTCAACGAGCTCGTTCCAATGAGGGGTCACATGATATAGTTTTGTTGAAATTTTTGAAAATTATTTTTTCAACTGCTGAATTTGTACATCACGAGCAGACGATTCCTTGGATAAAGAAATAATATCATTCATTCGGGGCTACGGTTAAAAAACTCAAGACATCTTGAAAATTAAATTGTGGGTAAATAAATGATGATAAACCGATATTTTTGTAATTACACCGGTATTCAATCGATATTGGTTTGAATACCGGTATATATCGGTTTATCGATATACCATGCGGCCATATGAGGATGTGTTGCAGCAATTCAGATACAAATTAGTTTCAATTATAGCCTAAACTTGGCATGGGGTAGCATGCTGCAGAGAGTATGGAATCCATAATCACTATTTGTGGCAGAGACATGAATTATTGCCATTTCCTGATTTTGTATCTGTGCTACATCGTAAGATTAATCAACAGTTTAAACGGTGTTTGCATCTGTCTGAAGTATAGCTGCTCTGTTGGCCAATAATTGGCAAACAGAGTAGCTACATGTATACTTCACACAGATGCAGATGCAAACACCTGAGCAGCTGCCAGCTGATGACTGGTTGATTCTCAACATCATTCCACCATTCATTCATACTGTATCATTCAACTTGGAGAACATTTCGCGTGGCTAGACGATAATTTCAGTTGTGATGAACCGATAATCGGAATCGGCAATCGGAACCGGCCAGTTATAGGGAATCGGCTGATTATGACAACTGGAAGTTAAAAACCGGAAGTTTCCGGTTATTCTATATTTAACACTGACTATTAAAAATCCCTTTGCTATCTGGCCATTTCAATAAAGTTTTCCCATTAAAACATGTGTAGTGCATAGCAGAAAATTTTGGGATTTGCAGAGCAGAGATATCATGGAATTCACCAACTGCAATTGGTACGAGATCGCCACCTTTTCCGAAGATTGTTGAATTCATGTAATCATTAGAGAAACACATCAAGGGAGATAATACATTGAAAAAAGATCAATGAGTAATACATTTTGACAAACATGCAAACCATGCGTCATACGACTTCACAACACACATTAACATCAAAATTATTATTTAAGACACAAAGTATGTGTGCGCAGTATATTCCTGTTTAATACAGCCAAGTGTATTGTATCCTTACACAAAACCGTATTAACACAATTTAACAGAATAAAACACAATCTTCATGAGAACAATATTGTGTGATTGTATCGTTAATAACAATCTTTTTCCCACACATAAACCAAAAATGCAAATATTATTTTGGCTAATATTGCCCAGCACTAAATATGCATACTCCGAAAACTTATGTGGTATTAAGCTTTCGTAATTGATGATTTATCAACGAAATTCTGTAGTATAACAGGCACCAACAGCTTTTCTTCAGTGTCCTACTTCAGCCATCGGAATCGGCATCAGAATCGTCATAATCGGCAGAGAAATAACTGGTAATCGGTTGATAGAAAGTTTTGATAATCGGTTCATCACTAAATTTCAGGCCTTTATATTCATTGCTCTTTGGCACACCGTTTTGCCCTAATTTGGGCACATTAAAACAAGAAATAATAGTCTTATCCTGTTATGTTTTATGCCATGCCTGAGTTTCTATGGTCATATTATGATAGAAATTATTCTCAAATGTGGAAGAGGCACAAAGAATTTATACATTTTTCTTGATGTCTTCACACCTTCTCTAATTTGGGCATAACAGTAAAGGGAACAAAACTGGGGTAATCTAAAGGCATGAATCTGGAACGGCCTGTTTTTTGTTGGCATGTTTTTCATTTTATGTAACCTCCACTCGACCCAAACGGCCATTCGCCTCAAATTGACAGGCCTAAGACTGCTTCTTACATGGACATTTGTAGGAACATTTTTACATGATTTTGTAGGAAAACATCCTGGAACTTCTGCCTATACTTCAGCTCCGAACTTTCAAAGTCGCTATGCAGCCCTTGTAACTCGAATACATTCTTGTATGTTGCAGTGTGCAATTTTTTTGAAAATTGTAATAATAGTACTGTGAACCAGGCCTGAAAATAAGCAGTCTGACATTTACAAAATGAGGTCCCCAGGGGGTGAATTTGACGGTGTTATCCCATACAGTGGGCCAATTTATCCTCTGGATACCTCTTTCTGTTCAGTTTTGAGACTCTGATACAGATTGAGGTTCACAGAGGGTAAATTTAGTGATGCTACCCTGCTGAGCAGGGTAACATCACTAAATTCACCCTCTGGGGACCTCATTTTGCAGATGACAGTCTGCTTATTTGCTGGCTTGCTGTGAACAGGAGGTTTCAACATATAGATGAAAAACAACATTTTGATTTTCACAATTTTGTTGATTGATCAACAGCGTAAAATGTGGAGAAAGTTGACTTTCCTTTTGGATGGATTTTAAAATCATTACTGGCAATGGCATGCACACTTAACATGGCAGTTATGAAATCAGAAATCTGCCCAGCAAATGCAGGTGAGATAGAGCAGGTCAGCCTCGAATGTCTGGCTCAGAAAGTTGCATAACCTCTATAAGCACTGCCACAATTTTGGCAGGCTTGCTTTTATTTCGTCAAAAATCCCAGGAAGGACGCAAATTTAGATAATTAGTCGGTTATTGTCTTAAATCTAGTAAACATGAAAATTTGTTTAAACAAGTGAAGGGGACGCATAAGAGTTGTAGGGGCTGTGGTATTTATTTATACCCATATTATTTTCATGTACATGTATACACAGGCATTCCTTAGGTCCAGCTGAAAGCTTGTCACTGTGCACACTGGTCCACGACAATTTTGGACAAAACGTACCCACAATGAATCACCCCAGAGAAAAGCCCCACACCCAATCCCTTTCAAAAGTACCAAGTGCCACAAAATCCCTTTCACTGAAAAAGATAGTTATGATTATTCACTGATTCATAGATAACAAGAGCACCGCGTAGCGGGACAACATACGCCCGTTTTGTATTTTTGAAGGGTTGGGGTAAAGATGGGGGTGAGGGTGAAAATTGTTTGGACCAACCCCATATTCGAACTTGATCTGTATTTTGTTGTGATTAAACAACATACCAAGTTGGAACGAATCAGAAAACAAATAATAAAAGTTATCATCCGGAAACCAAATATTTGATGCATTCTATGTCCAACAGTTAGGCTATACTAAAGTTATAATCCGGAAAACACAAAATGCACAAATTCAAGAGGAATAACTCTGGAAAGGTACATGCGATTTTGGCCGAAAGTGAACCTGAACTGTGCTTTGTGGTCATAAACAAAATCTGAGAATTTGAAACAAATTAGTCAAGGCAAACTAAAGTTATCATCTGGAAACCACATAATTCACAAATTTGCAATCATTCAAGGGGAATAACTATGGAACGGTACATGCGATAATGGGCAAAGGTGAACTTGAGCTGTGCTTTGTGGTCAAAAACAAAATCTGAGAATTTGAAAAACATCGGTCAAGGCAAACTAAAGTTATCATCTGGAAACCACAAAATCCACAAATTTGCAATCATTCAAGGGGAATAACTCTGGAAAGGTATATGCGATTGTGGTTAAAAGCGAACTTGAGCTGTATTTTGTGGTCAAAAACAAAAAACTGAAAATTTGAAATAAATCGGTCAAGGCAAACTAAAGTTATCGTCCGGAAACGAAAAGTTGGGCTAAATTCCCATAAATAAAGGGCCATAACTCTACTGCAAATGGGCCGCTAGAAATGGAAATCAAACCCATCCTGTATTTTGTCATACTAAATCCACATGCCAAATTTAACTCAGCTCAATCCATTACAACTAAAGTTATCGTCCGGAAACGAAATGTGTCCATGGACGGACAGACAGACGGGTGGAGAGACCATTCACATAATACATCCCGTTTTTCAAATGGGTGTATAAAATCAACATCTGAAAAATTTGGTGTCAATCCATCAAGGCGTTCGGCTTTAAATGAATGGAAAACAATTTTTTTTCAAAAATTGTGGTTTCAAAGGGCCATAACTCTGCAGTGGATGGACTGAGAAACACCAATATCGAACTTGACCTGTATTTTATTGCTACAAACAACATCTGAAAGTTTGAAGTCGATCTGTCAAGGTGTGCGACTTTAAATGAACGGAAACCAATTTTTTTTAGAAAAATTGTGTTTCAAAGGGCCATAACTCTGCAGCGGATCGACTGAGAAACACCAATATCGAACTTGACCTGTGTTCTATTGCTAAAAACAACTTCTGAAAGTTTGATGTCGATCCGTCAAGGCGTTCGACTTTAAATGAACGGAAACCAATTTTTTTAGAAAAATTGTGTTTTCAAAGGGCCATATCTCTGCAGCAGATGGCCTGAGAAACACCAATATCGAACTTCACCTGTATTTTAATGCTAAAAACAACTTCTGAAAGTTTGATGTCGATCCGTCAAGGCGTTCGACTTTAAATGAACGGAAACCAATTTTTTTTAGAAAAATTGTGTTTTCAAAGGGCCATAACTCTGCAGCGGATGGACTGAGAAACACCAATATCGAACTTGACCTGTATTTTATTGCTAAAAACAACTTCTGAAAGTTTGATGTCGATCCGTCAAGGCGTTCGACTTTAAATGAACAGAAACCAATTTTTTTAGAAAAATTGTGTTTTCAAAGGGCCATATCTCTGCAGCAGATGGACTGAAAAACACCAATATCGAACTTGACCTGTATTTTAATGCTAAAAACAACTTCTGAAAGTTTGATGTCAATCCGTCAAGGCATTCGACTTTAAATGAACGGAAACCAAATTGTTTACGGACAGATGGACAGACTGATAACATAATACGACCGTTTTTTAAACGGGCGTATAAAAAATCTAATATCAAGTTATGGTAAGTTCTGTTTATCAAAAAAAAAATCTAAAATCAAGTTGTGTTAAGTTCTGTTTTTCAAAAAATTCTAATATCAAGTTACATGTACATGTATGTTAAGTTCTGTTTATCTTTATTGTGTGCAAGAATACAACTGTGGTTCAACAACATATTTAACCCTCTGCGCAGGAGTGCTGTGGCTATGAACAATTGTACACCATACTAGTGATATTTCTGTTCTCCTCAAATTTTGTACCCTGCTTGGACTATTTTTTTTCAACTCAGTTGTCCATTAACCAAAAATGTGCTGGTCAGCAGATGTACCGAAAGAAGATTTTGTTAGCATTGGTATTTGTATAGGAGAGATTTTATCGTTGACGTGGGATTATGCTGTGGGGTTCCGAGAAGATTCGGACTGGGAAGATTTGGCCTCTGACAAAGAACAACACAGTCACAAAGGTTCAACATATTTATTTTTTAAGTCAGCATCCTTCTTATTTTTCATATCAAACAACAAGCATCATTCTTTAAATACAGAATTACAGTTAAAACTAGAAGTCCTGTCACGAACTGTGCGCTTATGTAGGCTTAATTGCACGTTGGAATTGCGCACAATTGCCATATCGATGGCATCCAAAGCACGGCAGGTTCTCCTGATTACTCATAGCAAACACATGCAATGTTTCTGCCAATGGACCTCCGGGTTACCCGGAGGTCCATTGGCTGAAACATTGCTTGTGCACAGGCCATATGTGCAGAATTTGATAGCTTTACTTGGGCTATAACGCGCACATTAACGCACATATCCACATGCTATTTGTGCGCATTTCATGACAAGACTTCTGGTTTTAACTGTACGAATACATGATTGATACAATATGGTCACAATGGTTCAACATATTTTTATAAGGGTTGTCGCGACTTATCAATTTTCATTGTCAAAAAATTGCCAACATTAATCAACAGTTAGTCGTTTCCCATACATGTAAATTGAATAAACAATCTTGGATATGCATGTACTTACTAAACACATTTAAGACTGACGATGTTTGAATGTGCAGACTTCTGTGTCGAGATAAAATGGAAACACCAAAATATCTATGATTGATCCAGAGAATAAAATCTCGAAGCTTGAGATAACCTATTTATCATTCATCTGGATATAATAAAAAGAACCAATTCAAGTGCAGCCATCATGGATGGGTCAAAATCTATGGGTGAACATTTTTACATGGGTAATCCTTTACAATGGTGGGTTTTTGTTTTTTTTGCGAAATTAGGCAACTTTTTCTCGCTTCTTTTGGGTTTTTTCTGTTTTAAAACACTTTTCCAACAAATTAATCGAAAAATATTTAATTCCGGGGCAAGAAATTTAATAAAACATGCATTTTATTAACACACTGAGTGTAGCCTTTTTGAATGGAGTCGTCAGCTCAATTTCGTTTCAGCGTCAGCGCCCTCTATGTGTCTTCTTCAAAGCGAGGGAGGCATCAATGTACGTGCAACAAGATTTAAGGCAACATCAAAATAGAGTCAGTAGCAGAGGGGCTAGGGTTAGGATATGCAATGGTGACTTCGAGTCGACTGATTTTCAATGGCACAATAAAATAGTGTAATTCTTAATAAAATATGAATATTTTCATCAAAAAAGTATGTGCTTTTGTTGGAAAAGTGTTTTAAAACGGAAAAAAACAAAAAGAAGCGAGAAAAAATAGCCTAATTTTGCAAAACCCCCCAACCCGCTATTGTAAAAGATTACCTTTACATGCATATAATTCAGCAGGGTTTCCGCTATGGGAAAATTGTGGGCTCGGTAGTTTAAATAATTTATTTATTTATTGGTGTTTAAGGTCACATATTTCTGCACAATGGCTAACCATGACCGTGACAGTTTTACGGGTGGAGGAAGCCGGAGTACCCGGAGAGAACGACTGAGCAACAAGGAGCAACTGTCAGCTCCCCAACATACCAACTCCACACAAGCAGGGTTAGCATTGGTTGAAGATAGGTGCACCATCGTCGTGCAGTACACCTTAGTACACAATGTCACCGTGCCCCCACGTGGGCAATGGGGGTGAAGTGTCTTGCCCAAGGACACAACGCAGTTTCCGCAGGTGGGATTCGAACCGAGGACCTCTCGGCTTGCAGCCTGCACCTCTACCAACTGAGCCACCCCCCCCCCCCCCCCCAGTAATTTAAAGATTAAAGATAGTGAAACTCAGACCCCGAAGGCACATGCTGAAGACACGTTCACCTAAAGGAGGGTCTGGGGTGGTTCTCCAAAGGCATGTGCATATAGAGGGGGATTCCCCCCCACCCCCACCCCAGGAAAATTTTGATTTTTAGGTGCTCTCTTGGGACTCTCTGGTCGCTAAAATGCTGAATAATTGAAGTGGAAAATATGTATTTTTTCCTCCTACAATTCTCTAAATTCCCACGGGACACACAATACATCTGGTCGGAGGTTTCATAAAAATACAAACCCAAAACAACACAAAATCCACGAATCCTGACAGTGACTGTGACGCTTGACCTCAATTTTTTTTATACAACCTGATAAGTGCCAACGTAAATAATTGGGAATGCAGAGAGAACGAAATATTCGAAAAGAACCATGATGCGGACGTGTGACGTCATGCAGGTGCAATTACATCATTTATCGCTCGAAATAAAAGTCAGTGATTTCGGACCAAACACGACAATTTGAGTCCGAAATTTTATAGGCAACGTTGAGGATTTGAACTTTGTTTCCCCCTCTCGTCTGGGGGTTATAAAGTATCAGGTTGTCGCCAGTAATAGTAGGCATAGTATACAACATAATTATGCCTATATTACATGGAAACAAAGGATCCTGAGTGTTGTTACGATACAGCATTGTAATCAACATTTTAACCACCAGCTTTTCTGACTGATCATAGTATGATCGGCGGGGGGAATGGGTCCGGTCGACGGACACACAGCCGGTCTAGCGGAAACCCTGCTTAAAGGCTTTAACCCTTTACCCAACGAATCGCCCGCATCCGCCCGCGTAATATGCAAATTCAGCAGGTGAAAAAATATTATTTTTCGAAAAATTTCAACAAAACCATAGCATGTGAACCCTCTTTGCAACAGGCTCGTCGGGCTCGTTCCAAAGAGGGGTCACATGATATGGTTTTGTTGAAATTTTTGGGAAAAATTTGAAAAATGTTATTTAAAATAATAAATTTTGATATCATCTGCGTTGGGTAAAGGGTTAATGACCAAAACTCAATAAAAAATTTAAAAGGTTCGTGATATCAAAGTCTGAGATCACTTATATTATTTAAAATCAGCCATGGAACGAAGCAAATTAATTTTGGTGAGAGATATGGAGCATCACGTGATTCACGTATGGTGAAAGCCCTGTCAGCAATTTCGAAAATAGATGAGTTCTTTGATAGCAAATTTGATTACCTCCCTTAGAGTAGAATTACCTTTCCACATTACAGGCATTTTTATGCTTCTGGTGAGTTCATTCGCAGTCGTTACATCCCAATACCGGTTCAGAGTTGGTTGAGTGGTGGAAGAAGGACTTTACGAAAAACAATATTTCCAAAAAATATTTTAACAGCACATAGCTTTTCAAGTTTAATATGAAACTCAAGCCGAAAGTTAAAAAATTTATAGTAATTTATATATTTTTTATACTTACCAATGACCCAGACATAGCTGGTGCCAACTCTTAAAAATCTAGGGCCAAACACAAATTTTGCCCCCCAATCCCCAAAATTTGCATCTAAAACCAAAGAAATTATGTCCTGAATGGCCCTCCATACTTCGCCTCTACTGCGCATGCGCAGTGTCAAGGAGGTCTCGAAATTGGCGCCATTTATCATTCTTACAATCAGTGCCTGGTCAGCGCTATGTACTCAGCGGGTCATTGGTAAGTATAAAAAATATATAAATTACTATAAATTTTTTAACATTTTTATACTGTACCAATGACCCAGACATAGCTGAATAGTAAAAAGGCTGGAGGGCCTAGGACATAGAGGAAAATCCAATAAGCTCAACTATATAAAATAGAGTCATCCCCTCGTGGGGAAAAGGAGTATTAGGCTTTACATGCATCTTTCTTATTTATGATAAATTAGAAAGACACAACACCCTCCATAATTGAGCATCATAACATTCATGTTCTCTATTAACATCCAGTATAATCCTTATACTAATTATTTTTAAAGTAAGCCAATAAATAAAGTTAGTCCAGAGAATTGAGACTCTTTATACTCTTTTAAAAGTGTCCGAGGATTGTATATTAACGCCCGTTTGACACGTGACATATTCAAATGCTACACTTTAAAAATATGACATGAATGAATTTTTTAAACATTAACTTTTCACTTAAAACCATCCCAGTAACAGCTCAGAATTACTGACTCCGGAGGAGGTATCCCCTTGTTTTCACTATAAAACAGGTGATCCAAGGGAACACCCCCCCCCCCCCCCCCCCCCCCCTCCCCTTGCCCTGGGTCAAATAGCCCAGAGCGAAGAGGGCAACAGGACGGAGTCACTGCCTGAACAGAAAGCCTACATAACTATAGTTGCAACTGTTTAGTGAACGACATTCTGAGCAGCAGATAATGGACCTAATGCAGGTCTCCAGAAATGGACTCAATATTTCTGAGATAAAAATTTGTGAATGTGGATGGCTGAGACCAATATGCAGCCTTCATTAAATCTGTAATAGCAACACTATTTGCAGAAGCCCAAGATGTAGAAAGAGCTGTTACTTCATGAGCCGAAATCTCAAGCACAGACTGCTGAGTTAAAGATAGATTATCATAAGCAGTACAGATAGTTAATTGTATCCATCTAGCAATAGAATGGACCGTAATGTCCTTTCTATTAGGCATCATAGACAGAAGAAGCTTTTACGTCCTTTCTGATAAACTGAGATCTTGTTTATAAATACATAAAGCTCTAACCGGACAGAGTAAAGGCCTATGCCCATCTGAAGACGGAAGGGCCTTAATAACAATAGGTTCCGGATATTTATTAGGAGCCTGATTCTTAGCCAAAAATCCAACATTAGTAGTAAAGGTAATAGTGTTCCCAACACTACGAAAGTGAGAATCGTCCACTGATAGTGCATGAAGCTCACTGACTCTTCAAGCAGAAGAGAAAGCTAAGAGAAATGCTGTCTTATAAGACCAGAATTTGAAATCTACTGTCTCAAGAGGCTGAAATGGTTTTCTTTTAGTTAAGAAGAACCCAAGCTAAATTCCATTTAGGAATTAATCTAAGGGTTCTAGGTCTATTTATCGAAAAGTTTCTAACTAATTTAGATAAAGAGACATTAGATCCAATTGTAAACTATCATGGTGTGCATAGGTATCAGATAACATAGACCTATAACCATTAATACAGTTAAAACTAGAAGTCCTGTCACGTCTAGTGCAGAAAACGCTCGTTAGCTAATGCGCTATCTAGTGCAGAACAGTCAAGTAAACCTCGTTAAACATGCGATAACTTCTGCGCTATGTAACGCAGAACGTAGTGCGCTATTCCCGAGGTCATCAACATCGATCTCCGACACATATCATTAGGAAAAGAAATGTGTGGTAACTGAACTCGGACATCAGTCGATATTATTTCGAATCAGGTTCGCCTGATAAATTAGTCGTGACAATGAATGAAAAAACACAGAAAAAATGTCGAAATGACCAGTTTTAATTTTCACAAGAAGCCCGGACAGTGAAATCAAAGTCATTGCCAAATCATCTTTTAAATGATTTATTCCATGCTATTGATGAACGCGAGGACGAGACTTATGTGAGATGTGTATGTACGAACAACCCAGCACATGATCGTTTTAAAATAACCTAATAAAAATGTTTTGACAACAACATTTTATCAATTAATTAATATCCGTAACTTCGTTCGACTTGGAAAACGTGGATAAATTTGTTCGTAAAATCAACATAAAAATCCAAATACCGATAATACCGTTCAGTCTCCGTCTGAATTTCAACAAGTAATTCGCAACAAATTTTCAATATCATTTAAAACTTTCTCATTCCTATATAAGGCCTTGTTCATATCACTTGCTACATCAAATAATAACAAACACAGTGAGGCCGCGACTCGCTGTTCAGTACGATGGGAATCGCCCAGAGCCTCCCCTACCCGAATCGATCCGCACTGTTTTGATCCGAACCCCGTCTCCACTATCTGACCCAAACCCATTTTCAGTGGCAAGGCCGTAAGGCTGGCGAACGATTTCACCCCGCCCGTCCCAGAGTCAAACCGTCCCCAGAATATTTAGACCGACACCTCCCCCACCCCCCCCCCCCCCCCCCAAAAAAAAAGATTTTGAAATAATGACTTGGTGGTCACAAGCTGGGTTTTTGAGGCGGTAGTTTTTCTTGTTTTGGCAAACGGCGCGCTTGTTCATATTAGTCTAAGGACTAAATAAACAATAATTTTTCAATGTTGATATGTTAATTGAAAAACGCCCTTCCCCTTCTTGTGCAGATTGGTTAAAAATAGGTCATAAGCCTACACGACTTACTTGAATGCTCCCCCCCCCCGATCTTCAACTTTTCCGAACCGTCTTGTCCTTCTCACCGTAAGCGAAGTGTATCTTATAAAATTATCAGTAAACAATAGGGATGAGATATTTTAGCTAAATTGTAGGTACAATTTATTAAATTGTAGCTACAATTTAATAAATAAAAATGACGTGAAGCTAATAGGCTTCCGTAGATGAGAACGCTAAGCAACAAAATTCGCTGAAATTTGCAAAAATTTCGTTTTAAAAATAAATTTGTAAAAATCAGGGATTAATTTTAAATATAAGAACACAGGGTGAACCTGTTGATCTAGAAATATTTAATTTCTAGAAATTTCAGCATTTGGGACATGAATTTCAATCCCTTTAAACAAAAAAAGCAGCCGGAAAAAATGAGTCTTTTTTTTATTTTAATTTTTTATCCCAAATGGATTTTTCTTCGGATCAGTTCTTTTCAATCATTCTTCATCATTATTCTTTAATCACTGATGATAAAAGAACATAAATATAAATTTGACACCTAATTGTTATTAAGTAACCCATTTCCAAATTGAAGTCATAAAACGGGAGCTTAGTATATTGACAGGAGTGTTTTCAAAGCATATTCACACCTTCTGTTGTTCAAAAAACGCACAGATGGTAATTGCCAACATTACTGATTGCTACCTGAAAAACTGCCGCAGAAAATCCTCCCCATTCAGGCCACAATATAGCGCAATCCTCTGATGTAGCCTTCAGCACCAATAAATAATAATCATATTTGTTCCATAAATGTGGAGCAAGAAAGTTGAATAATCAAAAGAACTGGTGACAGTTTATGAAAATTAAAACTAACAACTTTCAAGTGTGCAGAGTAAAAACTTCACCGTGCACATGGTTCAATGGCAGTTCATTGTAAACGAACTGTACGCCTATATTAGAGATATGATAGGGTCTTGTGTGGGATGGGTCTATACAATTCCCCTCCCCCACCCACTGTTTGGAATATCGGACTGAAGTCCTGCAAATTTCAACTCGAGGAAACACCACTTGGCACTTGTGCTCATCAACTCGCCAGATGATCCGAGTTATTCTTCAAAGAACTCCTTATAATTGGGGTGTCTGCAAATCACTCCAGGGGTGGAATATCCACCCAAATGATATACTCAGTTTCTGTGACAAAGCAAACACAAGGAACTCACAGTATGGTTCTGTTGATTGGGCTTTTTATATTGGTTCGAAGCTCACTTGAAGTTGAGAATGTTTCTTTCACATAACACAATCCACAATGCGTGGGAATTCCACTTTGTTGGTGTTTCTGTACAAAAGCATATACCATGTACCGTGGATGGGTTTCAGACACGATACAGAATATCCACAATCAGAAGTGCATTCGTTAACGGTGTATGAGAAATTCACAAGAACGATGGGTCGAGTCACCTGTGGTACGAAACTGAGAGAGGAAGTTTCAACATCTCAAACCATGTGTCAATATGTGGTCGAGAAAATTGTCCACAATGTTCATGCTCATTGAGCTTTCTAAAACATTCTTTCAGATATTTTTCACGAATAAATAGTTGTTACAGGCTTTTGATTGTTCTCAGTCATTTGGAAATGCTCTCTCATGACATATTAACCTATCAAGTGAAATGCGTCAGAATATCAATTCACCCCCAAAAAGCCGCCCGCGGACAGAAATTAAAAAAAAGGATTTTAATTGATTTCTTGCATGAGCATGTGGACATTTTTCAGTTGCCCCAACTTTTTCAACACTCCATTAAATATAGACAACGATTGTTTGAAATGTTTCATGGATATCTTTCTAAAATAAAAATAAAATATATGCATGTCAAGCCCAACTTGAAGGGTTTAATATTCTATTGCGGTTGCCAGTATTTGAGAGAAATTTAAAAATGCCGTACTGTGAATTTTAAAAGGCCAAATTTAACTGACCACATATGGAAGAGTAGGAATGTAGGTCCCAGAAAAAGTGTTGTGAAGGGTAGGCCCGCCCTTATCAATCAAATTGTTAACACAGCATGCCCATCGATTCGAACCATGCAGTGGTGGAAACTTGGGGTGGGGGGTATTTCCAGATATAAAATCCCCTCCCCCCCCTCCATCACACGAACTCACACAAAATAATTACGCATCGACGTTTTTAAACTAACTCATAATGTTAACCTTGTTTTACCTTCAATGATCGAAGGTGCACGTCGCATTGGCCACCAGCAAAATTTGAGAATACTATTTTTTCAAATTTCCGTTTACTTAAAAAAAACGAAGCTAGCGCAGGGATGAGGAATTGTGGTGTGTGAGGAATTGGCAGTTTGCTGCTCATGCTTCCCTCTGTGTGGGGATAAGGGTACATGAGGACTTGAGGGTTCTGCCCCGGAAAGGGAGTGTGCGGGGTGGGGCATCTTTTTTTCTTTTTGTTGATTTTCAAAGTTCTCGACGAATAATTAATTTCTTTTTGAGCTTCCACCCAAATGCATATTTTTTTTTACAGAACACCAACTATCTCTTGAAATTGAAACTTTCTCTATAAATATCTGAGCATTCCGATTTCTTAATTCGCTCGCAACACTTTCGATACACTGTCAGTTCGGTAGGCTGTGGAGAGCGTTCTTTGTTTCCAACCACGCTTGTTTTCTCATAGTTCCTCCGTAAGAACGGCTGCGATTCATACATACTAGGCTAAAAATTCTCGAAATAAAAACGTCATTACTTCTACCTTCTTAAGGTTTAGCAGTCTTGAATCAACCTGCATGATTTTCTCATCAATCTTCGAAAACAAAAATCACGCAATACGCGTTTTTAAATACTTCTTGTATTGTCGCGAAATGAATTGATAAGGAGAAGGGGGGGGGAGGGGAAGCAGATGAATGAACATCATTTCGTGCTCTGAGTATCTACATTCTAATATTTAATTGCCACCTCATGTCAGTAGGCCGTGCGACTTAATTACTGTTGATTGCCTGTTTCAAGTACTGAATATCAATCAGCCGTCGCGCGTTACAATTCTGCAGAAATCGCGATACACTACCGTGCATCAGATGTGATTCTCTGATGATTTGCTGCGCTAACCTAACGCGCTATTATTTCAAATTAGTGCAGAATACGGGACAGGACTTCTAGTTTTAACTGTAGTAACAGGCTGCAGTTGATCCCGTCAAACAACAAGTATACTAGAAAGTTTGCAATGTCTGGTATGGAGGGATCAAAAATATCAACATAATGATCCCTACACCAATGACAAAAGACCTTCCACTTTAGCCGCATAGTATAGCGAAGAGGAGGTCCTCCTACAGTTAGAAATCGCGTCCACTGCTCGTCCTGTACAATGCTAGCCGTGCAAGAAAGACCGCACAACGGAATACGTGAAGGTTGAGACCTTGCGGGTTGTGATGAAGTTGACACGATTTCCCCTGCGAAAGAAGATCCTCTCGTGGAGGAAGTTTTCGCGGTAAGTCCCACAGAAGACACCTGAGTAGATTTATCCACGGTCTCTGTGGAGACAGAGATGCTACCAACAGAATTGTATTGTGATTGTTTTATCTTTAGCAATATTTGCTATATCAACGGCGCTGGAGGATACGCATATCCTATCATTCCGTCCCACGAGATCGATAGAGCATCTACTGCATATGCTCGGGGATCCGGACATGGTGACACATACGTCTGCAATTGATTGTTGAGTTGTGTCGCAAATAAGTCTATCATTGGACGCTCCCATTGGTAGCAAATCTGATTGAATACCTGTTTGTTGAGAGTCCATTCTGACGGCAACAAGCGACTCTTCCGTGAAAGGGAGTCTGCTAATACATTCAGACGACCCGGAATATGACGGACCGAAAGCAGAACTTGGTATTCTAGAACAAACAGAAGGATTCTTTCCGTTAAATTGAATAACGGAACGGAATGAGTGCCTCCCTGGTTCCGGATATACGCAACTACTGTCGTATTGTCGGACAGGATTTGGACATGCGCTTTCTGAATAATGTTCATCCAATGACGGAGTGCAAGCCAAATTGACATCATTTCTTGGATGTTTATGTGCTTGTCTAGAAACTGCCGAACTCAAAGACCCTGGCACTTCGAATTCGTTGGGATCAATGTTGCACCCCAACCTGTTTGACTGGCATCCGTCATAATCGTAAAACTCGGATCCGGCAACTGCAGTGGAACTCCTTGAGTCAACCACTGAATGTTTGCCCAAGTCTGAATCTCTTGTTACACTTGATTGACAAGAGAACGTCTATATCGAGCAATTCATAGATTGCTGAAAGGTTGCCGTCGAAGAGAAGCTTCTCTGAGACCGAAGCGACTCAGAGAGTTCTTCACCTTACTATCCACGCGCGTGGATGTAGCTAGGGGTGCGTCATGTCTAACCATCTCCAGGTTTGCCACTGAAGGGCGGAGTTATATGTGGAAAAGCTACTGCCCTTGAAAGAAATCTCATTGAGGATCATATCCTGGAATTCTTTCCTTTGAAGACGTAATGATAACGCCTTAGTAAGGTGGTCTGCGTATGATAAAGCGTCTAAGTTAAGTCTGTTAGACATTATTGTCATTTCCAACGTCGTGGTTGGAATTGACATAGACGGCAATATAGACAATTCCAAGTCTTCAGCCTTGTCATCTAGACGCAGAGGAACTCTCGGTATGCCCTGTCCTGCCGTTTCAAATTATTCCTTGAATTGATGAAAGGCAGATTAGAGCATTTGCGGACAAGAAACCAGACTTGCCTGTTTTGGTAGCAAGCTTATATATATAGCGTCGTTCAATAATTCGAATGTTCTTGTGACATTATTTGACTGTGTCGGCAACTCAGGGACGATGTCCCTGAACCGATCAAAAAAAAATTCTGTGTCCAATGACGCTATTAGTCTCTTATCTAGCATCGCAGCATTCTAGTCCGACGGAACAACCTCTGGAAGATAATGCCGGAAGAAATCTATGGCACTTTCTGTTGTTCCGAAAGGGAAAGCTCGAAATCCTACGAATCCCTTTTGCCATCCTGTCGGACCCTATAAAGTGCTTGGTCGTCTGTACCTGATGCTTCAGCGGAGCGTGCCGACCCAGCGTCGTCGGATTATTCCTGATCCGACAGAGATTCTGTCGTTTGCTGGGATGCTGCGATAAGTTGTGCTATTTTGGATAGCATGTCCGTCACTGAGGCCTGTGGATAAGCGGTCTTACGTTGCTTTGCCACTGAAAGCTCCGTGTACGTTGACCTGTGCATACTTCTATTATGCGAGCGTCCAGAGTCTACAGGCCTCGTGTCCCTTGGCTACCGGATGGCGTGACCCGTTCGCCGTGGAATCCCTGAATGGCGAAGCTGGCTGGATATTCGTGGTCACGTAGCCAAGGTGCGGTCGTGTGCGCTGCCGTGAGGATGAGGAAGCCTTATCGACAGTCTCTCGGACTGTCTATATAACGGAGCGTCCCGAGCGGCGGACATATGCTCCGAATGCGAAATGTTTGTACCACAACATCTGGTACCAGATGTTGTTGTACGAGAGTGGGATCTCTCTCGCTCGCAGCCCGGATGGACCTGGACGAGCTAGGAACTGGACTAATAGGCTTCCTCCGATCTCTCCTCTGATCCGTCGTCACTGGGTGTGCACTTTTGTCTTATTATAGTGCTTGCATCACCCAAATCTCCTTCCTGGACCGCAACGGACGAACCCAGCCACCATTCGATGAATGGACACTACACCGGGCAAGCTAGCGGATGTCAACGTCGTCGATCCTACTAGGGACCTCTTAGGCGATTGACATATTTCTATGAGCACTTATTGCCGCTAGCTCTTCATTTAACTATGACGACAGAGGCACACTTTTGGAAGACATCACGGTAACTTTTGCGAACAAGAAACCAGACTTGCTTGTTTAATAGCAAGCATATATATAGCGTCGTTCAATAATTCGAAAGTTCCGGTGACATTATTTGACTGTGTCGGAAACTCAGGGACGATGTCCCTGAACCGATCAAAAAATTCTTGTGTCCACAGACGCTATCAGTCTCTTATCCGGCATCGCAGCATTCTGGTCCGACGAAACAACCTCTAGAAGATAAAGCCAGATGAAATGTACGGCAGCTTATGTTGTTCCGAAAGGGAAAGCTCGAAATCCTCCGAATCCCTTTCGCCATCCTGTCGGACCCTATGAAGTTTTCGGATGTCCGTACCTGATGCTTCAGCAGAGCGTGCCGACCCAGCATCGTCGGATATTACCTGATTCGACAGAGATTCTGTCGTTGCTGGGATGCTGCGATAAGTTGTGCTATTTGGGATAGCACGTCCGTCACTGAGGCCTGTGGAGTAGCGGTCTTACGATGCTTTGCCACTGGAAGCTCTGTGTACGTTGACTCTTGCATACTTTTCTTATGCGAACGTCCGGAGTCTACAGGCCTCGTGTCCCTGACTACCGGATGGCGTGACCTGGTCACTGTGGATTCTCTGATTGGCGAAGCTGGCTGGATATCCGAGGTCACGTAGACAAGGTGCGGTCGTGTGCGCTGCCGTGAGGATGATGAAGCCTTATTGACAGTCTCTCCAGACTGTCTATATAACGGAGCATCCCGAGCGGCGGACGTATGCTCCGAATGCGAAACATTTTGTACCACAGCATCTGGTCCCAGATGTTGTTGTACGAGAGAGGGGCCTCTCTCGCTCGCAGCCCAGATGGACCTGGACGAGCTAGGAACCGGACTAATAGGCTTCCTCCGTTCTCTCCTCTGATCCGCAGTTACTGGGTGTGCACTTAGTTGATTTATAGTGCTCGCATCACCCAAAACTCCTTTCTGGACCGCAACGGACGAACCCGGCTGCCGAACCATTCGATGAATGGACGCTACACCGGGCGAGCTAGCGGACGTCAAAGGCCGTCGATCCTACTAGGGACCTCTTAGGCAATTGACGTATTTCCATGAGCTCTTTGCCGCTAGCTCTTCATTTAATTGTGACGACGGAGGCACACTTTTGGAAGACATCACGGATACATCACCCTGTTCTTGTTCGTATGAAGTAGAGATTGATAAACTAGAGTGACCCTGCGGAGAAAGGACCAGCATGGCCATTTCCCCGCTAACATACCATGACACACGCTTCCCATGTTTGTCATCCCAATTGACACATACTGAACAGGAGTTAGTGCGAGTACACTGACTACAATTAATACAATGATTATGAAAGTCAGAGGAAGATTTCCTCTTATTTCAATTGAAGAATATCCTTTCATTGTGAAAAGAATACAAAAAGTCCTAGTACTCGCACCAACCCCTGAAAACAAAGATACATAATAACATGATCCTTTAACATAGAAAAAATAATTGAATTTTTGAAAAAATATTTTTTCAGAAAAGCCCAAATTTTTGAAAAGTAACGTTGAGCCCCAATGGATCCCAAGCCTAAGTGTGGACAAAAATTTTTAAAATATTTTTAAAAATTAATGCAACACTTACGAATAATAATAATGTATCTTGTAAAGATTAAACTAACACAAAGACAAGAAATCCCCCTCCACAGAGACTGTTGTCAATGTAAACAAGAAGTGTAAAAACACCAGAAACATGACTCCAGGCACTGATGACCATGGCCCGAAATCAGTTACCAATAATACACTATCTGATGCAAAACAGAGACTTCCAGGGAAGAAACTGCAGAACATCAGATGGTAGATGCAGAACACTACGCCTAAACACCCATGGGTGAGGATGTAAACATGGGGAAAAGAACAGAATTCATTCTGTTACCCAGCTAAAACTCCCAAGAAATTTTAGTAATAATATTATAGAAAATATGCCAAAAGCATGGGAGAATAGCAAGGGGGGACTTAAAGGAAAGGGAGAGAGGAAAACACTGAACAAGCAGTGTAACTTTATAGCAAGAATGACCACAACAGGCCCATGCCTCTAAAATAGGTAACTTAATATAATTTCATTAAAAAAATTTAAGTTACAGCCCTGATTATTTTCTGTCACTCATTTTTCCTCTCATCCTTCTATTTCCTCTTTAGACCCACCATTTCTCTAATATTTATGTGTCTGGCATCATTTAAACTGAGAATTACAAGCACAAAGATCAGTCAGATGTGAACTGATGAAGGGCCAAACAAAGAATGATAAATGGCGCCAATTTCGAGACCTCCTTGACACTGCGCATGCGCAGTAGAGGCGAAGTATGGAGGGCCATTCAGGACATAATTTCTTTGGTTTTAGATGCAAATTTTGGGGATTGGGGGGCAAAATTTGTGTTTGGCCCTAGATTTTTAAGAGTTAGCACCAGCTATGTCTGGGTCATTGGTACAGTATAAAAATATAGCACTTGTCGTTGTTAGAAATTACTTGTCGGCGACATGTAGACAAGCGTTATTTCGACCCCTGCAAACCTGTTTGGACATTTTGATTGCTGCAGGTGTAGCCAACTGACTAATCGGCTGTTAATAGCTGGGGACTAGTCAACAGGGAAATTTGATGGTCGTCCCAACACTAGGGACAAAGAGAAGAGACTGCAAGTAAACTACTAATCGTAAAAACACCAAATAAAAGCTGTCTGGTTAATCTGGGTATAGTCAATACATATCCGAACTTTTATATCGATATTTTAATCTTGACCCCTAAAATTTCACTTTCAATGTATAGCGCGACTTCTGATTTGCGGTCTCAATTTTGACGAGGGACAAAAAGACCGCAAATAAACTACTAATCGTAAAAACACCAAATAAACGCCATCTGGTGAATTTGGGTATAGTCAATACATATCCGAACTTTCATATCAATACTTTAATTTTAACCCCTAAAATTTCACTTTAAATGTATAGCGCAATTTCTGATTTCACAACCAGGGACAAAGAGACCACCAGTAAAGTACTAATATTAAAAACACCAAATAAATGCTATCTGGTAAGTTGTGGTATATTCAATAAAGTATAAACGTGGTCTGGTTAATCTGGGTATAATCAATACATATCCGAACTTTTATATCGATACTTTAATTTTAACCCCTAAAATTTCACTTTAAATGTATAGCTCGACTTCTGATTTGCAGTCTCGATTTTCACAACCAGGGACAAAGAGACCACAAGTAAACTTCTAATCCTAAAAACTCCAAATAAAAGCTATCTGGTGAGTTGTGGTATATTCAATATATATTCGATGTTTGGTACCAATATTTTGATTTTAAGTCGTGAAATTTCGTTGATTGGCAGTCTAAATTTCGTTGATTGGCGGTCTAAATTTTCAGAAGAAAGGACAAAAAAAGAGACTGCAAGTGGACTACCGGTCTTAAAAACACCAAATAAACGCGAAAGTATACGCTGTATCATATACATTGTATAAAGTATATTCCAAAGATGGTTGTAATACCTTGATTTTAACCCATATTATGCAGGCTTGTCATTTTGAAAAATGCAGGAGGGCCATTATGGTTCGCCTCAAGTCACCCCCAGGAGGGCCATTTTGGGTTTGCCTAAATTGACCCCAGGAGGACCATTTATGGTTTGTGAGGGGCCATTTTGATTCAGCCTACTGGGTAGACAACTAATATCATTTTAAGGTACATGGTTTGTGTAATTATGCTGTACGTCATCACATAATGTATAGATGCAGGCTTTTCCTCCATATTGGCCCCACAAACCTGTTGATTTCCGGTACACGCACTGATGTAAACACATGGGCGATTGAACAACAATGACTGAATAGAATACTTCTTTATTATTATTTATGGTCAATGTAAATAACATTGACCGGCCTGATATAATAGTTACAGTTGAAGCAAGAACACACTACAAATATAGGTACCTTAAATGCGGTTAACCACGGTCCAACACGCTGGTTAACCGGTCAGAAAAAAGTCTTAACCGCGGCAGCACTAGACATTATATATGTACTGAATGTACCACAACTTACCAGATAGCGCTTATTGGGTTTTTTTACGATTAGTAGTTTACTTGCCGTCTCTTTGTCCCTGATTGTGAAAATTGAGACTGCAAATCCAAAGTCAAGCTATACATTAAAAATGAAATTTTAGGGCCAGAGTTAAGATTAAAGTATCGATATGAAAGTTTGGATATGTATTGAATACACCCAAATTCACCAGACAGCGTTTATTTGGTGTTTTTAGGACCAGTAGACTACTTGCGGTCTCTTTGTCCCTAGTTGCGGAAAAGTGAGATCGCAAGTCAGACAGAGAGCTATACATTACAAGTGGAATTTTATGGGTTAACGTTAAAATATCGGTACCAAACTTTGAATATATATTGTATATACCATATATGATCAGATAGCGTTTATTTTGAGGCTCTACCCTCTATACTTTGCCTGCGGTCTCTTGCAGTCTATTGGGGTCTCATTTTCTACCTGCGGTCTCATTTTAGTACTAGTAGTACCGTGTTATACAACCATTACAAAATTTCTCTAGCATTCAGGAAACATTTTCTTAAAGGTATTTATTTATTTATTGATGTTTTAAGGTCACATATTTATGCACAATGGCTAATCATGACCGCCGCAGTTTTACGGGTGGAGGAAGCCGGAGTACCTGGAGAGAACCACCGAGCAACGAGGAGCAGCTGCCAGCTCCCCAACATCGTAACTCCGCACAGCAGCACAGACAGGGTTAGATTGGTTGAAGACATGCATACCATTGACGTGCAGTATGCCTTAGTACACGGCGTCATTGTGCTCCCACGCGGGCAATGGAGATGAAGTGTCTTGCCCAAGGACACAACGCGGTTGCCGCAGGTGGGATTCGAACCGAGGAACTCTCGGCTTGCAGCCTGCACCTCTACCTACTGAGCCACCGTGCTCCCTTTCTTAAAGGTATATTCCAACTCATTACCACTGGTCGAAAAAAAATTTACAATGCTGCAATTGCCAGTAAACCACTATCCACATAAATCATAAAAATATAGAAAAAAAATAATTTAAAATTACAAAAAACAGCTTTTTCCGGGAAGATTCCACTTCTAGGGCAAGAATATTCGGCCTTGACGGAGGCCAAATCTTCCATGAAAAGGTATTGAGGACGAGTCTTCCTGGGGCCGAATTTTCGTGGACCTTTTGACAATATTCTGTGAACACAACATGTCATGGCAGCACAGGTAAAGAAGCCCATGCAATTACATTAATATCAACTTACTTATCTCCAAAGGAGCTCCTCCACCAATCTGCCGCATCACTTTTTGTTATGCGGAAATTTTCTCCAGCAAACGTTCCATTTGGATAAATGGCTTTCAGTTCCGCTAACATATGTGAAAACACCAACGAAAGTTTTGTCAAGTTCCTTCGATAATGTGAATTTTCTTCAAACATTTTCTCTTTGCCTTCCTTGAACAATTTGATTGTATTCTTACATTTATTCATTAAATTTTCTATAAATATTCTAAAATATTCGCACTCGTTCAAAGTCTGCAATTTATCGTCGTGTTTTGTATATATCAAACGCAAATGTTGATAGGTGTCGGGCAAGATGTCCAAAATGAACGGGGGGCTATTTCTGAGATTCATTCGGGGATGCTGACACATTTTTACCACTTTGTCCATTAGTTTCCAGGATTTTTCAATAGTTTTCTTGTCAACTACAAGCTTCGGTGGGGCTAATACGCCCTGGATCAATCCGATCACGCCACTTGGTTTCTTAGGCTGATTGTTTCTTCCTCGACCCGCCATTTTGCCCTTCCTGGATAGAATTTTATTTCTTGTACGGTGGCGAGAAAATAACAGTAGTCAATAACATCCGGATATACGGGCGTAATATGGTTGAAACAGAACGCCTTCGTTTGCAAGTCAATTTCACTGTTCGTCTACACCGTGTTGTTACAAATCGTTAGGTATATGACCTGACTGACTGTACAACATACATTATTAATATTTTATCCGCTGATGTTTAATTATGTAATACCAATGCATTCACCCTTCCATAACAGTATGGATATTCTGTTTGTTTAAAATAATACAAGGATGCGTGGTGGTCGCACTGGACATCTAATCGAGAGATCGTAGGTTCAGTTTCTACCCTCTTTATCTGCCAGGAATCCTTGGGCAAGACGAATACACCAAAGCCGTCTTCTCGCCAGACCGTCCTCTTCAATTTGATCCAAACCGGCTGCTACATTTTAACCCGAACCGGCCACTAATAGAACAGTAATTCCCGATAAAGTCACTACTATTATCACCACAAATTTTAGGAGACGACACTCAAGCAACCTCAAAATACCTCCAAGTCAATAGTTTAATCAAATCCGAGAATTATTCAATATAGTTCTCCTTTAATCAAGAATTATACTGACAATTGAATGTAAACGGAAAATAAACAATTAAATTAAGAATTTGAATATTCAAGACTTGTCAGCATAGTCTACGTGGCTTTCGGGCAATGTCTAGATCGGAGCTATCGAATTTTTCCAAAATTCGCTGTAAAACATGGCCGCCAGCGGTCATCTTGGATTTGGCATATAAACTGTCAACAATACCATTAAGGTTCCGCTCTACAGTTTCGCACTATTACACAGGGGTGAAATTCTAGGTGTCTTCACACTAGACCAATTCCCTTTAGACTAATTCCCTTTAGGCCAATTCCCCAAAGACCAATTCCCCTTAGACCAACTACATACTGTTATTGATTAAGGGTTGATTAAGGATAATTAAGAAAACATTTATTTACTGATAAGCACTTTATTTGATAAAAAAAATATTTATACGCACAACATACAAAAATATAGGTTTATAACATTTCAGTTTATAAAATATCAACAAGCCAGAAAATAAGCATACTATCATCTGAAAAATGAGGTCCCCAGAGGGTGAACTTAGTGACACTACCCTGCACAGCAGGGTAGCATCACTAAATTTACCCTCTGTGAACCTGAATTTGAATTCGGGTCTCTAACACAAACAGAAAGAGGTACCCAGAGGATAAACTGACCCACTGTATGGGATAACAACAGGTAATTCCCCCTCTGGGGATATCATTCTGCAAATGACGGACTGCTTATTTTCAGACTTGAATATCAATAACATTAAATAAATTTATAGATATTTATAAATATATCAATTATTGATATAGAATTGTTTTAAAAATAGAACGCATGAGTTGGTCTAAGGGGAATTGGTCTTTTTGGGAATTGGCCTAGTGGGAATTGGTCTAAAGGGAATTGGTATAGTGGGAATGAACCAAATTCTAAACATAGGTCATATGTTGAAACTAAGGCCATGTAAAATAGAGATATGTTTTTAGTATCAGATATATGATTACATTAGGCTTTTTGTTGGACAAGAGAATTTAAAGTTTTGGTCCCAGTGTTGGGGTCTGATACATAGGGATAAATTACCAGATGAATTATGAGAAACAGTGGCTTCGAAAAATTGGCTATTTTTTAAAATTACATTTTTCCACGGGTTTGTTACCAGACATGTAACTAAAAAATGAAACGGAAACATATAAACAATTTTTTGCATTTTAGAAACAGGGGATGCTTTGCTCCAGGGGTAGTTAGGTGGGGTTGATGTGAAAATTCTGCTTTTGAGACTGCTAGGTGGCTGAAAATGACTGGTTTCGACATTTTTTCATGCAATTTTTCAGGTTGAAGTCTTGCCTTTGACAATAAATTATTCCACCCACATTCAGATTGTTTATTTCTACTTAGCCAGATAGTGTTATACGTTTTTTGTGGATTTTGGAAATGTAATACATGTTATGGGTTAGATAACTAAGTTACAGAATATTTGCACTTGAAGAGAGTGTATGGCATGTCATTTTTTGGAAATGCCAGGAAAACTGTAGAGCGGAACTTAACATATCACGCAGACTGCCCCTCTCATCCGATCCTTTTCAAATTTTTCGGTGTGATGTCTATCGAATTTTTCTGAATTTCGATGAAAACATGTCCGCCTGCGGCTATCTTATTTTAGTACAGTTTAGATTTCCAACACGTTATTTATATTTATTTTATTTATTTATTTACTTAAAAATTAACAAGTCGAAGTCGAAAATAAATATACAATTTGTGTTATGTTATTTTTGCTGTGTTATCCATAAGAATAACTCCTTTTCTGGATGACAGTTTGAGTCAAATTGCCAGAGGACGGTTCGTCCACTGTGGAGGACGGTTCGGGTTAAATTAGAGGCCAGTATGAGCCAAACTGCTGGATGACGGTTTGACCAGAGGACGGTTTGGAGGTAATTCGGGCAAGACACTTAATCTACATTGTTAGACTGGGCGCTCGGTTGTTCAGTGCACAAAGGGTATCAATAGAGATCCTTGGCATGGAAGGGGATAGGTTACGGTTCAATGTAAAAGACTCGGCTTTGAGTGAATATTCACATGGAGGGTTGTACCCGGAATTAGAGAGAAGGGGTCAGAACTAGCAACCTGCCGCCACCTGCTTGAAAAGGATAGTCATGTATTTGAGGAGTACCTGAATACGTACCTGAGTACGTTTTTGGGTGGGGGGGGGGGGGGGGGCACTACTGTTCAAACTGAGGCCGAGGTCGTCGCAACTTAGTGGAATTGGTAGAGACGACGAAAAGGAGTGTGAAATGTGTAATTCGGGAGTAACAATCACCCTGGAGTACTTTTTCTTAGAATGTCCAAAATATCAATATGACAGAACAAGATTTACCGGGACAATATTTAAAATCCTTTACCTAACATGAAAAGCAGACGACACTTACAAACAAAATTCCTGAATAACTAATTTTTTGTCTCAAAAACATAGGTTATGACCCCTCATTGGAACGAGCTCGATGAGCTCGTTCCAATGAGGGGTCATACCCTATGTTTTTGAGACAAAAAATGAAAAAATAATGAAAATTACTTGGCGATTTTTGAGAATAGCGCTGGCCGGTTTTGGCCGTTACATTAGGTAAAGAATGAGGAAATGGGATGGTAGAACGAAAGATAGATGATTATTGGGCGATGCTTGTAAAGGAGAGGGTTAATATGTTGATCAGTAAAATCAGGAAGAAAGAATTACGGGAGAGTATTAAACATTTCGTTTCTGGGTGTTGGGAGGAGAGAGGGGACTTGGGGAGCAGTATTTTGGAGCACAAAGGTTATCAAGGCCTTCTCATATGAGTACCACGACAAATCAGAGGCTGACCCAAGGGTTATTATTATTACCAGTGGGTGGATCCATGCTACGCATGGTTTCGGTAGGTGGCATTTCAAGGCTGAATATTTTTTAAGTCAAATCACGCGAATAATGGGACAATTCAACTTCGAACTGCCTCCCTTATTCTTAGACATTCCTAAAGTGGATTCCCCTACCTTGTGACACAATTGCCGCTTTTTCGGTAAATAACGCAACATATTGCCACCAAACATGATGATTTATTTATAATGGATAGCAATATCTACACTTGCCGACTTTGATAGGACACACCACTCACGATAAACAGAAGAGATAAAAGTATAGTACCTGGTTTTGCTTAGAGTCGCTCTTCGGTGAAGCAGATTGGCTAGCCTTTTCTGGAGGTGGTGGGTGGGTGCATGGTGCTGTAATAATATAATGTTATAATAACACATCGGTCGGCCGCTGATTTGTCGAGGTTCTCAGGTGAGAAGTCCTTGAATACCCTTGTGCTCCCCAATGCCACCCTATCCCCATCCATGCATATTCTCTCCTCCTATGATCCGGAGGCGAACTGTTTGGTGATACTCGTACACTTTTTTCCTAATTTCTGAGATAAACATACTAATCTTCTCCTTTGTGTCGCCATATATAACCACATATCCTCCACTCTCCATCCCACTTCCACATTATACTCCTATTGAATCATATTCTGTCTAACTGGTATTTTGGGCATTCTAATAGAAAGTGTTCCAGTGTCACCATTACTCCTAATTTAACATTTGGTTGACCTTTTCAAGGCTTCCCATTTTTCTCAGAAGCTCCAGCGATATCGACGTTAGTTTAAATATTAGCGCCCCCTCCCCACTCCAATTTATTTATTTATTTATTAATTAGGGTTTAACGACACATTAACAGCCAGGGTCATATCATGTCGGTGACAGTTTTACGAGTGAAGGAAGTCGGAGTACCCGGAGAGAACCACCGAGCAACGACGAGCAGCTGTCAGCTCTCCAACATCGTAACTCTGAACTCTGCACAGGGGCACAGGCAAGGTTAGAGTGGTTGAAGACATGTGCGCCATCGACGTGCAGTACGCCTAAGTACATAGCGTCACCGTGCCCCCGTGTAGACAGTCAGGGTTAAGTCGCTGAAATGGTCATCCATCCAACTGCTAACCGCGCTCGACGTTGCTTAACTTCGGTGATCTGACGAGAACCGGTTACCGCGACCTAACAGCGCCGCCCCCCCCCCCCCCCAACTCCAAAGGTTTTTTACCCCGCGTTGCACCCCCCCCCCCCCCCCCCCAATAAATCAGTAATTTTCTCGGTGATTAATGGTATGTTGGATTACTCCCATTGCATTCACTTGCACTGCACCATCACTCGTCTGCCTTTGAAAACAAATGAATGCGACAAAACATGAAACGATTTGCAAATATTTTGTACGCTAGAATCAGGCCTTTAAATTCTTCCCAAGGACCCAACTCACGACGGTAAACGCTGTGCCCAAATAAGATAATTGCGCCCAAATTATGAGGAGTTTGAAACTTTCTCCAAAGTTTTGCAGTGTTTCGGCAACATATAGTTTGGCAAGGTTTCTCTCAAGGTTTCCCTGATTATAGTTATTATATTATAGCTTTGAGCTTTCCTTCGAGTCAAACAATGCAACACATAAATAACTTTTTAAAAAAAACTCCACAAAGTTCGCCACAGAAAAGCAATTGCTGTCGACAGTGTCGTATACGACACTGTCGACTGCGATTGCTTTTCTGTGGCGAATTCTATTTGATCATGTTCTTAAAGCTTGAGATCATTGTATTTTTGTTTGTGGCAGTTCTCTTCTCAGTAAACGCCATGCGTAATTTAGCTTACATACACTGTGAAACTTAGAAGTCTTCTCGCGTTAGTCGAGTAAACTTACGTCAAAGGGTGGTGGGAACCAGTGATAATCGAGAAGACCTA
>CM062288.1:249169174-249252618 GCA_031216915.1 Pictodentalium vernedei | reverse complement strand
TATGTAATGAGGCAGAAGCCTTTGTCATAGGCAAACTGCATGCCATATTTCCATATTTCACTGAAATCCGATAACCCATACCTGAGATACATTCTGAACAGACAAATAATGTCTATTTCGTACAATTTCTAAGTAAAAAAGGGGGATAACTCTAAAAAGAAGAATGTGAGAAATATCGTTGAATCCTTTTTTTCAAGCCTATACCATAAGCAGTGTTCACTGCAAATTTCATTGCAATAGAACATTTGATACCTGAGACACAGGCTGAACAGACAAAATTTGGCTCGAACGGACACATTTTCTAGTGAACAAGTAATAAAAAAAAAAAATAACTAGTGAGGGCATACCTATGACCAACAAATATTATAGAAAATAATAATTTACTTAAGTTATGAAAGTTATGAATATTCTCGGATATCATACAAGGATATCGCCCACTTCCTGGGATGTGTGTGTGTGTGTGTGGGAGCGGGAGGGGGGGGGGGGGCAGGTGACAATACTAGTACTATTTCATTCAATTCTGCTTTAGCAGATTAATACCATTTTCCACCCTCACCCCCACACCAACAGAAACACAAAGACCGTGACGTGGGTGATTTAGGCTTCGGAGATTGAGTGACAATTTAACTTTAAAACAGTGCAGTCTGTTGACCAATGCACATCAAACGAAGACAGTTGAGCTACAGATCAGATGCAAAATAGAACTTGGGCATAATGGGGCTTAAGTCAAAGCCCACTGTGCCCGTAATCTTATAAAATTCGTGGATACTGTCTTTCAATCTTATCAAAGAGGTAATATGAACGCTTCCGTAGCAGCTGTACAGTCACACTTGTGGAGACCCATAATCTCAAACACAACAAACAAATCTGGTTTCAAAACATGTGCGTGCAGTCCTGTGACGTTTCATGACGTTAGATTTACTGCATTTTCTTTTGACTCTTTGACCTTAAATGGTGTTGATTTCGCATCTGTTCAAAATATTCATTTTTATGTCTCACTCGAAGGAATATTTTTATACTGTACCAATGACCCAGACATAGCTGGTGCTAACTCTTAAAAATCTAGGGCCAAACACAAATTTTGCTCCCCAATCCCCAAAATTTGCATCTAAAACCAAAAGAAATCATGTCCTGAAGGACCTCCATACTTTGCCCTTACTGTGCATGCGCAGTGTCAAGGACGTTCCGAAATTGGCGCCAATTATCATTCTCTGTTTGGCCCTTCATCAGTCAACATCTCACTGATCTTTGTGCTTGTAAATCTCAGTTTAAAGGATGCCAGACACGTAATTATTGGAGAAATGGTGATTCTAAGGAGGATATAGAAGGAGGAGAGGAAAAAGGAGTGACAAAAAATAATCAGGGCTGTACTTAAAATTTTTTATGAAATTTTGTTAAGTTGCCTATTTTCGAGGCATGGGCCTGTTGTTGTCATTCTTGCTATAAAGTTGCACTGCTTATTCAGTGTTTCCTCTCCCCTGGTCTTCTAAGTACCCCCTTGCTATTCTCCCATGCTTTTGGCATATTTTTGAGAAAGATCATTTCTAAATTCTCTTGGGAGAATTAGCTTGGTTACAGAATGAATTCTGTTATTTTCCCCATAGTTACGTTTTCACCCATGGGTGTATAAACGTTGTGTTCTGCATCTTCCATCTGATGTTCTGCAGATTCTCCCCTGGGAGTCTCTGTCTTGCATCAGATAGAGTGTAATTTTGATGACTGATTTCGGGCCAGTATTGTCAGTGCCTGGAGTCATGTTTTCTGGTGTTTTTACACTGTTTGTTTACATTGGCAACAGTCTCTTTTGAGGGGGGCTGTTTGCCTTTAGAGTAGTTTATCTCACTATAAGATACATTATTATTATCTGTAAGTGTTGCATTAATTATTTAATATAATTTTAAAATTTTTGACCACACTTAGCCTTGGGATCCATTGGGGCTCAACGTTACTTTTCAGAAACTTGGGCTTCGCTGAAAAAATATTTTTCAAAAATTATTTTGATTTTCAATTGTTTTTTCAATATTAATGGATCATGTTATTATGTATCTTTGTGTTTAGGGGTTTGTGCGAGTACTAGGACTTGTTGTTGACTTTTCACAATGAAAGGATATTGTTCAAATTGTAATAGGAAGAAATCTTCCTCTGACTTTCATGATCATTGTATTAATTGTAGTCAGTGTACTTGCACTAATCCCTGTTCTATATGTCATTATTGGGATGACAAACATTGGAAACGTGTGTCATGATATGTTGTTAGTGGAGAAAGGGCTATGCCGGCTCTTTCTCCGCAGGGTCACTCTACTCTATCAGTTTCTATTTCAGAGGAACAAGAACAGGGTGATGTTTCCATGTTATCTTCCGCAAGTGCGCTTCCGTCATCACAAATGAATACAGAGCTAGCGGCAAAAGTACTCATGGAGATTAGACAAATGTCGTCCGCTAGCTCGCCCGGTGTAGCGTCCATTCACCGAATGGTTCGGCAGCCGGGTTCGTCCGATGCGGTCCAGGAGGAAATGTTGGGTGATGCGAGCACTATAAACATTCAACGTGCACACCCAGTGACGGCGGATAGTAGGAGAGATCGGAGGAAGCCTTCGAGTCCGGTTCCTAGCTCGTCCAGGTCCAGCCGGGCCACGAGCGAGAGAGGCCCCTCACTCGTACAACAACATCTGGGACCAGATGTTGTGGTACAAAATGTGTCGCAAGCGGAGCTCACGTCCGTCGCTCGGGACGCTCCGTTGTTTAGGCAGTCCGCTGTGACTGCTCAGGCTTCTTCCTCTCTCCAGCGCACACGACCACACCTTGGCTACGTGACCGCCGATATTTTACCAGCTTCGCCGATCAGGGATTCTTCGGCGACCAGGTCACGCCATCCGGTAGCCAGGGACACGAGGCCGGTGGACTCCGGACGTTCGCATAGGAAGAGTATGCGGGAGTCACCAGATGCGGAGCTGCCCTCGGCGAAGCAGCGAAAGACTGCGCCTCCGCAGGCCTCGATGTCGGACGTGCTTGTTCAAATAGCACAACTTATCGCAGCATCCCAGCAACCGACAGAAACGGTGTCGGATCGGGAATTATCCGACGGCGCTGGGTCGGTACGCTCCGCCGAAGCATCGGGTGCGGACGACCGGGAGCATCATGAGGTCTGACCGGATGGTGAAAGGGATACGGATGACTTGGAGCTATCCCTTTCGGAACAACATAAAGCTGCCGTGGACTTCATCCGGCACTTTCTTCCTCAAGTTGTTCCGTCGGGCCAGACTGCTGCGGTTCCGGACAAGAGAATTATAGCGTCATTGGACTCTGATTTCTTTGAGTGGGTCAGGGACATCGCTCCCGAGTTTCCGTCTCAGTCCAATAATGTCGCAAGAACATTTGAATTATTGAACGACGCTATATTCAAACTTGCTTCCAAAACAGTAAAAGCGGGTTTCTTGTCCGCCAATACTCTCAACCTGCCTTTCATTAATGCAAGGAACAAATTCGATACGGCAGGACAGGGTATCCCGAGAGTTCCTCTGCGTATGAACGACGAGGCGGAAGACTTAGAATTATCATTACCGTTGTCTGCGTCTATTCCAACCGCGGTGTTGGAGACGACTATTTCGTCTAACAGAGCCAGTTTAGATGCTTTATCTTACGCAGACCACCTTACTAAGGCGTTATCACTGCGTCTTCAAGGGAAAGAATTTCAGGATATTCAATCCTCTTTAAGACTTCTTTCAAGGGCAGTAGCTTATTCCACGTGTAACTCCGCCCTTTCAGTGGCAAACCTGGAGTTGGTTAGACGTGACGCAGCCCTAGCTACATCCACACTCGTGGATAGTAAGGTGAAGAACTCTCTCAGAGTCACTTCGGTCTCCGGAGAACTTCTCTTCGACGGCAAGCTTTCTGCAATTTACGATAAAATTACTAAGAAAGCTTCGGATTCTCTGCTGTTCAAATCTGCTTCTAAGAAGTTGGACACGGCAGATAAGAGTAAGACAGGCACTTCTGAGTCTAATGCGCCCAAGAGAGATTCCTATAGAGGTTTCGGTGCGTCCTCTTGGTCTTATTCAAGAGACTGTCAAGGCAGCGACTCACATGCGGGACGTCCTTCGGGCCGGGACAACTGGTCGGACGCCCCGAGGTCGACAGGACGAGGTGCGGGTCGCGGAGGATGTGGTTTCTCCTACCGCAGGCCTCGCAGGTCCAGGAGGTGATGGCTTCAACCTCTATCGCGTGCCGGTTGGCGGAAGGTTGTCGAGTTTTTCACAAGAGTGGGCGTCGATTACGGACGACCCTTGGGTGAGAGGGGTGATTTCGGAAGGTCTAAAGATATCCTTCAAACGAAAGCCTCCATTAACTCAAAGTCCAAAATGGACTCAACTTCCGTCAAATCCGCAGAAAAGAGACGCTCTGTTATCAGAGGTGCAGTCTCTTTTAATGAAGAACGCGGTAGAGGTCGTAGAAAACCAGGAGACACCGGGATTCTACAGCCATCTGTTTCTGGTTCCGAAACCAGACGGCTCGTTCCGTCCAGTCATAGATTTGAGCTGGATAAACAAGCTGATCGTCGCTCCGAAGTTTTATATGGAGACGATTCGATCGGTCAGAGCGAGTATTCGGGGTGAACGATTATGCAACAAGCATAATTCTCAAAGATGCGTACTTTCACGTCATGGTACATCCGACATTCAGAAAGTATCTACGCTTCGCAGTCCTAGGGGTGGTGTATCAATTCCGGGCGATGTGCTTGGGATTGAATCTAGCACCCTGGGCTTTCACTCGGGTAATGAACTCGGTAATGATGTATTTCCGAGCTCATTCGTCTGCGGTAACGTCGGCCTACCTGGACGACATTCTTCAGAGGTACGGCAACGAGTTAACGCTTCAGAACGATGTGCAGAATCTGCTTCTATTGCTCCGACGTCTCGGTTTTATAATAAACGAGAAGTCGGATCTGGTGCCGTCCAAGTCATTCACACATCTGGGAATGAGCTTCGAGACGCACAGCAATCTCGTTCGTTTGCCGTTAACCAGAGCGAAATTAGTCAGTTGTTACGCTCACTATTGTCTGCACGCAGACAAAGTCACAGCGAGGGAGTTCATGAGACTGATAGGTCTGTGCGGAGCCGCTGCGGATCTCATTCCGATGGGGCAGTTACGCACGCGTCCTCTCCAAATTTTCTTGACTCAGAAATGGAGTGTGAAAATTCATTCGCTCGACATAGACGTTCTCTTGTCAGATCAAGTGAAACGAGAGATTCAGACTTGGGCAAACATTCAGTGGTTAACTCAGGGAGTGCCGCTGCAGTTGCTGGATCCGAGTTTTACCATTATGACGGATGCCAGTCAAACAGGTTGGGGTGCATCATTGATCCCAGCGGATTCGAGATGCCAGGGTCTTTGGGATCCGCAATTCCTGGGCAAGCACATAAACATCAAGGAAATGATGTCAATTTGGCTTGCGTTACGTCATTGGATGGACATTATTCACAATGCTCATGTCCAAATCCTATCCGACAATATGACAGTAGTGGCGTATATACGGAATCAGGGAGGCACTCATTCAATTCCGTTGTTCAATCTAACAGAAAGAATCCTTCTGTTTGCTCTAGAACATCAAGTTCTTCTTTCGGTCCCTCATATACCAGGTCGTCTGAACGTACTAGCGGACTCCCTTTCACGAAAGGGTCGCTTGTTGCCGTCGGAGTGGACTCTCAACAAACAAGTATTCAATCAGATTTGCTACCAATGGGAACGGCCAATGATAGACTTATTTGCGACACATCTCAACAATCAGTTGCAGACGTATGTGTCTCCGTGTCCGGATCCAAGAGCATTTGCAGTAGACGCTCTGTCGATCCCTTGGGACGGAATGATAGGATATGCGTATCCTCCAGCGCCGTTAATTCAGCAAGTATTGCTAAAGATAAAACAGTCTCAATGCAAGATTCTGTTGGTAGCATCTCTGTCTCCACAGAGACCGTGGATAAATCTACTCAGGTGTCTGTTGTGGGACCTACCGCGAAAGCTTCCTCCACGGGAGGATCTTCTTTCGCAGGGGAAATCGCGTCAACTCCATCACAACCCGTAAGGTCTCAACCTTCACGTTTTTCCGTTGTGCGGTCCTTCTTGCATGGCAAGCACTTTACAGGACGAGCAGTGGACGCGATTTCTAACTGTAGGAGGACCCCCTCTTCGCTAAACTATGCGGCTAAGTGGAAGGTTTTTCGTCGTTGGTGTAGGGATCATTCTGTTGATATTTTTGATCCCTCCATACCAGACATTGCAAACTTTCTAGTATACTTGTTTGACGAAATCAAACTGCAGCCTGTTACTATTAAGGGTTATAGGTCTATGTTATCTGATACCCATGCACATCATGATAGTTTACAAATTGGATCTAATGTCTCTTTATCTAAGTTAGTTAGAAACTTCTCAATAAATAGACCCAGAACTCTTAGGTTAATTCCTAAGTGGAATTTAGCTTGGATTCTTCTTAAACTGAAGGAAAAGCCATTTGAACCTCTTGGGACAGTAGATTTCAAATTCTTGTCTTACAAGACAGCTTTTCTCTTAGCTTTCTCTTCTGCTAGAAGAGTCAGTGAGCTTCATGCACTGTCGGTGGATGATTCTCACTATCGTAGTGTCGGGAACACTATCACCTTCACTACTAATGTGGGATTTTTAGCTAAGAATCAGGCTCCTAATAAATATCCGGAACCTATTGTTATTAAGGCCCTTCCGTCTTCAGACGGGCGTAGGCCTTTACTCTGTCCTGTTAGAGCGTTACGTATCTATAAACAGAGATCTCAGTTTATCAGAAAGGGACGAAAACGTTTCTTTCTGTCTCTGATGCCTAATAGAAAGGACATTTTGGTCCATTCTATTGCTAGATGGATTCAATTAACTATCCGTACTGCTTATGAAAATTTATCTTCTTCTCAGCAGTCTGTGCTTAAGATTTCGGCTCATGAAGTAAGAGCTCTTTCTACATCTTGGGCTTACGCTAATAGTATTGCTATTACAGATTTAATGAAGGCTGCTTATTGGTCTCAGCCATCCACATTCATGAATTTTTATCTCAGAAATATTGAGTCCATTTCTGGAGACCTGCATTGTTTAGGTCCGTTATCTGTTGCTCAGAATTTCGTCCTCTAAACAGTTGCAACTATAGTTATGCAGGCTTTCTGTTCCGGCAGTGACTCCGTCCGGCTGCCCTCTTCGCTCTGGGCTATTTGACCCAGGGGAAGGGGGGGGGGGAGGGTGTACCCTTAGGTCACCTGCTTTATAGTGAAAAGCAAGGGAATGCCTCCTCCGAAGTCAGTATTTCTGAGTCGTTTCCGGGATGGTTTTAAAGTGTAATATTAATGTTAAAATTCATTCGTGTCATATTTTTAAAGTGTAGCTCGGTGTGAAGCATTTGTATATGTCAAATGTCAAACGGGCGTTAATATACAATCCTCGGACACTTTTAAAGAATATAAAGAATCTCAATTCTCTGGACTAGCTTTATTTATTGGCTTACTTTAAAAATAATTAGTATAAAGGGTTATACTGGATGTTAATAGAGAACATGAATGTTATTGTGCTCAATTATGAAGGGTATTGTATCTTTCTAATTTAACATAAAATAAGAAGGATACATGTAAAGCCTAATACTCCTTTTCTCCTTGAGGGGTTGACTCTATATTATATAGTTGAGCTTATTGGATTTTCCTCTGTGTCCTAGGCCCTCCAGCCTTTTTACTATTCAGCTATGTCTGGGTCATTGGTACAGTATAAAAATGTTAAAAAATTTATAGTAATTTATATATTTTTTATACTTACCAATGACCCAGATGGGGATGGCCCTCCCAGGAGTTGGGAACTCATACCTCCCCGCTGAGTACATAGCGCTGACCAGGCACTGCTTGTAAGAATGATAATTGGCGCCAATTTCGGAACGTCCTTGACACTGCGCATGCTCAGTAAGGGCAAAGTATGGAGGTCCTTCAGGACATGATTTCTTTTGGTTTTAGATGCAAATTTTGGGGATTGGGGGGCAAAATTTGTGTTTGGCCCTAGATTTTTAAGAGTTAGCACCAGCTATGTCTGGGTCATTGGTAAGTATAAAAAATATATAAATTACTATAAATTTTTTAACTTTTGTCTCGACATGGAGACTGTTAACAACTACGTCGGGACGATGACCAACATATTTATATTCAGGTTATGATGACAAACAACAACACACCATGCATCTCGCTGAAGAACTAACGTCTGTAAAGTTGGAGTTTCGAAAAATACCAGCATCCAGTTGACTTTGGAACTTGGAAGTTCACATATTTGTTCAACGTGGAATAACTACAAATGTCTGGCGAGAAGTTTTTGGGGAATCATCGAAGCCCTCTATTTCTGTTTTAGTTTGATCAAATACTGAATTTGAATTTAGTGTAATTAGGCTGTGGAACTCTTGCGAACCACTAGCCATCGACATTGTGTGTGTGTGTCGGTGGTTTCCTGAATTTCAAAAGTGAATGTTTATTTTCTCAAGTGCAGTTTGCAAGTTCACAAATGTCTGTTGGCTTTCAATACTAGATGTCACGATCCCCAATTTACACGACTGTACACATGATACCTACTTTTCTTCTCTTGTAGTGGGCCCCAAAGCATAGAAATTAGATAGAATGTTTTGATTTTAGAATTTAGTTGCAACTTGCACGTGAAACGAAAGTTAAAACACTGTTTGATTTTTCTATTTTGCAAACCATGTATTAAATTGTTATAAATGAAACCAATCACAGTTACACAGCATCTTCACAATTCAAATACATTTAAGTTCAAAATCTGGGAGAGTGCCAAAGCTTAATGTTCTCACAAGTGAAGTGAAATGTCAGTGCCACAGGAAATCGACAAAAGAATGACCTGACGTAGTCTTTGAAATGGACAACTGATATTGATAATGCCTTGAAATGCAAATGTCAATAAATGACGCTTCAGTTTTCACCTCAAAGTTTAAACTTGAAAGCAACACAATGTCAGTTGTACAAGTAAGCGTTTTTATTGGACAATTACTGAATTGGGTTGAATTAAATTAATTGTTTGCCCCTCCCAATTTATCACCAAGTTATTTCATCATGCCAACATGCATCTTCAAAGATCATTAAACCCCACGTCGTCCATCGTGAAGGTGGTGTTTGGGTCTTTTTTATACCCCCACTTTCATAAGAAAATGGGGGTATACTGGATTACATGCGTCCGTGCGTCTGTCCATCTGTGCATCCATGCATCTCTGGATCCGTGTGTGAGTCCATCCGAGAATATTCATAACTTTCATAACTTAAGTAAATTATTATTTTCTATAATATTTGTTGGTCATAGGTATGCCCACACTAGTTATTTTTTTTTTTTTTATTACTTGTTCACTTAGAAAATGTGTCCGTCCGAGCCAAATTTTGTCTGTTCAGCCTGTGTCTCAGGTATCAAATGTTCTATTGCAATGAAATTTGCAGTGAACACTGCTTATGGTATAGGCTTGAAAAAAAGGATTCAACGACATTTCTCACATTCTTCTTTTTAGAGTTATACCCCCTTTTTTACTTAGAAATTGTACGAAATAGACATTATTTGTCTGTTCAGAATGTATCTCAGGTATGGGTTATCGGATTTCTGTGAAATATGGCATGCAGTTTGCCTATGACAAAGGCTTCTGCCTCATTACATAAAACTTCCAAATACCAAATTGTTGGAAATTGTTGAAAACTTTCTAAGAAAATGGAAGGGGGGGGGGGGGGTATACTGGACTGGTGTTATTGGATTTCAGTGAAATATGGCATGCAGTTAGAAATTAAGCTGGATTTTTTATAAGGGATGCTTCCTTAACACCGCCATTCTGTCATTTGAATGTTTTGTTTTTATGTTATTCATTTTGTTTTTGTCAGAACAGGAAAAGTGCATTTGAAATGTACGGAAGACAATCCTGGTGTATTAGAAGTTCTAGGAGAAACTACATCTACAATCTATGTAAGTATATGGTGACTATATACAGGCTTGTAAACAATTGGTAAAACAATTGCTTTGATTGCTTCAAAAGAAATGGGGTTACTGATTTTTAGCTTAAATTTTTTTTTAGCTTAACTTGACAAAGTCAAGATCAGCTATTGCCATCATGCATGCAGAAGTCTGTGAGTTTGTAAGTCTCTGAGTCTGCAAGTCTGTCAGTCTGTTCACATTTTTTTAGCACAGGCTACACCCTGTAGTTCTTGTCTGATCATCACTAAATTTCATGTGCAGGTTGGAGGTCATGTCTAGATGTGAATGACCCATTTTGGTTGTGATTGTCAACCATTACAGCTGCACGGGTTCAAAACCCGAAAACCTTTAGCACAGTCTACAGGTCATATTTATGAAGGGATTTCATTGTAACTTGATAGGATGACTCTGTATAATATCTAGATGAGAACATCCCATTTTGGCCAAGTTTTGTCAACCATGCCTGCTTCAGGAGCATGTGACATAGATTCCTTTAGCACAGTATACAGGTTGCATTTATGAAAGGGGATTTTATTGTAACTTAGTAGGATGACTTGGTATAATGCCCAGATGAGAAGGTCCCATTTTGGTCATGTTTGGTCAACCATTACTGCCACTTGGGCAGTTGACTTAGATTCCATTAGAACTGTCTACAGGTCAAATTTTTAAGAAGGGATGCCATTGTAACTTGGTAGGATGATTCTGTATAATATCTACATGAAACGATCCTATTTTGGTAGCAATCCATCAACTGTGACTGCCGGACGGGCATGTGACCTAGATTCCTTTTATATCAAAGTCTACAAGTCATATTTATGAAGGGATTTCATTGTAACTTGGAATGATTTTACTGTAACTTGGTAATTTTGGTTGACATGTTAACTGTGAAGGCCACATTAACCAGGTCTTAATTCTTTAGTACAGTCTACACCTCAAATTATTCTTGTTGAAAACATAGTATGTACGTGGGTTACAGAATTAACATATTTTCAATTATCACAGTTCTCGTTATGTTTCATAATCTTTTCATAAACATTGAACATTAGCCTTTTCATCCTATACTACACACAGTCAAGTTAAGCTGCAGTGTCATTGGCACCTTCATTCATTCACCAACATACCAGAAAATAAGTGATCAGACAAGGACAATGTCAGGTACAAAGAGGCCAATGTCTGACTCAGGTTTAAAATCATCAGATGCCAAAATTATCAATGAGGTTCAGTGATCAGAACATCATGCATGCTGGAAATCATGTACATAACTAGCAAGCCTAAAATTAATGATTATTGTGATTTCTGGTCCTGGCAAGTAGGGAAGTGTGAAGAAAGTGACTGTACAGCTCATCAGTATTAACAGTATGTGAAGGAATACGATTTCATATAGCCATACATGTATCTAAATTATGTTTGAAGGGTAATTCAGTTCCAATTCAGAATGAAACCAATCATACCTTGTTTGCCTGGGTTCATTAAGCCCTGCCAAACAAGGTATGGTTTGATGAATTCTGAGCAGTTTTAAGATGAAGGTACATGTACACCCAAAACACATTATTTCAAATACTCAAACTCCATTTTGTAATATGTCAGATATCATTCTTAAATGACAGACATTATTCATCTGGTGTCTGACATTTTGTCTGGAAGTGCAATGAAAATTATTTTCAGACCTGTTCACCAACATTGCTAAACTTCAGTCAAATACCATGAACATTGTAAACTGTGTTTGGTTTTCATTTGCTAACTTTTCCAGAACCATGCTCCTCTTCATAAAGTGATAAAACTTGATTCACCTTGCCTTTCTTTCCTATTATATATTTTACAATGATTGACGAGCAAGTTATGCAACTTATATTAATACCTCTCCTTGGCACAATGGCATAGGTACACAGGATGACCTCAGTTGTGGCAACTTCTTGGCAGCCGCTCTTCTCAAATACTACAAAGGGATCTTTAGCGCTGTATGGAGCGAGCCTCTCTCTGCACAGGAAACAGCCATTTTACATCCCCACCCAATAGGACAGTATATGCTGTGACTGCATCAACCCCACAGTTGATGCTGACAGAGAGTGTTCGGCCACCTTGAGAACTTTCCCCAACTGAGGATTGATCCCGGGACTTCTGGCATGCGAGGCCAGTTCACTTATCCACTTGTATTGGCCAGTAATGGTCACCACTCTCCCCTTGACTCTGGAAATGAAATGCGGTCATGTAATGCACTGTAGGAATGGGCTCATCAAGCCCATTCCAACAGTGCATTACATCACAGCACATTATTGGCCTAACGAAAGAATTTTGTGAAATAAGCTGCACAATATTCCCATGCATCCATCCACTTGGAGTGCAGTGGTTCATTTGTTAGTGTATACGTATTGGATCGAAACAGATGGTTTGATTCTGACCTGCGTCATTTGTATTGTGTTCTTGAGAAAGACACTTAATCCCAAGTGAGGCATAATGCATGTCGATGGTGCACTTGCCTTGATAGTTACTGGTCACTGCTTGATGGTTATCACAAGATACTAAGGCTTCCGTCACAGTTTGATATGATATGGCCCTGACTGTTGAAAGTGTTGTAAAATTCCCATAAAACAACTAATCACAACCCTTGCACCAACACTGGTAACCATATCACAATCTCTGCTTTTCTATTCTCTAAAGTTTAAAATAAAGGACTACCTGCCAAAACAATTGTCTGAAGAAAGTTGAAGTAGCACATTTTAGGTTACCTTAACTGGTAGAGTGCTGGAAGCCCATATTTGGGCTTTATTCTGAAGTGCAGGTGCCTTAATTTCAAGGCTTTGTATTCTGTGGATGTGCTTCATATCATCTTTGAAGTAAATTATTTAGTCTGTGTGGAGTTGCCTTGTTACAATTTATGGGAGAGTGCCTCTAGGCACTCTCCAATAAATTGTAACAAGGCAAAGACGTGGACAATTTTTAATCATCAAAAATAATTCAGCACTCTACCAGTTAATTTCTAATTTGTACAGGTCATCATATATCACAAGAACACAGTCTTTCGATTTTGAAGCGAAATATCACATTTGTGCACCATCGCACCTGCAATTGTTACTTTTTATGAGTAGACAACAGCACACCTCGATATCCACCTAGCGAGGTGTTAACTTTACTTTATGAATCAACTGGATCCCCTGCGCAATATAAAAATTGTGCAGTTCACAAAAATTAACCCTTTACCCAATGTAATGGCCAAAACCAGCCAGCGCTATTTACAAGTCGCCAATTAATTTTCATTATTTTTTCATTTTTTGTCTCAAAAACATAGTTTCGTCAAGCTTGTTCCAATGGGCGGTCATCACCTATGTTTTTGAGACAAAAAATGAAAAAAATTAGTTATTCAAGAATTTTGTTTGCAAGTGTCATTTGCTTTTCATGTTAGGTAAAGGATTAAGCATGACTATATCATGTTACCGCACATTTGATCGAGCTCTTTGAGCTGATTCTAATGAAGTGTGACATAATGTGGGTTTGATGAAATTTTCTTAAGAAATGTTCTTAAGAATTGTGCGCAGGGGAAGTTAAAATAACAAATTTTGATATCATGTGTTTTCTGCAAAGGGTTAAAATGTGTTCATGGGAAATAGGCCAAATAATACAATGTGCACATGAAAACATGAACAGTACAACATAAATTATAAGCTGTACCATTCCAAGACCTCAAACTAATCAAAACATCACTTTCCGAGAATTGGTACATAAACAACATAATTCAACAAACTTCAGAGGGCAGTAACGCTGCTCACTGTCTTTTAGCTCATGCATGCTATGGAGAATCAACTGATTGGTTGGCGATTGCTCTATTGGAGTTGCATTTCATGTATTATATAGATCTCAAATAAATTTGATTATACTGCGAAAAGCTTATTCGGAAAATCGGGTAATACTTTTTGGAATCCCAACTAACTGTGCACCTTATGGAATGAAGGATTTGCAGATGTTTGTTGATATTTGTCTTCAAAACCTTTACCCAATGCCAGGACTAAACAATGGCGTGCTTCACTTCAAATGGTAGTGAGCAGTATACAGCACACCTCCCATTTTCAAAATTGAAAGACTGCAAGAGCAGGGCTTAAAATTCCCGATTAAAGCTGGGCATTTTTAGCTCGCCTGACTTTCAGTCGGGGGAGCTATAGTGATCACTCACTGACCGGCGTCCATGAACATGGTGTTTGTGTCTTCTCCTCCAAAACTGCTCAACCTATTTAATTGAAATTTGAGATAATAGTTTGTTATGACATTGCATTTTGATTTTGTTTATATCAAGTTGCCTCGCCTCTCAGTAGGGCCATGCCCCAAAAGTGTGCTTAAATCTTAAAAAATCTTCTTTTCATGAACCAGCAGTAGCAGAGACTTGATATTTGGTCTGCAGCTTCCTTTTGAGGTGTAGACTCATATTTATTCAGAGAAGTTCTGTCCTTCTCACGAATATATTGCACCGGGAGTGAAAAATTGCTCTCGCAAAATCAATCACGGGAGCTATTTGCTCTCGCAATGACACATCACCATTATTGACCAACTGCAATGTGATATTTTTATACTGTACCAATGACCCAGACTTAGCTGGTGCTAACTCTTAAAAATCTAGGGCCAAACACAAATTTTGCCCCCCAATCCCCAAAATTTGCATCTAAAACCAAAAGAAATCATGTCCTAAAGGACCTCCATACTTTGCCCCCACTGCGCATGCGCAGTGTCAAGGATGTTCCGAAATTGGCGCCAATCATCATTCTTTGTTTGGCCCTTCATCAGTTAACATCTCACTGATCTTTGTGGTTGTAAATCTCAGTTTAAATGATGCCAGACACATAAATATTGGAGAAATGGTGATTCTAAGGAGGATAGAGAAGGAGGAGAGGAAAAAGGAGTGACAGAAAATATTCAGGGCTGTAACTTAAAAATTTTGTTATGAAATTATGTTAAGTTGCCTATTTTCGAGGCATGGGCCTGTTGTTGTCATTCTTGCTTTGAAGTTGCACTGCTTATTCAGTTTTTCCTCTCCCCTTGCTATTCTCCCATGCTTTTGGCATATTTTTGAGTAAGATTACTACTAAAATTTCTTGGGAGAATTAGCTTGGTTACAGAATGAATTCTGTTATTTTCCCCATGTTTACGTTTTCACCCATGGGTGTTTAGACATTGTGTTCTGCATCTACCATCTGATGTTCTGCAGATTCTTCTTTGGAAGTCTCTGTTTTGCATCAGATAGTGTGTAGTATTGATAACTGATTTCGGGCCAGTATTGTCAGTGCCTGGAGTCATGTTTTCTGGTGTTTATACACTTCTTGTTTACATTGGCAACAGTCTCTTTTGAAGGGGGCTTTTTGCCTTTGGAGTAGTTTATCTCATTACAAGATACATTATTATTATCCGTAAGTGTTGCAATAATTATTTAAAATAATTTTAAAATTTTTGACCACACTTACCCTTGGGATCCATTGGGGCTCAACGTTACTTTTCAGAAACATGGGCTTCGCTGAAAAAATATTTTTCAAAAATTATTTTGAATTTCATTTGCTTTTTTCAATGTTAATGGATCATGTTATTATGTATCTTTGTGTTTAGGGGTTTGTGCGAGTACTAGGACTTGTTGTTGTCTTTTCACAATGAAAGGACATTGTTCAAATTGTAATAGGAAGAATCTTCCTCTGACTTTCATGATCATTGTATTAATTGTAGTCAGTGTACTCGCACTAACTCCTGTTCAATATGTCAATATTGGGATGACAAACATTGGAAACATGTGTCACGGTATGTTGTTAGTGGAGAAAGGGCTATGAGTTAGCGGCAAAAGTGCTCATGGAGATACGACAGTTGCCTAAGAGGTCCCTAGTAGGATCGACGGCGCTGTCGTCCGCTAGCTCGCCCGGTGTGGTGTCCTTTCACCGAATGGTTCGGCAGCCAGGTTCGTCCGTTGCGGTCCAGGAGGAAATGTTGGGTGATGCGAGCACTATAAATATACTAGGTGCACACCCAGTGACGGCGGATGTTAGGAGAGATCGGAGGAAGCCTTCTAGTCCGGTTCCTAGCTCATCCAGGTCCAGCCGGGCCGCGAGCGAGAGAGCCCCCTCTCTCGTACAACAACATCAGGGACCTGATGTTGTGGTACAAAATGTGTCGCAAGCGGAGCACACGTCCGTCGCTCGGGACGCTCCGTTGTTTAGGCAGTCTGCGGAGACTGCTCAGGCTTCCTCATCCTTTCACCAGCGCACACGACCGCACCTTGGCTACGTGACCGCGGATATTCTACGAGCTTCGCCGATAAGGGATTCTTCGGCGATCAGGTCACGCCATCCGGTAGCCAGGGACACGAGGCCGGTAGACTCAAGACGTTCGCATAGGAAGAGTATGCGGGAGTCAGTTGATGCGGAGCTTCCCGCGGCGAAGCAGCGAAAGACCGTCACTCCGCAGGCCTCGATGACGGAGGTGCTTGCTCAGATAGCACAAATTATCGCAGCATCCCAGCAACCGATAGAATCGGTGTCGGATCGGGAATTATCCGACGGCGCTGGGTCGGTACGCTCCGCCGAAGCATCGGGTGCAGACGACCGGGAGCATCATGAGGTCCGACCGGATGGTGAAAGGGATACGGATGACTTGGAGCTATCCCTTTCGGAACAACATAAAGCTGCCGTGGATTTCATCCGGCACTTCCTTCCTCACGTTGTTCCATCGGGCCAGACTGCTGCGGTACTGGACAAGAGAATAATAGCGTCATTGGACACTGAATTCTTTGAGCGGTTCAGAGACATCGTCCCTGAGTTTCCGTCTCAGTCCAATAATGTCACAAGAACATTTGAATTATTGAACGACGCTATATTCAAGCTTGCTTCCAAAACAGGCAAAGCTGGTTTCTTGTCCTCCAATGCTCTTAACCTGCCTTTCATTATTGCAAGGAATAAATTCGATACGGCAGGACAGGGTATTCCGAGAGTTCCTCTGCGTCTTGACGACGAGGCGGAAGACTTAGAATTGTCATTACCGTCGTCTATGTCCGTTCCAACCGCGGTGTTGTATATGACAATCACGTCTAACAGGGCCAGTTTAGACGCTTTATCTTACGCAGACCACCTTACAAAGGCGTTATCACTGCGTCTTCAAGGGAAAGAATTCCAGGATATACAATCCTCTTTAAGACTTCTTTCTAGGGCAGTGGCTTATTCCACGTATAACTCCGCCCTCTCAGTGGCAAACCTGGAGTTGGTTAGACGTGACGCAGCCTTAGCTACATCCACACGCATGGATAGTAAGGTGAAGAACTCAGAGTCGCTTCGGTCTCCGGAGAACTTCTATTCGACGGCAAGCTTTCTGCAATCTACGATAAAATTACTAAGAAAGCTTCGGATTCTCTGCTGTTTAAATCCGCTTCCAAAAAGTCGGATAGAGAAGAATAAGACAGGCACTTCTGGGTCTAATGCGCCCAAGAAAGGTTCCTATAGACGTTCCGGTGCGTCCTCTTGGTCTTATTCAAGAGACCGTCAAGGCAGCGACTCACGTGCGGGACGTCCTTCGGGCCGGGACAATCGGTTGGATGCCCCGAGGTCGACGGGACGAGGTGCGGGTCGTGGAGGACGTGGTTTCTCCTCCCGCAGGCCTCGCAGGTCCAGGAGGTGATGGCTTCAACCTCTATCGTGTTCCGATTGGCGGAAGGTTGTCGAGTTTTTCAGAAGAGTGGGCGTCGATTACGGACGACCCTCGGGTGAGAGGGATGATTTCGGAAGGTCTAAGAATATCCTTCAAACGAAAGCCTCCTTTAACTCGGAAGTCCAAATGGACTCAACTTCCATCAAATCCGCTGAAAAGAGACGCTCTGTTATCGGAGGTGCAGTCTCTTTTAATGAAGAACACGGTGGTAGAGGTCGTAGAAGACCAGGAAACACCGGGATTCTACAGCCATCTGTTTCTGGTTCCGAAACCAGACGGCTCGTTCCGTCCAGTCATAGATTTGAGCTGGATAAACAAGCTGATCGTCGCTCCGAAATTTTATATGGAGACGATTCGGTCGGTCAGAGCGAGTATTCGGGTGAACGATTATGCTACAAGCATAGATCTCAAGGATGTGTACTTTCATGTCATGGTACATCCGACATTCAGAAAGTATCTACGCTTCGCAGTCGTAGGAGTTGTGTATCAATTCCAGGCAATGTGCTTCGGATTGAACCTAGCACCCTGGGCTTTCACTCGGGTAATGAACTCGGTAATGATGTATTTCCGAGCTCATTCGTCTGCGGTAACGTTGGCCTACCTGGACGACATTCTTCAGAGGTACGGCAACGAGTTAACGCTTCAGAACGATGTGCAGAATCTGCTTCTTTTGCTCCGACGTCTCGGTTTTGTTATAAACGAGGAGAAGTCGGATCTGGTGCCGTCCAAGTCATTCACTCATCTGGGAATGAGCTTCGAGACGCACAACAATCTCGTTCGTCTGCCGTTAACCAGAGCAAAATTAGTCAGTTGTTACGCTCGCTATTGTCTTCATGCAGACAAAGTCACAGCGAGGGAGTTTATGAGACTGATAGGTCTGTGCAGAGCCACCGCGGATCTCATTCCGATGGGGCGGTTACGCACTCGTCCTCTCCAAATTTTCTTAACTCAGAATTGGAGTGTGAAGATTCATTTGCTCGACATAGACGTTCTCTTGTCAGATCAAGTGAAACAAGAGATTCAGACTTGGGCAAACATTCAGTGGTTAACTCAGGGAGTTCCCCTGCAGTTGCCGGATCCGAGTTTTACCATTATGACGGATGCCAGTCAAACAGGTTGGGGTGCAACATTGATCCCAACGGATTCGAGATGCCAGGGTCTTTGGGATCCACAGTTCCTAAGCAAGCACATAAACATCAAGGAAATGATGTCAATTTGGCTTGCGTTACGTCATTGGATGGACATTATTCACAAAGCTCATGTCCAAATTCTGTCCGACAATACGACAGTAGTGGCGTATATACGGAACCAGGGAGGCACTCATTCCGTTCCGTTATTCAATCTAATGGAGAGAATCCTTCTGTTTGCTCTAGAACATCAAGTTCTACTTTCGTTCCGTCATATACCGGGTCGTCTGAATGTACTAGCAGACTCCCTTTCACAGAAGGGTCACTTGTTGCTGTCGGAGTGGACTCTCAACAAACAAGTATTCAATCAGATTTGCTACCAGTGGGAACGGCCAATGATAAACTTATTTGCGACACATCTCAACAATCAGTAGCAGACGTATGTGTCACCGTGCCCGGATCCAAGAGCATTTGCAGTAGACGCTCTATCGATCTCATGGGACGGAATGATAGGATATGCGTATCCTCCAGCACCGTTGATTCAGCAAATATTGCTAAAGATAAAACAATCTCAGTGCAAGATTCTGTTGATAGCATCTCTGTCTCCACAGAGACCGTGGATAAATCTACTCAGGTGTCTGTTGTGGGACCTACCGCGAAAGCTTCCTCCACGGGAGGATCTTCTTTCGCAGGGGAAACCGCGTCGACTTCATCACAACCCGCAAGGTCTCAACGTTCACGTTTTTCCGTTGTGCGGTCCTTCTTGCATGGCAAGCACTTTACAGGACGAGCAGTGGACGCGATTTCTAACTGTAGGAGGACCTCCTCTTCACTAAATTATGCGGCTAAGTGGAAGGTTTTTCGTCGTTGGTGTAGGGATCATTCTGTTGATATTTTTGATCCCTCCATACCAGACATTGCAAACTTTCTAGTCTACTTGTTTGACGAAATCAAACTGCAGCCTGTTACTATTAAGGGTTATAGGTCTATGTTATCTGATACCTATGCACATCACGATAGTTTACAAATTGGATCTAATGTCTCTTTATCTAAGTTAGTTAGAAACTTTTCGATAAATAGACCCAGACCTCATAGGTTAATTCCTAAGTGGAATTTAGCTTGGGTTCTTCTTAAACTAAAGGAAAAGCCATTTGAGCCTCTTGGGACAGTAGATTTCAAATTCTTGTCTTATAAGACAGCTTTTCTCTTAGCTTTCTCTTCTGCTAGAAGAGTCAGTGAGCTTCATGCACTATCGGTGGACGATTCTCACTATCGTAGTGTCGGGAACACTATCACCTTCACTACTAATGTTGGATTTTTAGCTAAGAATGAGGCTCCTAATAAATATCCGGAACCTATTGTTATTAAGGCTCTTCCATCTTCAGACAGGTGTAGGCCTTTACTCTGTCCTGTTAGAGCTTTACGCATTTATAAACAGAGATCTCAGTTTATCAGAAAGGGACGAAAACGTTTCTTTCTGTCTCTGATGCCTAATAGAAAGGACATTTCGGTCCATTCTATTGCTAGATGGATTCAATTAACTATCCGTACTGCTTATGAAAATTTATCTTCTTCCCAGCAGTCTGTGCTTAAGATTTCGGCTCATGAAGTAAGAGCTCTTTCTACATCTTGGGCTTACGCAAATAGTGTGGCTATTACAGATTTAATGAAGGCTGCTTATTGGTCTCAGCCATCCACATTCACGAATTTTTATCTCAGAAATATTGAGTCCATTTCTGGAGACCTGCATTGTTTAGGTCCGTTATCTCTTGCTCAGAATGTCGTCCACTAAACAGTTGCAACTATAGTTATGCAGGCTTTCTGTTCCGGCAGTGACTCCGTCCTGCTGCCCTCTTCGCTCTGGGCTATTTGACCCAGGGCAAGGGGAAGGGGGGGGGGGAGGGTGTTCCCTTAGGTCACCTGCTTTATAGTGAAAAGCAAGGGAATTCCTCCTCCGGAGTCAGTAATTCTGAGTCGTTTCCGGGATGGTTTTAAAGTGTAATATTAATGTTAAAAATTCATTCATGTCATATTTTTAAAGTGTAGCTCGGTGTGAAGCATTTGTATATGTCTAGTGTCAAACGGGCGTTAATATACAATCCTCGGACACTTTTAATGAATATAAAGAGTCTCAATTCTCTGGACTAACTTTATTTATTGGCTTACTTTAAAAATAATTAGTATAATGGGTTATACTGGATGTTAATAGAGAACATGAATGTTATTGTGCTCAATTATGAAGGGTATTGTATCTTTCTAATTTATCATAAAATAAGAAAGATACATGTAAAGCCTAATACTCCTTTTCTCCTTGAGGGGTTCACTCTATATTATATAGTTGAGCTTATTGGATTTTCCTCTATGACCTAGGCCCTCCAGCCTTTTTACTATTCAGCTAAAAAGGCCCTCCAGCCTTTTTACTATTAAAAATGTTAAAAAATTTATAGTAATTTATATATTTTTTATACTTACCAATGACCCAGACGGGGATGGCCCTCCCAGGAGTTGGGAACTCATACCTCCCCGCTGAGTACATAGCGCTGACCAGGCACTGCCAGTAAGAATGATGATTGGCGCCAATTTCGGAACGTCCTTGACACTGCGCATGCGCAGTGCACGTGGGGGCAAAGTATGGAGGTCCTTTAGGACATGATTTCTTTTGGTTTTAGATGCAAATTTTGGGGATTGGGGGGCAAAATTTGTGTTTGGCCCTAGATTTTCAAGAGTTAGCACCAGCTTAGTCTGGGTCATTAGTAAGTATAAAAAATATATAAATTACTATAAATTTTTTAACTTTCGTGCATTTTCGAAAGGGACAACTCTAGCAAGGCTTTGTTATGCCATGTTTATGCAATTTTCCAATGATAGAGAGTTTTTCATTTTTAATGCCTGTTATGGAGCATTTTCAACGTGTGACACTTTTCGAGGGTGGGGGATGTGCAGACTAATTATGTTTTGAGCCCCTGTAATTGGAAAGGGGGGAGGCACTGGATTCAGATTCGCATTATTGTTCTAATCGTGCTATGTGAGGAGGTATTGTGGTCCAAAAACATTACATAAGAAACTGGTCTATTGATGTGCTAGTTTTGACCTTTTTTACTTTGTATTTCCTTGACGCTATCATTTGTTAATAATTATACTGAATGCGATCCTTTTCTTGGATAATATATTGTATATTATTGATATAGATACATGTATACTGTTGTTGTTACCATCCCTACATCTCTGCCTCAAAATGAGAGCCCAGTGGTGAAAAATATCAGTACCCGGTACTAGAAAGCACATCAGTGCCCCCCCCCCCCCCCCCCCTCCCCCCCCCCCCCCCCCCCCCATTCACCCACATCAAAACCGATTATTTTTTTATCCCCGGAATTTTCCAAAACAGCAACCCATGCCGGCCTTCATTTTAATGGTGTGCAATCGCTCATGCAATTCCTTTTTGACGCGAAAGATCAAACGTGCACGTGCAAAAAAAAGCAGTTACTTTTTTTAGTTTACCTCAACAATGTCAGAGTTTCAGAAACTGTAAACACTTGACTGTCTCGCCTATTCAATTAATCGAATAACCGATGTAAGGTTAGGTGCTATAGTCTATTATTTTTCATTGTCGACTATTTTTTTTAGCCATATACATCATGCCACTGAAAGATAATACTGGTCTGCGAGGGACACGTAACGTTTCTTGGTACCTATTATCCTTCATATTCGTTGTTTATATCACGAAAATAGGCAGTAATTTTTACTTTACCCTCGCATGTTATTTCTTGAAATAGACGTCATACCTAAACTCCACTCTAGATCAAGCTATTGTGAGCAAATTGTTGATAATCCAAGTTAATTTTTGCCATTTTAATATTTAAATACGATAAATTTAATGGCGATGTGGAATTTATTGACACTAAATTTCTGAAAGAATGGGCACACTTTGAAGTGTTAGCATCACGTGACAGTGACTGTCATAAACTTGATTACGTCAATGAGGAATTCCCGGTAAACCCACATTTTTAGATGACCCGATTGGCTGGAATAAACACTGTGTGCTATATTCCTGGCAATTTTCATCAAGCAATAGTTTCTAGATCCCCAAAATGACCCAAATGAAAACTTCAGAGTTCAGACGGTGCTTTGATTTTCACTTGTGTTGTCAGGATTTTGAACTGCATTTACATGTACCTCGCTAAATATTCCACTGTATATTATGCGCCCATCTCACCGGCTTCAACTGACTGAATAATTCTGTCCTGGGCCCGAACCACTTCGACTGACATGCGCAAGCTGTCTTCCCGTAGTATGGTAGACGGGCGCATCAATTTGTGCTTGGAAAATAAAAAACCCGGGTATTCCCAGGTGCAAAAGCGATAGCGCCCACTTCGTGAGAAGGACTGGAAGTCCGAGGAGCTATACTTGCCTTCGTTATGGGAGGGGCAAGAATTTTCGCCCCACCCAAAATTTCTATTTTCCAAACCGAGAGGCTGATTTGATCCAAATTTGATATGAGGGCTTATTGGGTCATAAGTACATAGTTTATGCCAAAAAAAAATTTCCCGTCGCCCCATGGGAACCACAGAAGCTAAAAATAGAAAAAATGTAAAACGCCCATATCTCCAAAACTACGCAGCACAGAGAATTTGTATTTAGTGTGAAGCTTCTTTAGGATCAACAGTATGGAATCGTCCAAAAAAATTGCTATCGGTTTTATCATGGGGTACTTCTTCAGGACTTTGAAAAACTGCTGAGTCAGCATTTTTTAACACTGTGGGTAATGGGAATAACATTTAAGACCACTTTTCTCCCAAACCACTGTTCCAACAGCTTTCAGATTTCACATATAACATCTTTGGAAGATTGTTTCACAGGTTTATTGAAATCAAATCCCTGGGTCGATATTTGGGCTCTCTATGGGAGCCCAAATGTTTAAATTAGTGCAGTTTGAGGAATATTTTTTAAAATTCTTCTTCAGATCTACCAATCAGCATCTTTTGATATTTGGTATACAGCACCCTTGGGGGAGGGGGGGGGGGAGATTCAAGTTTGTTCAATTTTGGGTGCACTGTGGGAGCCCTAATTATAACTTAGTTCGAAATGAGGAATTTTCTTTAAAAATCTTCTTCTTCAGATCCAGCAGTCGGAATGTTTTGATATTTGGTATGCAGCATCCTTGGGGGGTGAGATTCAAGTTTGTTCAAGCCAAGTTCCTAGGTTTATATTTGGGCTCCCTGTGGGAGCTCGAATTGTAACTTAGTTCAAAATGAGGAATTTTCTTTAAAAATCTTCTTCTTCAGATCCAGCAGTTGGAATGTTTTTGATATTTGGTATGCAACATCCTTAGGGGGTGAGATTGAAGTTTGTTCAAGCCAAGTCCCTGGGTTCATATGTGGGCTCCCTGTGGGAACCCAAATTATTACTTAGTTCAATATGAGGAATATTCTTTAAAAATCTTCTTTTGTTTTAGATCCACTGGTCAGAATCTTTGGATATTTGGTACAAGCTTTTCTTAGGAGGGGCAGATGCAACTTGTTGAAATCAATTCACTGGGTTGATAATTAGGTTACCATGTCAGGTAAGGGTCCTCTGGGGCCTCTTGTTTTATTTTTCCAGTTCCATTTTGGTTTTTGTGGGAATCTGTAAAACCAAACCACAAGACCCAGAGAAAAAAATGGCTGTATGGTTTACTGTGTTTGTACATAACCTGATTAACCCTTTACCCAACATAATGGCCAAAACCAGCCAGCACTATTCTCAAAAATCAACAATTAATTTTCATTATATTTTTATTTTTTGTCTCACAAACATAGGTTATGAATGAGAGGACATAACCTATGTTTTGGAGAAAAAAAATAGTTATTCAAGAATTTTGTTAGCAAGTGCCATCTGCTTTTCATGTTAGGTAAAGGTTAACCTATCTTACTGGGAGTAGAACTGTCGTAGAGCACGGTGGCTCATTGGTAGACTGTTGAACTTCCATGCTAGAGGTCCCGAGTTTGATCCCCATCCGGGATGACCCGTGTTGTGTCCTTGGGCAAGGCACTTTATCCCGGTTGCCTACATGGGGGCATGATGACGCTGTGTACTAAGGTGTACTGCACGTGGATGGTGCACATGTCTTCAACCGCAGTAACCCTGCTTGAGCGGAGCTTGAACAGAGTTAGAAAGTTGAGGAGCCGACAGTTGCTTGTCGATGCTCGGTGGCTCTCTCCGGGTACTGCAGCTTCCTCCACCCGTAAAACTATCACGGTCATGATGCCATTGTGCATAAGTATGTGACCTTAAACATCAATAAATAAATTCTCAATAAAGAAATAGCAGAGCTGTCGTGACTAATGATTTTTGTAGTTCACTAATCGACACTAATAATTAGCAGTTACCGGGTAGGTGATTAACCCTTTGAACACTCCTGAAATGGTATCACCTTTGTGAACAGTTACAGTTAGATGGGTCAGTCCAATATCAATATATAGGGAGCATAAAATAATAACTGTAGTTTGCAGCCAGAATCTGGCTGCAGACTTTGGTTCTTATTTTGTCATCAATGTCACGTGTATGGGCCTCTTATAACACAAAAATGGGGCAAAATCATGCTCTGAACACAAAAATCGGTCTTGGGTGTTCAAACAGTTAATAGTTGTCAGGGACCGATCAGGACTATTTAAAATACGCTCAAGCCTCGGAGCCTATTTTTTCAATTCATGCGCTAGATTTCAATTTACGGAGTCACACTGCTGTTTGTAACACACACTGCAAGTGTGTAATAGCTCTCATCATTTTCATTTAGTACACTGTAGCAAACATTAATCTTCACTGTGGTTTCTGATCAAGTCTTGGCTGCCTAAATAGGCAGCCAAGACTTGATCAGAAACCACAGTGAAGATTAATGCTTGGTAATTAAGACTTGAAGTATTAACTTGAGCACTCTACAACAATGATAAATGATAATCATATATATAATACATGTAAGAGTGTCTCTCTCGATTATCCATCGAAAGAATATCAAAATATGATCTGAGAAGTTTCGCGCCAACTGAGAAGCCTATTTCTGAGATTTAAGAGGCAGGTCCTAATGTTTCAGAACGAAATACGCACTGGTGCGTGCCCAGGTCGGTCCCTGAGTTATTTCCCATAAATTCAGCGAACAATATATTAATCTCAAATATACTTAAAAATTCAAAACTGACGATGTATGAATATGTATACTTCTGAAGTTCTGTGTTGAGGTGAAATGGAAACACCAAATTCTCTCCGATTGATGTGTAGAATTTAAACAGAACGTTTTGTGCAAATGTTTCATTTCTGTAACTAACTTCCAGAAATTTCGAACATAAACCTCTCTCATTCCTACACATGTTGCAACTTTGTACTACAAGTGGACTTACCATTGTGAGTAATGTGACAACTTTTTTATTTTAATTGTGGCTCGAATCATTCCTGTGGGGTCTTTCGAGTGAACAATACCAAAGATTCTATTTACTCTGTGGTCAACAATAACTTCCCAAACTGCCAATTATCCAAACCACAGTGAAGATTAATGCTTGGTAATTAAGACTTGAAGTATTAACTTGAGCACTCTACAACAATGATAAATGATAATCATATATATAATACATGTAAGAGTGTCTCTCTCGATTATCCATCGAAAGAATATCAAAATATGATCTGAGAAGTTTCGCGCCAACTGAGAAGCCTATTTCTGAGATTTAAGAGGCAGGTCCTAATGTTTCAGAACGAAATACGCACTGGCGCGTGCCCAGGTCGGTCCCTGAGTTATTTCCCATAAATTCAGCGAACAATATATTAATCTCAAATATACTTAAAAATTCAAAACTGACGATGTATGAATATGTATACTTCTGAAGTTCTGTGTTGAGGTGAAATGGAAACACCAAATTCTCTCCGATTGATGTGTAGAATTTAAACAGAACGTTTTGTGCAAATGTTTCATTTCTGTAACTAACTTCCAGAAATTTCGAACATAAACCTCTCTCATTCCTACACATGTTGCAACTTTGTACTACAAGTGGACTTACCATTGTGAGTAATGTGACAACTTTTTTATTTTAATTGTGGCTCGAATCATTCCAGTGGGGTCTTTCGAGTGAACAATACCAAAGATTCTATTTACTCTGTGGTCAGCAATAACTTCCCAAACTGCCAATTATCCAAACTGAACACTGTTTGAATGATACTCTTTAGTACAGATTAACAGAGTGCTGGTTATACACAAGCCAGAAAATAAGCATACTGTCATCTGCACAGCAGGGTGGAATCACTAAATTTACCCTCTGTGAACCTCAATCTGAATCAGGGTCTCAAAACTAAACAGAAAGAGGTACCCAGAGGATAAATTGGCCCATGGCATGGGATAGCATCATCAAATTCACCCTCTGGGGACCTTATTCAGCAAATGTCTGACTGCTTATTTTCAGGCCTGGTTATACAAAATCTATACTCAATTGTTTAATCCAGAAAGAGAGCGTTTACAATAGCAAACTGTGGTTTATTAACTTCATTCACCCCATGATACAGTGCAAGTTCACCCCACCTTGTTCCACCTTGAGGGAACCATTGGGAAATGAAGCAGAGGGTGAATTTAGTGATGCTACCCTGCACAGCAGGGTAGCATCACTAACTTTTCCGTCTGTGAACCTCAATCTGAATCAGGGTCTCAAAACTGAACAGAAAGAGGTACCCAGAGGATAAATTGGCCCACTATCTGGGATAGCATCATCAAATTCACCCTTCAGGGACCTCATTCTGCAAATGTAAGATGGCTTATTTTCAGGCCTGTTTATCTCCATGTTGTGGTCGTGATTAGACATTGTGCAGAAATATGTGACCTTAAACACCAGTAAATAAAGAAATCTTATGTGTCAAAAGAGATCCTTTTATTAATAATTTATCCAAAATAATGACAGAAAATGATATCAACGCTATTCACAAAAATCGCAATTTGAATTTCATTATTTTTGTCTGTAATGTACAGTTAAAACTAGAAGTCCTGTCCCGTATTCTGCACTAATTTGAAATAATAGCGCGTTAGGTTAGCGCAGCAAATCATCAGAGAATCACATCTGATGCACGGTAGTGTATCGCGATTTCTGCAGAATTGTAACGCGCGACGGCTGACTGATATTCAGTACTTGAAACAGGCAATCAACAGTTATTAAGTCGCACGTCCTACTGACATGAGGTGGCAATTAAATATTAGAATTAGATACTAAGAGGACGAAATGATGTTCATTCATCCCCCCCCCCCCCCCCCCCCCCCCCCCCGCCCCCTCCACAAACACACAATTCTCATTATCAATTCATTTCGCGACAATACAAGAAGTATTTAAAAACGCGTATTGCGTGATTTTTGTTTTCGAAGATTGATGAGAAAATCATGCTGGTTGATTCAAGACTGCTAAACCTTGAGAAGGTAGAAGTAATGACGTTTTTATTTCGAGAATTTTTAGCCTAGTATGTATGAATCGCAGCCGTTCTTATGGAGGAACTATGAGAAAACAAGCGTGGTTGGAAACAAAAGAACGCTTTCCACAGCCTACCGAACTGACAGTGTATCGAAAGTGTTGCGAGCGAATTAAGAAATCGGAATGCTCAGATATTTATAAAGAAAGTTTCAATTTCAAGAGATAGTTGGTGTTCTGTAAAAAAAAATATGCATTTGGGTGAAAGCTCAAAAAGAAATTAATTATTCGTCGAGAACTTTGAAAATCAACAAAAAGAAAAAAGATCCCCCCCCCCCCCCCACCCCACACACTCCCTTTCCGGGGCAGAACCCTCAAGTCCTCATGTACCCTTATCCCCACACAGAGGAAAGCATGAGCAGCAAACTGCCAATTCCTCACACACCACAACTCCTCATCCCCACGCTAGCTTCGTTTTTTTTTAAGTAAACGGTAAAAAGAATTCTCAAATTTGGTTGGTGGCCAATGCCACGTGCACCTTCGATCATTGAAGGTAAAACAAGGTTAACATTATGAGTTAGATTAAAAATGTCGATGCGTAATTATTTTGTGTGAGTTCATGTGATGGGGGGCGGGGGGATTTTATATCTGCCCCCCCCCCCCCCCCCCCCCACACCCGCTAACACAAGTTTCCACCACTGCATGGTTCGAATCGATGGGCATGCGGTGTTAACAATTTATGATTGATAAGGGCGGGCCTACCCTTCACAACACTTTTTCTGGGACCTACATTCCTACTCTTCCATATGTGGTCAGTTAAATTTGGCCTTTTAAAATTCATAGTACGGCATTTTTAAATTTCTCTCAAATACTGGCAACAACCCTTGGGCTTGACTTGCATATATTTTATTTTTATTTTTGAAAGATATCCATGAAACATTTCAAACAATCGTTGTCAATATTTAATGGAGTGTTGAAAAAGCAAGGGCAACTGAAAAATGTCCACATGCTCATGCTAGAAATCAATTAAAATCAGTTGTTTTTTTTTTATTTTCTGTCCGCGGGCGGCTTTTTTGGGGTGAATTGATATTCTGACGCATTTCACTTGATAGGTTAATATGTCGTGAGAGAGCATTTCCAAATGACTGAGAGCAATCAAAAGCCTGTAACAACTATTTATTCGTGAAAAATATCTGAAAGAATGTTTTAGAAAGCTCAGTGAGCATGAACATTGTGAACAATTTTCTCGTCCACATCTTGACACGTGGTTTGAGACGTTGAAACTTCATCTCTGTTTCGTACCACAGGTGACTCGACCCATCGTTCTTGAGAATTTCTCGTACACCGTTAACGACTGTACTTCTGATTGTGAATATTCTGTGACGTGTCTGAAACCCATCCACGGTACATGGTATATGCTTTTGCACTGAAACACCAACAAAGTGGAATTTCCACGCATTCTGGATTGTGTTATGTGAAAGAAACATTCTCAACTTCAAGTGAGCTTCGAACCAATATAAAAAAAAACAATCAACAGAACCATACTGTGAGTTCCTTGTGTTTGCTTTGTCACAGAAACTGAGAATATCATTCGGGTGGATAGTCCACCCCTGGAGTGATTTGCAGACACCCCAATTATAAGGAGAAGAATAACTCGGGTCATCTGGCGAGTAGATGAGTACAAGTGCCAAGTGGTGTTTCCTCGAGTTGAAATTTGCAGGATTTCAGTCCGATATTCCAAACAGTGGGTGGGGGAGGGGAATTGTATAGATCCATCCCACACAAGACCCTATCATATCTCTAATATAGGCGTACAGTTCGTTTACAATGAACTGCCATTAAACCATGTGCACGGTGAAGTTTTTACTCTGCACACTTGAAAGTTGTTAGTTTTAATTTTCATAAATTGTCACCAGTTCTTTTGATTATTCAACTTTCTTGCTCCACATTTATGGAACAAATATGATTATTATTTATTGGTGCTGAAGGCTACATCAGAGGATTGCGCTATATTGTGGACTGAACAGGGAGGATTTTCTGCGGCAGTTTTTCAGGTAGCAATCAGGAATGTTGGCAATTACCATCTGTGCGTTTTTTGAACAACAGAAGGTGTGAATAAGCTTTGAAAACACTCCTGTCAATATACTAAGCTCCCGTTTTATGACTTCAATTTGGAAATGGGTTACTTAATAACAATTAGGTGTCAAATTTATATTTATGTTATTTTATCATCAGTGATTAAAGAATAATGATGAAGAATGATTGAAAAGAACTGATCCGGAGAAAAATCCGTTTGGGATAAAAAATTAAAATAAAAAAACCCATTTTTTCCGGCTGTTTTATTTGTTTAAAGGGATTGAAATTCCTGTCCCAAACGCTGAAATTTTTAGAAATTAAATATTTCTAAATCAACAGGTTCGTTCACCCTGTGTTCTTATATTTAAAAAAAAATCCCTGATTTTTACAAATTTATTTTGAAAACGGAATTTTTGCAAATTTCAGCGAATTTTGTTGCTAAGCGTTCTCATCTACGGAAGCCTATTAGCTTCACATTGTTTTTAGTTATTAAATTGTAGCTACAATTTAATAAATTGTACCTACAATTTAGCTAAATTGTCTCATCCCTATTGTTTACTGATAATTTTATAAGATACACTTCACTTACGGTGAGAAGGACAAGACGGTTCGGAAAAGTTGAAGATCGGGGGTGTGGGGGGGGGGGGGGGGGGGGGGGGGGGGTCAAGTAAGTCGTGTTGGCTTATGACCTATTTTTAACCAGTCTGCACAGGAAGGGGAAGGGCGTTTTTCAATGAACATTGAAAAATTATTGTTTATTTAGTCCTTAGACTAATATGAACAAGCGCGCCGTTTGCCAAAACAAGAACAACTACCGCCTCAAAAACCCAGCTTGTGACCACCCAGTCATTATTTCAAAATCTTGGGGGGGGGGGGGAGGTGTCGGTCTAAATATTCTGGGGACGGTTTGACTCTGGGACGGGCGGGGTGAAATCGTTCGCCAGCCTTACGGCCTTGCCACTGAAAATGGGTTTGGGTCAAATAAATAGTGGAGACGGGGTTCGGATCAAAACGATGCGGATCGATTCGGCTAGGGGAGTCTCTGGGCGATTCCCATCGTACTGAATAGCAAGTCGCGGCCTCACTGTGTTTGTTATTATTTGGTGTAGCAAGTGATATGAACAAGGCCTTATATTGGAATGAGAAGGTTTTAAATGATATTGAAAATTTGTTGCGAATTACTTGTTGAAATTCAGACGGAGACTGAGCGGTATTAACGGTATTTGGATGATTTTTTATGGTGATTTTACGAACAAATTTATCCATATTTTCCAAGTCGAACAGAGTCAGAGATATTAATTATTTGATAAAATGTTGTTGTCAAAACATTTTTATTAGGTTATTTCAAAACGATCACGTGCCGGGCAGTTCGTACATACACATCTCACACAAGTCTCGTCCCCGTGTTCATCAATAGCACGGAATAAAATCATTTAAAAGACGATTATATCCGATTTGGCAATGACTTTGATTTCACTGTCCGGGCTTCTTGTGAAAATTAAAAACTGGTCATTTCGACATTTTTTTCTGCGTTTTTTCATTCATTGTCACGACTAATTTACCCGGCGAACCTGATTCGAAATAATATCAACTGATGTCTGAGTCCACTTACCACACATTTCTTTTCCTAATGATATGTGTCGGAGATCGATGTTAATGACCTCGGGAATAGCGCACTACGTTCTGCGTTACATAGCGCAGAAGTTATCGCATGTTTAACGAGATTTACTTGACTGTTCTGCACTAGATAGCGCATTAGCTAACGAGCGTTTTCTGCACTAGACGTGACAGGACTTCTAGTTTTAACTGTAACCATATCTTATACTCCAAAGATTAGTTCATAAGGTATGTTTTTGAGTTAAAAAATGGAAGATTCTTGTTATTCCAGAATTTCTTTTGCAAGTTCTGTCTATATTCATATTTGGTAAAAAGCACTGATGCCAATAGTAATTTTGGGGGTGGGGTGGTGTTTGGCAGCCACTGAGAAGGCCAAAAAGCAGCCAGTGAGGGTACAGAAAATATGATATGGGGAGCTCGGGAGACAGGTATCTCTTAATTTTGTATCATGCCGCATATACCATAATATCAACAAAAGTGCCTGATAGCCTAAAATAGTGTCAGACCTTGCTGGATAAATGAGATAACTTTGCTGCTCCTGCTTACCCCAACCCCTTATGAGAGAAGAGGGGTGGCAAACCAGTGAGGTACCCCTGCCCCCGCAATTCCGAACTCCCCTCCACCCTGCACCCATTTTCTGGTAACCCTGGACAAAGATTGTTCCATAAATCACTTTCAAATGACAGACTCCACTCAAACAATTTATGCTCGAATCCTGTTTGGTCTCCGAAGCAAACAATTATTTCAATTATTTCAAACAACATACCTTTCCATTTAGAGAACAGAATAGACTGTCCACTTAATGATAAATATTACGTGTGAGAAATAATTTTTTTCATGTCTTTTGTAATTAAATGAGTGTCGTTTTTGTAGAATTTCTTATTAGCTCAACTTTGATGTAAGTCATATTTTTAGCTCAACTTTGATATAAGTCAAATTTGAGGTTATGCCATGGCCCGTCGTCTGTCTGTCTGTCCGTCAACAATTCAATACAGCTCGGGCTAGAGGCCATATTTATGGACCGATCTTTACGAAACTTCTTGGGTACCTTTGTTATCACTGTGGGACGAGAACGATTGTTTTTGGGTACAGTCCAAAATTCAAGATGGCCACCAGCAGCCATTTTGTACCGACATTATGTACAATCAGTTTTTTGTACAGAACCTCTACACAGTTCGGGCTAGATGCCATATTTATGAACCGATCTTTACAAAACTTTTTGGGTACCTTTTTTATCACCGCGGGACGAGAACGAGTTTTTTTGTGTGCGGACCAAAATAATAGATGGCCGCCAGCAGCCATTTTGTACCAAAATTAGTGCAATCAGTTTTTTGTACAGAACTTCTGTATGAAAGTTTTGATTTGAATAAATTTTTGAATGAAGGTTTACTAACATGGAATGCATCACATATAATACAGGTTTTTTCTCATGCAGAAATTATGCAAATTAGATGCACTTTGATTTATTCAGTGCTACTTATACACATTTTATGAACTGATCTACACGAAACTTCTTGGGTACCTTTGTTATCACCTTGGGACGAGAACAAGTGTTTTTGGCTGGAGTCCAAAATTCAAGATGGCTGCCAATGGCCATTTTATACTGAAATTAGTTGCAATCAGTTTTTTATACAGACCTTCTAGGACTACATTTGTTATCATCATGTTATGGTAACGACTGCTTGTTGGCAGTCATATTTACGGGAATTTTGTGTATTACCTTTTTTGTACAGAACCTGTAAAGAAGATTTTTATGTCAGTAATGTTTTCTGTAAATTTATTGGATGCCTTTGTTATCACTGTGCTATGAGAACAAATATTTTTGGCTTCAGTCAGACCCACTCTGGGACTCAAGAAAGGAGATAATTAAAAGTCTTTTCCAAAAATACCAGACAAAATAATGTTTCTTGAATTCAGCATCCCTAGGATGTGTATATTCAAATGTGTTGAATCCATGTTCCGGCGCTAATATTTGATGTTGTTTGGGGAGGGTAAACATTAGCACAACCAAATTTTCTATTTACAATGAGAAAAATAAAAAACCCTCACCCATGGGAACCCTATGAGCTCAAGATAAAAAATTCAAATACCTCTATTTTAAGAAGGACTGGAGAAATATTTATTAATTAGTATGAGTCAACCTTAGAAGGGTTTGAATCAAACAGGCCAAAACAGTTGCTAACATTTGGCTTATGGTGTGCAACGCAAGGATCCCCATTGTAACATTAACCCCATGAAAATTTCTTTTCTAGTTTAGCATCTAACTGTCACCCACATTTACAATACACAGGTTGAGCTACGGTGTCATTGACACTTTCATTTTTTTACTGTTTTTTCAGGAGTTTAATTTAAAATCCCATTATTCTTGTTTGAATGGTGCCGAAGTAACTCATCGTCTTAGTAATGGATCTATAATACTCTTAATGTAAGTAAATGTTGTAGTGCACTCTATATCACCAAATATTGTGGAGCTCACTTAATTGGTCTAAACTGGATAACCCTGTTAATTGATTATAATTTTCACATACAAAATAATTTACCATACCTGAGTACAAATTTGATCTGTTAATTGCACATGGAACAAGTTAGTTTAAACAGTATTTATTTCCAACAGCAAGTAATGAAAACATGGATACAATTGATACATAGGAGTTTGGATGATTGAAACGGATTCAGCAACAAGCTGTGTAGCTTATACAAGGCTGTTTCCGTGGCACAGGTTTTATCACAAAAGAAGTTATATAGTGTGACAAACACATTGTACTTGTAAAATATTGTGTTAGCATTTGCCTAAACCAGTTGAGTGGATGCATATAAATATTTATTTTACATATGTGCGCATTCACTCACACGCGCAAACGCGCGCCCAGACTCACACAGACACACATACACACAGACACACAGACAGACACACACACAAGCACACACAGACACACAGAGACACACACACACACACACACACACACTCGCGCTCACGCACGCACACACACACATTGAGAGAAGAGAAAAAAAAATGGTGTGAGAAAGAGAGGAAAGAAATAGGGAGGAGGAGCAGGGATCCGAGAAGTAAATCACTTGTTCACCTCCCTTCTGCAGTGGCATAGACTTTAAATACGTGGAAAAAAGACAGAGAGGTAAGCGTCTATGACATGATTCGGAGAAGCAGTGATCAGGGTTAACAGGCTCATGCTGCTGACAAGTGGTGGTGGTGCCAGGTTTGGATAGGTTATACGGGCGTGGTCCAGCCTTGAAAGGCAACATTTCCTATTGTTCACATTGTTGGTGACGTACGGAGGGGTAGGGGTGGGTTGGTGTTAGGAAAACCTGTTTGATCGACTAATGAGTGTGTGAACAGTTTCGAAGATCTCTCTGTTGATTACATTTGGGTAGAATTCACTTCCGTATAAGAGTATACTTGTATTTATTACATATGGTAATTTACCAAGAGTGTCTATTCTTATGGGGTCGAAATATGGACTCTGGAAGAAGTAGTGATCAGTTGTTTCGCGTTCGCCACACAAACATGCCCCGAGAGGTGGTTATTGAACAAGTCATCGTTAAGATTACTGCAGTGTAGACGGAGTCTACAGTGTAAGATTTGTGCCCTACGGGATTTGTGGTTATAGTAGAATTGAGGCACTCTTGGCCTGTTGGAGTCTAGAAATTCTTTGAAGTTGGGAAGTGACTTATTGAGCCTTATTTCGGTGGGTAATGTATTCCTCAGTCTTGTGGTAGATGGAAGGAAGGAGTTGCTGTGCTGCTCGGTTCGGCATAAAGGGGTGGTTAAATCAGTAGTCCTGCGTAGGTTGTATGAGTGTCTTTCTGCAGATGCAGGTGGAATCATGTTGGAGATGTAGGGGGGTACCAAGTTGTGGCACATCTTAAAATATTGTGTTAGTCGGTGCTTTTCACGCCGTGTTTCTAGTGTCTCCCACCCCATTTCATTAAGAAGTGAGGTTCTACCCACACTCCTAGTTCCCCCGGATATGATACGTGCTGCCTCGGTCTGTATTTTATCAAGTTCGTTTTTTTGCTGGTTAGTACAGTTGTCCCAAACAGTGTCTGCGTATTCTAGAAGAGGGCGTATAAACTTAAGGTATATTTTCTCAAGGGCTTTTCGGTCTAGTTGGAATTTAAGCTGTCTGATTAGATTAACTCTTTTCTATGCTTTGGACTTAATGTCATTAATATGAGTGGCCCAGCGGCCACTGGGGTCAAATGTCAGGCCAAGATGTTTGTGATAGTCAACTTCCTTGATATCAGTGCCAAACATTTGTAGTGTGGGGTGGTTCGGTTTGATAGTTTTCCGGGACATGATCAGAGATTCTGTTTTGCATGGGTTGAAGTCAACAAGCCAGTCGCTTGACCATTTTTCTATAGTTTTTATATCTTTAGTAAGCATGTTTGCCGCGAGTTGAGGGTTTTCAACGACGAGAAAAAGGGTAGTGTCGTCGGCGAAGAGGCGTATATTACTCCTAATATCGTGGACAAGATCATTTATATAAATTAGAAATAACAAGGGCCCCAGTATAGACCCCTGGGGAACTCCAGCTGTGACTTCTCTCCAAGAGGACGACGCTGAGTTGAGTACGGCACACTGTTGTCTGTTGTTTAGATAATTTGCAAACCATTTCAGTAAGATACCCGTAATTCCGATTTTTTCAAGTTTATACAGAAGGCCAGTATGCCACACCTTATCAAAGGCTTTACTGACGTCACAGAAAATTACTCTAATTTCTTTACCTTTGTCAAGGGCAGCGCTAAATGTATGATAAATATCGGTCAACTGAAGGACTGTGGAGTCTGATGGCAGAAACCCAGATTGGAGATGTGTTAAAAGGGCATTGTTTTTAAGAAATTCTAATACTTTTCTGAAAACACATATTTTTATACTGTACCAGTGACCCAGACTTAGCTGGTGCTAACTCCAACAAAACCAGGGCCAAACACAAATTTTGCCCCCCAATCCCCAAAATTTGCATCCAAAACAAAAAGAAATCATGTCCTAAAGGACCTCCATAGTACGCCTCTACTGCGCATGCGCAGTGACGCAGTCGTCCCGAAATTGGCGCCAATTATCATTCTCTGTTTGGCCCTTCATCAGTCAACATCTCACTGATCTTTGTGCTTGTAAATCTCAGTTTAAAGGATGCCAGACACGTAATTTTTGGAGAAAATGTGATTCTAAGGAGGATAGAAGGAGGAGAGGAAAAAAGAAGTGGCAAAAAATAATCAGGGCTGTACTTAAAATTTTTTGTTGAAATTATGTTAAGTTGCCTATTTTCGAGGCATGGGCCTCTTGTTGTCATTCTTGCTAATTGTTGCACTGCTTATTCAGTGTTTCCTCTCCCCTAGCCTTCTAAAGTCCCCCCTTGCAATTCTCCCATGCTTTTGGCATATTTTTGAGAAGTTTCATTTCTAAAATTTCCTGGGAGAGTTGCTTGGTTACAGAATGTTTTCTGTTATTTTCCCCATAGTTACGTTTTCACCCATGGGTGTATAACGTTTGTGTTCTGCATCTTCCATCTGATGTTCTGCAGATTCTCCCCTGGGAGTCTCTGTTTTGCATCAGATAGAGTGTAATTGATGACTGATTCCGGGCCAGTTTTTTCAGTGCCTGGAGTCATGTTTTCTAGTGTGTTTACACTGTTTGTTTTCATTGGCAACAGCCTTTTTTGAGGGGGGCTGTTTGCCTTTGTAGTAGTTTATCTCATTATAAGATACATTTATATTATCCGAAAGTGTCTCATTAATTATTTTATATAAATTTAAAATTTTTGACCACACTTTGCCATCGGATCCATCGGGGCTCAACGTTACTTTTCAGCAACTTGGGCTTCTCTGAAAAAATATTTTTTCAAAATTATTTTGTTTTGCAATTGTTTTTTCATTTATTAATGGATCATGTTATTATGTATCTTTGTGTCAGGGGTTTTTGCGAGTAACTAGGACTTATTGTTGTTCTTTCACAATGAAGGGACATTGTTCAAATTGTAATAGGAAGAAATCTTCCTCTGACTTTCATGATCATTGTATTAATTGTAGTCAGTGTTCTCGCATTAATCCCTGTCCTATATGTGAACATTGGGATGAGAAACATTGGAAACGTGTGTCACGATATGTTGTTTCTGGAGAAAGAGCGATGCCGGCTCTTTCTCCACAAGGTCACTCTACTCTCTCAGTTTCTATTTCAGAGGAACCAGAACAGGGTGATGTTTCCATGTTATCTTCTTCAAGTGTGCGTCCGTCGTCACAAATAAATTCAGAGCTAGCGGCAAAAGTGCGCATGGAGATTAGACAAATGTCGTCCGCTAGCTCGCCCGGTGTAGCGTCCATTCACCGAATGGTTCGGCAGCCGGGTTCGTCCGATGCGGTCCAAGAGGAAATTTTGGGTGATGCGAGCACTATAAACATAATAGATGCACACCCAGTGACGGCGGATAGTAAACGAGAACGGAGGAAGCCTTTTAGTCCGGTTCCTAGCTCGTCCAGGTCCAGCCGGGCCGCGAGCGAGAGAGGCTCCTCTCTCGTACAACAACATCTGGGACCAGATGTTGTGGTACAAAATGTGTCTTTAGCGGAGCATACGTCCGTCGCTCGGGACGCTCCGTTGTATAAGCAGTCCGCAGAGACTGTTAAGGCTTCCTCTTCTCGTCGGCGCACACGACCGCACCTTGGCTGCGTGACCTCCGATATTTTGCCAGCTTCGCCGGTGAAGGATTCTTCGGCGACCAGGTCACACCATCCGGCAGCCAGGGATTCGAGACCGATGGACTCCGGACGTTCGCATAGGAAAAGTATGCGGGAGCCATCTGATGCGGAGCTGCCCTCGGCGAAGCAGCGAAAGACCGCGCCTCCGCAGGTCTCGACGTCGGACATTCTAGTGCAGATAGCACAGCTTATCGCAGCATCCCAGCAGCCGACAGAAACGGTGTCGGATCGAGAATTATCCGACGGCGCTGGGTCGGTACGCTCCGCCGAAGCATCGGGGGCGGATGACCGGGAACATCGGGAGGTCCGACCGGATGGTGAAAGGGATACGGATGAATTGGAGCTATCCCTTTAGGAACAACATAAAGCTGCCGTGGACTTCATCCGGCACTTTCTCCCTCAAGTTGTTCCGTCGGGCCAGACTGCTGCGCTTCCGGACAAGAGAATTATAGCGTCATTGGACTCTGAATTTTTTGAGCGGTTCAGGGACATCGCTCCCGAGTTTCCGTCGCAGTCCAATAATGTTGCAAGAACATTTGAATTATTGAACGACGCTATATTTAAACTTGCTTCCAGGACGGGGAAAGCAGGTTTCTTGTCCGCAAATACTCTCAACCTGCCTTTCATTAATGCAAGGAATAAATTCGACACGGCAGGACAGGGTATACCGAGAGTTCCTCTGCGTATGGACGACGAGGCGGAAGACTTAGAGCTATCATTACCGTCGTCAGCTTCTATTCCAACCGCGGTGTTGGAAACAGCTATTGCGTCTAACAGAGCCAATTTAGATGCCTTATCTTACGCAGATCACCTTACTAAGGCGTTATCACTGCGCCTTCAAGGGGAAGAGTTTCAGGATATACAATCCTCTTTAAGACTTCTTTCAAGGGCAGTAGCTTATTCCACGTGTAACTCCGCCCTTTCAGTGGCAAATCTGGAGTTGGTTAGACGTGACGCAGCCCTGGCTACATCCACACTAGTGGATTCTAAGGTGAAGAACTCTCTTAGAGTCGCTTCGGTCTCAGGAGAACTTCTCTTTGACGGCAAGCTTTCCGCTATTTATGATAATATTAAAAAGAAAGCTAATGATTCTCTGTTGTTCAGATCCGCTCCTAAAAGGTCGGATACAGCAGACACGAATAAGGCGGGCACTTCTGGGTCTAATGCGCCCAAGAGAGGTTCCTATAGAGGTTCCGGTGCGTCCTCTTGGTCTTATTCGAGAGACCGTCAGGATAGCGACTCTCGTTCGGGACGTCCTTCAGGCCGGGACAATCGGTCGGACGCCCCGAGGTCGACGAGGCGAGGTGCGGGTCGTGGAAGACGTGGTTTCTCCTACCGCAGGCCTCGCAGGTCCAGGAGGTGATGGCTTAAACCTCTATCGCGTTCCGGTTGGCGGAAGGTTGTCGAGTTTTTCACAAGAGTGGGCGTCGATTACGGACGACCCGTGGGTGAGAGGAGTGACTTCGGAAGGTCTAAAGATATCCTTCAAACGAAAGCCTCCATTAACTCGAAGTCCAAAGTGGACTCATCTTCCGTCAAATCCACAGAAAAGAGACGCTCTGTTATCAGAGGTGCAGTCTCTTTTAATGAAGAACGCGGTAGAGGTCGTAGAAAACCAGGAATCGCTGGGATTCTACAGCCATCTGTTTCTGGTTCCGAAACCAGACGGCTCGTTCCGTCCAGTCATAGATTTGAGCTGGATAAACAAGCTGATCGTCGCTCCGAAGTTTTATATGGAGACGATTCGATCGGTCAGAGCGAGTATTCGGGTGAACGATTATGCAACGAGCATAGATCTCAAAGATGCGTACTTTCACGTCATGGTACATCCGACATTCCGAAAGTATCTACGCTTCGCAGTCCTAGGAGTGGTGTATCAGTTCCGGGCCATGTGCTTCGGATTGAATCTAGCACCCTGGGCTTTCACTCGGGTAATGAACTCGGTAATGATCTACTTCCGAGCTCATTCGTCTGCTGTAACGTCGGCCTACCTGGACGACATTCTTCAGAGGTGCGGCAACGAGTTAACGCTTCAGAACGATGTTCAGAATCTTCTTCTATTGCTCCGACGTCTCGGTTTCATAGTAAACGAGGAGAAGTCGGATCTGGTGCCGTCCAAGTCATTCACTCATCTGGGAATGAGCTTCGAGACGCACAACAATCTCGTTCGTCTGCCGTTAACCAGAGCGAAATTAGTCAGTTGTTACGCTCGCTATTGTCTGCATGCAGACAAAGTCACGGCGAGAGAATTTATGAGACTGATAGGTCTGTGCGGAGCCGCCGCGGATCTCATTCCGATGGGGCGGCTACGCACACGTCCTCTTCAAATTTTCCTGACTCAGAATTGGAGTGCGAAAATTCATTCGCTCGATGTAGACGTTCTCTTGTCAGATCAAGTGAAACAAGAGATTCAGACTTGGGCAAACATTCAGTGGTTAACTCAAGGAGTTCCGCTGCAGTTGCCGGATCCGAGTTTTACCATTATGACGGATGCCAGTCAAACAGGTTGGGGTGCATCATTAATCCCAACGGATTCGAGATGCCAGGGTCTTTGGGATCCGCAATTCCTGTGCAAGCACATAAACATCAAGGAAATGATGTCAATTTGGCTTGCGTTACGTCACTGGATGGACATTATTCACGATGCTCATGTCCAAATCCTATCCGACAATACGACAGTAGTGGCGTATATACGGAATCAGGGAGGCACTCATTCAGTTCCGTTGTTCAATCTAACGGAAAGAATCCTTCTGTTTGCGTTGGAACATCACGTTCTTCTTTCGGTCCGTCACATACCGGGTCGTCTGAATGTGCTAGCAGACTCCCTTTCACGAAAGGGTCGCTTGTTGCCGTCGGAGTGGACTCTCAACAAACAAGTATTCAATCAGATTTGCTACCAATGGGAACGGCCAATGATAGACTTATTTGCGACACATCTCAACAATCAGTTGCAGACGTATGTGTCCCCGTGTCCGGATCCAAGAGCATTTGCAGTAGACGCTCTGTCGATCCCTTGGGACGGAATGATAGGATATGCGTATCCTCCAGCGCCGTTAATTCAACAAGTATTGCTAAAGATAAAACAATCTTAATGCAAGATTCTGTTGGTAGCATCTCTGTCGCCACAGAGACCGTGGATAAATCTACTCAGGTGTCTGTTGTGGGACCTACCGCGGAAGCTTCCTCCACGAGAGGATCTTCTTTCGCAGGGGAAATCGCGCCAACTCCATCACAACCCGCAAGGTCTCAACCTTCACGTTTTTCCGTTGTGCGGTCCTTCTTGCATGGCAAGCACTTTACAGGACGAGCAGTGGACGCGATTTCTAACTGTAGGAGGACCTCCTCTTCGCTAAACTATGCGGCTAAGTGGAAGGTTTTCCGTCGTTGGTGTAGGGATCATTCTGTAGATATATTTGATCCCTCTATACCAGACATTGCAAACTTTCTAGTATACTTGTTTGACGAAATCAAACTGCAGCCTGTTACTATAAAGGGTTATAGATCTATGTTATCTGATACCTATGCACATCATGATAGTTTACAAATTGGATCTAATGTCTCTTTATCGAAATTGGTTCGAAACTTTTCGATAAATAGACCTAGAACTCTTAGATTAATTCCTAAGTGGAATTTAGCTTGGGTTCTCCTTAAATTGAAGGAAAAGCCATTTGAACCTCTTGGGACAGTAGATTTCAAATTCTTATCTTATAAGACAGCTTTTCTCTTAGCTTTCTCTTCTGCCAGAAGAGTCAGTGAGCTTCATGCACTATCGGTGGATGATTCTCATTATCGTAGTGTTGGGAACACTATCACCTTCACTACTAATGTGGGTTTTTTAGCTAAGAATCAGGCTCCTAATAAATATCCGGAACCTATTGTTATTAAGGCTCTTCCGTCTTCAGACGGGCGTAGGCCTTTACTCTGTCCTGTTAGAGCACTACGTATCTATAAACAGAGATCTCAGTTCATCAGAAAGGGACGGAAACGTTTCTTTCTGTGTTTGATGCCTAATAGAAAGGACATTTCAGTCCATTCTATTGCTAGATGGATTCAGTTAACTATCCGTACTGCTTATGAAGATTTATCTTCTTCTCAGCAGTCTGTGCTTAAGATTTCTGCTCATGAAGTAAGAGCTCTTTCTACTTCCTGGGTTTATGCTAATAGTGTTGCTATTACAGATTTAATGAAGGCTGCTTATTGGTCTCAGCCATCCACATTTACTAATTTTTATCTCAGAAATATTGAGTCCATTTCTGGAGACCTGCATTGTTTAGGTCCGTTATCTGTTGCTCAGAATGTCGTCCACTAAACAGTTGCAACTATAGTTATGCAGGCTTTCTGTTCCGGCAGTGACTCCGTCCAGCTGCCCTCTTCGCTCTGGGCTATTTGACCCAGGGCAAGGGGAAGGGGGGGGGGGGGGCGGGTGTTCCCTTAGGTCACCTGCTTTATAGTGAAAAGCAAGGGAATGCCTCCTCCAAGACAGTATTTCTGAGTCGCTTCCGGGATGGTTTTAAAGTGTAATATTAATGTTTAATTTCATTCATGTCTTATTTTTAAAGTGTAGCTCGGTGTGAAGCATTTGTATATGTCAAGTGTCAAACGGGCTTTAATATACAATACTCGGACAGTTTTAAATGATTATAAAGAGTCTCAATTCTCTGGACTACTTTATTTATTGGCTTGCTTTAAAAATAATTAGTATAAGGGTTATACTGGATGTTAATAGAGAACATGAATGATATTGTGCTCAATTATTAAGGGTAGTGTATCTTTCTAATTTAATATTAAATAAGAAAGATACATGTAAAGCCTAATACTCCTTTTCTCCTTAAGGGGTTACCTCTTTATTTATAATTGAGCTTATTGGATTTTCCTCTATGTCCTAGGCCCTCCAGCCTGTTTACTATTCAGCTAAGTCTGGGTCATTGGTACAGTATAAAAATGTTAAAAAATTTATAGTAATTTATATATTTTTTATACTTACCAATGACCCAGACGGGGATGGCCCTCCCTGAGTTGGGAACTCTTGCCTCCCCGCTGAGTACATAGCGCTGACCAGGCACTGCCAGTAAGAATGATAATTGGCGCCAATTTCGGGACGACTGCGTCACTGCGCATGCGCAGTAGAGGCGTACTATGGAGGTCCTTTAGGACATGATTTCTTTTTGTTTTGGATGCAAATTTTGGGGATTGGGGGGCAAAATTTGTGTTTGGCCCTGGTTTTGTTGGAGTTAGCACCAGCTAAGTCTGGGTCATTGGTAAGTATAAAAAATATATAAATTACTATAAATTTTTTAACTTTTCGAATATTTTACTCACGCAACTTAGTAAAGTGATCGGTCGATAGTTTACAGTTGAATCTTCGGCACCTTTTTTGTGCACAGGAACGATGTTTCCCAGTTTCCACTGACCGGGGAAATGGGATCTTTGCAGCATCAGATTAAATATTTCTTTCAAGGGTTCAGCCAGGCTCAATGAGCATCTTTTTAATATTTGTGGGCGTATTTTATCAGGTCCACAAGGTTTGGAGACATTGAGTGAATTTATAGCGTCTGTTACATCTTGCACACTCAAAATAATAGAGTCGAGTTGCAGGCGATTTGTGTCAAAGTCCTGTGGGGGTAATTGGTGGTTCGCGTCATCACATGTTGATATCGAGCAGAAATGTTCGTTTAAAATTTTGCATTTCTCATCTTCTCGGGAGACTACTTTGTCATTCACAATCAGGTCGGGTACTGTTTTCCTCGTGTCAGACAGTAAGCTTTTCAGTGATTTCCACCACTGCGATGCTGGGGTTGTGGGGGAGTTTATTTTAGCTTCAATCTTGGCATTATAGTTTGTTTTTGCTCTATGGATGGCCAACACAGTTTCATTTCTCTTCAGACGATACCTTTCCCAAGCTTGGGGAGTGTTTTTTTGTTTAGCATTGCGATAACCCCTTTTTCTTTGGCGGATAAGTTTTCTAATTTCATTGTGCATCCACAGGGGCTGGTCGGGACGTGTAGTGACAATTTTGCTGGGGATGTATTTTGGTATTTTTTCCTTTAGAATATTAGTAAAGACCTCAGCTAAGCTGTCGACTGGGCAATCATTAGTTAACGAAATCCAGTCAACCGCAGACAAGTCATAATTTAGACCAGTATAGTCACCGTCCGTGTATTTCCATACACGTCGCTTGAATATTTTTTGGGCTTTTTTTCGGGATATTAAACTTCAGGATAATGGGACAATGGTAACGGACAAGATCAGCAAAGAATGGATCACCAACCTCACTTTACGAAACCAATGCATCGTTGCTTACCATGAACAGGTCAAGCAGCGAGTGGGACGTTTCGGTATGGTACGTTGGCTGATTGATTAGTTGCTTTAAGTTGAACTGGTTGATGAGTTCTTGAATACGTCCATTTTGTATAGTTATTTGGTTTTCGTTGAAATCACCTGTAACAATTATGGAGTGGGGATTTGTGTCAAGGACTTATTCTATTGACATTTCAAGAAGAGTCCAGATGTTTGTATTTGGCAGTCTATAAATGGTCCCTAATAGTAAATCGCCTTGTTTGGTGTGAATTTGGACCCACACGCACTCGAGGCCAGCGATCTCTAGATCCATACGACGCTTATATGGGATATAATTTCGTACATAGGTCACTACTCTGCCCCCTCTTGACTCGCGGTCGTTCCTAAGCGGTGGGTGAAAATGGGGTAATTGTATATCGGTATTACTTACGGAGTCGTTGAGCCATGATTCTGTGAAAGTACAAATGTCGTAGTGAACCGCTTCACCACACAGAATGTCTAGTTTGGGCTGGAGACTTTGGATATTGAGATGGAGGATGGAGAAGTCTCGCGTAACAATGCTAGAGTTGATCCCATGGGAGTCACCCGTGTCTGTTTCAAAGGAAGTATGGCTTGAAGGGCCAGGGCTTTGGTCAATATCCCCCGCCAGATGAATGAGTAGGCTTTGCCAGTATGGTGAATTGAATCTGACCTTGTCTGGATTTTGGTTTGGATAGTATTCCGATTTGCTGTAGCGTGTTTTGATAGTGCATGTTTGTCTGGATAGGTTAGGTAGTCCCAATAGTACTTCCAAGGCGCATGGTTGGCTCTGCAGTAAGCATTGGGCGTAGAGCCATACTTGTATTGCTACCATTACTGTTATACCCCTGACTCCAAGTTTGGAGACCAACGTGACAAACAATACTTCGGGATATCCTATTTATCGCTTGGGGTGCTTACCGCGGCGTGAGATAGGCGCAAACAGACCCACTCTGATTCTATAAGACTCGATGTTAGCCATGACAATACAGTGCTATTTTCAGTAAAAAGTTCAGGAGTGGGATCTGTTCTTGGACTACAATCAGGACGAACATTCCTATCCACACCTGGCACCACACCATCCGGATGAGGCCTGTAAGAAAATAGAAAGAAGAGAAGTCGGGACTCACAAGAGAGAGTGATAGAAGGATAAAAGTTGGTTAACAAACAAACGAGTTAAACATATTTACATGAGTTTTAAGTAATGCAGTAAAATAATCCTGCTTGGTCGCCGTCTTAAAGAGAAGTATAATCAGGGCAGGATAGTTGCATCTAGTGATATGGTCATGAATACCAAGTCTGTAAGCGCTGTGGGTCTATGCTAGCATAACAGTCTGGATCTGGAAGCTGTCTCAGTTCATGTTCATTGGGAGCTTCGGCATACAGGAGGCCAGGTTATAACCTGGAGGAGCAATTATCGTTCAGCCTAGAGCCAATACTATAAACCTCCCACAACCGCATGTTCCAGAACTGCATTTTCTACCTGTCAATATAACTAACTAACATCAATCACTAGCACTCTAAAAGATATGGCAATTTGCCAACTTGAAAAAGGCGACATCCCTGAAAAAGCCAATGGTTCACTTCAACCCATTCAAGGTCACAAAAAGAAAATAGAGTTCCAGAAAACACGACTGCAAAAGTCCCACATCATCGGCATCACGTCGAGGTATCAATAAGAGCGCAATACAGCTCAGCTTAACAGGTTACGGTTATTAAGATTAACTCTTAGAAATTGGTAAGAACTGGTATCAGGAGGGCATATGCTGTCATTGGATAAACATTAGCCTCATCACCTGCAATCTTGATGGAGAGGGAGAGGGGGGGGGGGGGGGGGACTCTCACTTGTAGTCAAAACCACCAGTGAGGTCCCTCTTATCTACATTGCTGTCATTGTATTCATTAGATAACCTTTAATCTCATCACCCGTGGTCAGAATGGAGATACGGGAGCTCCCACACATGATCAAGTACCACCTGTGAGAGCTCCTGAATGCACATCGCTGTTGTTGGATGAACATTAATCTCATCACCCACGTTAGTTTTATCTCCCACGGTCAGGATCGAGATACGGGGGATCTCACACACGGTCAGAGGCCACGAGTGAGAGCCCACGCATCCACATCATCACCACGAGGGATGCAACTACGACACACCAAGACACACGTATACATTTTAAGTTTGAAAATGTGATTACAACACATATATATCATCTTATCAGTTTATCTGGAACAAGTTATTCATTGAAAACAGAATATGTTTTCATTTTTGGAATTCACTTTAAAAAAAAAGTTCCACATTCCAGTGGAAGTATTTCCCTTAGTTCCTTGTATCTTGTTCCCATGTAACATGTAACCATCAAAACACTGTATTATTTCAGCCTCAGACAGTGTATATTTTCATATAGTATGTGATGTGACAGCCTATTAACTAATCCTGTGCACTGCTTATGGTAAGACAGTGAATTTTAGCTTACCATCTAACTCTCTGTGATACACAGGGTTAGTCTTTCTTTTCTCTGTGGTTATAAATAAAATCATTGCTATTATGCAACAAACCTTGTCAAGCCAGGAAATAAGCAGTCTATCATCTGCAAAATGAGGTCCCCAGAGGGTGAATTTAGTGATGCTACCATGCACAGCAGGGTAACATCACTAAATTTACCCTCTGTGAACCTCAGTTTGAATCAAGGTCTCAGGTTTGAACAGAAAAAGGTACCCACAGGGTAAACTGATCTACTGTATGGGTTAGAAGCAGAAAACTAATTCACCCTCTTGGGACCTCATTCTGCACATGACAGATTGCTTATTTTTAGACTTGAACCTTGTACACTGCATAGCCATATAATTATATACTCGCCCAAAAAAGAAAGTGTGCATTGCAGAAATTGATCAAACTCCAAAAAAATAATTTCGAAGGTGTAAAGAGTGTTAACCTGTTCATGAATAAGATATATTGAACACAAAAACAGCTTTCCCCATTAAAATTGCATTAACGTTAAATGACATGCTGCACGTTTGTGAAAAGGCATGTTTTGCACGTGGAGGGTCTGAAAATTCATGCAGCAGTGTGAATCCTTGAGTATTTAAACACTAAAGTAAGGCCTTCCTATCGTTCACATTCAAACTTGCGCTGCTGTTAAAACGACTCCACATTAGCATGCCAAGATTGGCAATGAATCAACGTCTCCTTGCCCTAGGTATGATTAGAGCTGGCAGAACACACAGAGAGGTTGCCCAGCATTTGAACTGCCACCGTAACACTGTAGACAGGCTAGTCCATCGACATGCACAACATGATGACGTTCGAGACCGACCCCGCTCTGGGAGACCCCGAGTTACCACCCCTGCACAAGATCGGTATATCCGTGTCGTCCATCTCCGGAACCGGCAACAAATGGCAATGACAACAGCCAGGAACATCCCTAACCCGAGACGGATACATCCTCAAACAGTAATCAACCGGCTGAGGGAATTCGGCTTACGTCCTTGAAGACCTGCAATTCGTCCGATTTTGGCGTTACGTCATCGTCGTGCTCGACTGCAGTGGTGTAGACAACATCTCGGGCATCCCTTACACTGGTGGCGACGGTGTTTTATTCACAGATGAATGACGTTTCCATCTTTCATCATCAGATGGCCGCCAGAGAGTGTACAGACGTCAAAACGAACGCTACGCAGATCCATGTGTCGTGGAGCGAAACCGTTATGGGGGAGGGTCTCTCATGGTGTGGGGTGGCATCACTGCCCATAACAGAACTGAGCTGTTCATTATTGATGGCAATCTCAATGCAGCCAGATATCGTGATGAAGTGCTTACACCTGTTGTTGTCCCATTTCTGCAACGTCACAGCCCTGGCGTCATTCTACAGCAGGACAACGCCCGACCCCACGCAGCTCGTGTTGTTCAACAGTATCTGCAGCAACAACAAGTGATGTTCTTCCCTGGCCCGCAAATTCGCCTGATATCTCACCCATTGAGCACGTTTGGGACGAAATGAAACGTCAGCTACGCCGGCTTCCCCATGCACCGTCAACGCTTGTGGAACTCCAAAGACAGCTTATCAGAATATGGAACATCCCACAACACTTCCATACTAACTTGTTCGCTTCCATGAGGCGTAGATGCACAGCAGTAGTCGATGCAGGCGGAGGTCATACCAGATATTGAGTGTGTGACTTTTGTGTTGGACCCTTAGTGTCTTTGACTCTCCATGGCACCAAGAGTATTCGTCGTAGCGTAATGAAATTTCTCGTGTTGACCACAAATTGATTCATCTGTGATTGAATAAAATTTCCATGAATGAAAATGATATATATCTTTTTTTAGTGTTATTTTTTAGCATGCACACTTTCTTTTTTGGGAGAGTATATTAGTGAATGTTCATTTTCATGTGGGGTGTGATATGGCAGTATGCACTGCACAAGCATAGAGTTAATCACACTTTCTGGTTATAAAGAAAATTCTTTATTAAGCCAAACAAAATTAAATAATTGATTCTCTGGCAGTTGTGTTTTAAAACGAATGAGGGAGGGCAGTTTTTATTTTGTATTCCTATGGAATGGTCGCCGATGCCTAAAATCCAGTTGTGAGAGCCTAAAATTAAATACTAGAGCTTCCATGTTAATTTCACTGATAGTTTTTTGTACAGTGACTATACAACACAAAATCAATAGAGAACAACTAAAATAAAGATAAAAAATAATAAGTAGTTAGCTTAACTTGACATAGTCATGATAAGCTATTGTCATCACACGTTCGGAAGTCTGTGAGACTGTTAGTCTGTGAGTCTGTTCACATTTTCCTTTAGCACGGGCTACACCCCGCAGTTCTTGTCTGATCGTCACAAAATTTCATATGCAGGTTTGGGGTCATGTCTAGATGAGAATGCCCCCTTTTGGTCGCGATCGGGCAACCGGTATGGCTGCCCGAGCCCAAAACCCCAAAACCATTAGCACAGTCTACAGGTCGTATTTATGAAGGGATTTCATTGTAACTTGGTAGGATGCCTCTGTATAATGCCTAGATGGGAACGTCCCCTTTTGGGCATGATCTATCAACCGTGATGGCTGCCCAAGCCCGAAACCCAAAAACTTTTAGCACAGTCTGCAAGTTATGTTTAATGTGGAAGGATTTCATTTAACTTGGTAGGATGACTCCTTATGATGTCTAGATGAGAATTTCCCCATTTGGGCATGATCTGCCAACCGAGCCAAAAACCCCAAAACCTTTAGCACAGACTACAGGTCATATTTATTGAGGAATTTCATTGTAACTTGGTGGGTTGACTTCATATAATGTTTAGATGAGAAAGTCCCCCTTTGGACGTGATTGGGCAACTGTGACGGCTACAGGGGCCCGAAGCCCGAAAACCTTTAGCACAGTCTAGAGGTCATATTTATGAAGGGATTTCATTGTAACTTGGTAGGATGACTCCAAATAATGTCTAGATGAGAACGTCCCATTTTGATCGCGAACATTCAGCTTTGATGGGTGCCCGAGCCCAAAAACCTTTAGCATAGGCAAAAGGTCATATTTATGTAACTTGGTAGGATGACTCCAAATTATGTCTAGATGAGAACATCCCATTTTGGTCGTGATCATTCAGCCTTGATGGGCGCCCGATCCCAAAAACCTTTAGCATAGGCAAAAGGTTATATTTATAGAAGGATTTCATTGTAACCTGTTAGGTTGACTGCATATAATGCCTAGATGATGACATCCCCTTTTGGTCGTGATTGGTCAACTGTGATGGCTACAGGTGCCTGAAGCCCGAAAACCTTGAGCACAGTCTACAGGTCATATTTATGAAGGGATTTCATTGTAACTTCGCAGGATCACTCCAGATGATGCCCAGATGAGATTCTCCCCTTTGGTTGTGATCATTCAACCATGATGGCTGCCCGAGCCCGAAGCCCAAAAACCTTTAGCACAGTCTACAGGTCACATTTATGAAGGGATTTCATTGTAACTTGGTAGGTTGACTTCATACAATGTCTAGATGAGAACATCCCCTTTTGGACATGAGCGGGCAACTGTGATGGCTACAGGGGCTCAAAGCCCGAAAACCTTTAGAACAGTCTACAGGTCATAATTATGAAGGGATTTCATTGTAACTTGGTAGGTTGACTCCATATAATGCCTAGATGATGACATCCCCTTTTGGTTGTGATTGGTCAGCTGTGATGGCTACAAGTGCCCGAAGCCCGAAAACCTTGAGCACAGTCTACAGGTCATATTTATGGAGGGATTTCATTGTAGCTTCGTAGGATCACTCCAGATGATGCCCAGATGAGAATGTCCCCTTTTGGTTGCGATCATTCAACCATGATGGCTGCCAGAGCCCAAAGCCCAAAAACCTTTAGCACAGTCTACAAGTCATATTTATGAAGGGATTTCATTTTAACTTGGTAGGTTGACTTCATATAATGTCTAGATGAGAATGTCCCCTTTGGACATGATTGGGCAACTGTGATGGCTAAAGGTGCCCGAAGCCCAAAAACCTTTAGCACAGTCTACAGGTCATATTTATGAAGGGATTTCATTGTAACTTGGTAGGATGATTCCAAATAATGTCTAGATGAGAACATCCCATTTTGGTCGTGATCATTCTGCCTTGATGGGTGCCCGAGCCCAAAAACCTTTATCATAGGCAAAAGGTTATATTTATAGAAGGATTTCATTGTAACCTGTTAGGTTGACTGCATATAATGCCTAGATGATGACATCCCCTTTTGGTCATGATTGGTCAACTGTGATGGCTACAGGTGCCTGAAGCCCGAAAAGCTTGAGCACAGTCTACAGGTCATATTTATGAAGGGATTTCATTGTAACTTCGCAGGATCACTCCAGATGATACCCAGATGAGATTCTCTACTTTGGTTGCGATCATTCAACCATGATGGCTGCCCAAGCCCGAAGCCCAAAAACCTTTAGCACAGTCTACAGGTCATATTTATGAAGGGATTTCAGTGTAACTTGGTTGGTTGACTTCAAATAATGTCTAGATGATGACATCCCCTTTTGGTCGTGATTGGTCAGCTGTGATGGCGACAAGTGCCCGAAGCCCGAAAACCTTGAGCACAGTCTACATGTCATATTTATGAAGGGATTTCATTGTAACTTGGTAGGATGACTCCAAATAATGTCTAGATGAGAACGTCCCATTTTGATCGCGAACATTCAGCCTTGATGGGTGCCCGAGCCCAAAAACCTTTAGCATAGGCAAAAGGTCATATTAATGGAAGGATTTCATTGTAATCTGTTAGGTTGACTGCATATAATGCCTAGATGATGACATCCCCTTTTGGTCGTGATTGGTCAGCTGTGATGGCTACAAGTGCCCGAAGCCCGAAAACCTTGAGCACAGTCTACAGGTCATATTTATGAAGGGATTTCATTGTAACTTCGTAGGATCACTCCAGATGATGCCCAGATGAGATTGTCCCTTTGGTAGCGATCATTCAACCATGATGGCTGCCCTAGCCTGAAACCCGAAAACATTTAGCACAGCCTACAGGTCATATTTATGAAGGGATTTCATTGTAACTTGGTAGGTTTACTTCATATAATGACTTCATATAATGTCTAGATGAGAACATCCCCTTTTGGACATGATTGGGCAACTGTGACGGCTAAAGGTGCCCGAAGCCCGAAAACCTTTAGCACAGTCTACATGTCATATTTATGAAGGGATTTCATTGTAACTTGGTAGGATGACTCCAAATAATGTCTAGATGAGAACATCCCATTTTGGTCGTGATCATTCAGCCTTGATGGGTGCCCGAGCCCAAAAACCTTTAGCATAGGCAAAAGGTTATATTTATAGAAGGATTTCATTGTAACTTGTTAGGTTGACTGCGTATAATGCCTAGATGATGACATCCCCTTTTGGTCGTGATTGGTCAACTGTAATGGCTACAGGTGCCTGAAGCCCAAAAACCTTGAGCACAGTCTACAGGTCATATTTATGAAGGGATTTCATTCTAACTTCGCAGGATTACTCCAGATGATGCCCAGATGAGATTCTCCCCTTTGGTTGCGATCATTCAACCATGATGGCTGCCCGAGCCCGAAGCCCCAAAACCTTTAGCACAGTCTACAGGTCATATTTATGAAGGGATTTCATTGTAACTGGGTAGGTTGACTTCATATAATGTCTAGATGAGAACATCCCCTTTTGGACATGATTGGGCAACTGTGATGGCTACAGGGGCTCAAAGCCTGAAAATCTTTAGAACAGTCTACAGGTCATAATTATGAAGGGATTTCATTGTAACTTGGTAGGTTGACTCCATATAATGCCTAGATGATGACATCCCCTTTTGGTTGTGATTGGTTAGCTGTGATGGCTACAAGTGCCCGAAGCCTGAAAACCTTGAGCACAGTCTACAGGTCGTATTTATGAAGGGATTTCATTGTAACTTCATAGGATCACTCCAGATGATGTCCAGATGAGAATGTCCCCTTTTGGTTGCGATCATTCAACCATGATGGCTGCCAGAGCCCAAAGCCCAAAAACCTTTAGCACAGTCTACAAGTCATATTTATGAAGGGATTTCATCTTAACTTGGTAGGTTGACTTCATATAATGTCTAGATGAGTATGTCCCCTTTGGACATGATTGGGCAACTGTGACGGTTAAAGGTGCCCGAAGCCCGAAAACCTTTAGCACAGTCTACAGATCATATTTATGAAGGGATTTCATTGTAACTTGGTAGGATGACTCCAAATTATGTCTAGATGAGAACATCCCATTTTGGTCGTGATCATTCAGCCTTGATGGGCGCCCGATCCCAAAAACCTTTAGCATAGGCAAAAGGTTATATTTATAGAAGGATTTCATTGTAACCTGTTAGGTTGACTGCATATAATGCCTAGATGATGACATCCCCTTTTGGTCGTGATTGGTCAACTGTGATGGCTACAGGTGCCTGAAGCCCGAAAACCTTGAGCACAGTCTACAGGTCATATTTATGAAGGGATTTCATTGTAACTTCGCAGGATCACTCCAGATGATGCCCAGATGAGATTCTCCCCTTTGGTTGTGATCATTCAACCATGATGGCTGCCCGAGCCCGAAGCCCAAAAACCTTTAGCACAGTCTACAGGTCACATTTATGAAGGGATTTCATTGTAACTTGGTAGGTTGACTTCATATAATGTCTAGATGAGAACATCCTCTTTTGGACATGAGCGGGCAACTGTGATGGCTACAGGGGCTCAAAGCCCGAAAACCTTTAGAACAGTCTACAGGTCATAATTATGAAGGGATTTCATTGTAACTTGGTAGGTTGACTCCATATAATGCCTAGATGATGACATCCCCTTTTGGTTGTGATTGGTCAGCTGTGATGGCTACAAGTGCCCGAAGCCCGAAAACCTTGAGCACAGTATACAGGTCATATTTATGGAGGGATTTCATTGTAGCTTCGTAGGATCACTCCAGATGATGCCCAGATGAGAATGTCCCCTTTTGGTTGCGATCATTCAGCCATGATGGCTGCCAGAGCCCAAAGCCCAAAAACCTTTAGCACAGTCTACAAGTCATATTTATGAAGGGATTTCATTTTAACTTGGTAGGTTGACTTCATATAATGTCTAGATGAGAATGTCCCCTTTGGACATGATTGGGCAACTGTGACGGCTAAAGGTGCCCGAAGCCCAAAAACCTTTAGCACAGTCTACAGGTCATATTTATGAAGGGATTTCATTGTAACTTGGTAGGATGATTCCAAATAATGTCTAGATGAGAACATCCCATTTTGGTCGTGATCATTCTGCCTTGATGGGTGCCCGAGCCCAAAAACCTTTATCATAGGCAAAAGGTTATATTTATAGAAGGATTTCATTGTAACCTGTTAGGTTGACTGCATATAATGCCTAGATGATGACATCCCCTTTTGGTCATGATTGGTCAACTGTGATGGCTACAGGTGCCTGAAGCCCAAAAACCTTGAGCACAGTCTACAGGTCATATTTTTGAAGGGATTTCATTGTAACTTCGCAGGACCACTCCAGATGATACCCAGATGAGATTCTCTACTTTGGTTGCGATCATTCAACCATGATGGCTGCCCAAGCCCGAAGCCCAAAAACCTTTAGCACAGTCTACAGGTCATATTTATGAAGGGATTTCAGTGTAACTTGGTTGGTTGACTTCATATAATGTCTAGATGATGACATCCCCTTTTGGTCGTGATTGGTCAGCTGTGATGGCGACAAGTGCCCGAAGCCCGAAAACCTTGAGCACAGTCTACATGTCATATTTATGAAGGGATTTCATTGTAACTTCGTAGGATCACTCCAGATGATGCTCAGATGAGAATGTCCCCTTTTGGTTGCGATCATTCAACCATGATGGCTGCCAGAGCCCAAAGCCCAAAAACCTTTAGCACAGTCTACAAGTCATATTTATGAAGGCATTTCATTTTAACTTGGTAGGTTGACTTCATATAATGTCTAGATGAGAATGTCCCCTTTGGACACAATTTGGAAACTGATGGCTACAGGGGCCCAAAGCCTGAAAACCTTTAGCACAGTCTACAGGCCATATTTATGAAGGGATTTTAATGTAACTTGACAGGATGACTCGTTTTGGAATAATTTCACTGTAACTTGTAACTTTTGTTGATATACGTTAACTGGAAGGGCCACACTAACTGTGAGGTCATATTAACCCACCCCTCAGCTCTTTAGTACAGTGTACGCCTCATATTATTTTTATCAAAAACATAGCATACAGGGAACAGAAATGAACATATTTTTATACTGTACCAATGACCCAGACTTAGCTGGTGCTAACTCCACAAAAACCAGGGCCAAACACAAATTTTGCCCCCCAATCCCCAAAATTTGCATCCAAAACAAAAAGAAATCATGTCCTAAAGGACCTCCATAGTACGACTCTACTGCGCATGCGCAGTGACGCAGTCGTCCCGAAATTGGCGCCAAATATCATTCTCTGTTTGGCCCTTCATCAGTCAACATCTCACTGATCTTTGTGCTTGTAAATCTCAGTTTAAAGGATGCCAGACACGTAATTCTTGGAGAAAATGTGATTCTAAGGAGGATAGAAGGAGGAGAGGAAAAAAGAAGTGGCAAAAAATAATCAGGGCTGTACTTAAAATTTTTTGTTAAAATTATGTTAAGTTGCCTATTTTCGAGGCAAACGCCTCTTGTTGTCATTCTTGCTAATTGTTGCACTGCTTATTCAGTGTTTCCTCTCCCCTAACCTTCTAAAGTCCCCCCTTGCAATTCTCCCATGCTTTTGGCATATTTTTGAGAAGTTTCATTTCTAAAATTTCCCTGGGAGAGTTGCTTGGTTACAGAATGTTTTCTGTTATTTTCCCCATAGTTACGTTTTCACCCATGGGTGTATAACGTTTGTGTTCTGCATCTTCCATCTGATGTTCTGCAGATTCTCCCCTGGGAGTCTCTGTTTTGCATCAGATAGAGTGTAATTGAGGACTGATTCCGGGCCAGTTTTGTCAGTGCCTGGAGTCATGTTTTCTTCTGTGTTTACACTGTTTGTTTTCATTGGCAACAGCCTTTTTTGAGGGGGGCTGTTTGCCTTTGAGGTAGTTTATCTCATTATAAGATACATTTATATTATCCGAAAGTGTCTCATTAATTATTTTATATAATTTTAAAATTTTTGACCACACTTTGCCATCGGATCCATCGGGGCTCAACGTTACTTTTCAGCAACTTGGGCTTCTCTGAAAAAATATTTTTTCAAAATTATTTTGTTTTGCAATTGTTTTTTCATTTATTAATGGATCATGTTATTATGTATCTTTGTGTCAGGGGTTTTTGCGAGTAACTAGGACTTATTGTTGTTCCTTCACAATGAAAGGAACTTGTTCAAATTGTAATAGGAAGAAATCTTCCTCTGACTTTCATGATTATTGCATAAATTGTAGTCAGTGTTCTCGCATTAATCCCTGTCCTGTATGTGAACATTGGGATGAGAAACATTGGAAACGTGTGTCACGATATGTTGTTTCTGGAGAAAGAGCGATGCCGGCTCTTTCTCCACAAGGTCACTCTACTCTCTCAGTTTCTATTTCAGAGGAACCAGAACAGGGTGATGTTTCCATGTTATCTTCTTCAAGTGTGCGTCCGTCGTCACAATTAAATACAGAGCTAGCGGCAAAAGTGCTCATGGAAATTAGACTAATGTCGTCCGCTAGCTCGCCCGGTGTAGCGTCCATTCACCGAATGGTTCGGCAGCCGGGTTCGTCCGATGCGGTCCAAGAGGAAATTTTGGGTGATGCGAGCACTATAAAAATAATAGATGCACACCCAGTGACGGCGGATAGTGAACGAGAACGGAGGAAGCCTTTTAGTCCGGTTCCTAGCTCGTCCAGGTCCAGCCGGGCCGCGAGCGAGAGAGGCCCCTCTCTCGTACAACAACATCTGGGACCAGATGTTGTGGTACAAAATGTGTCTTTAGCGGAGCATACGTCCGTCGCTCGGGACGCTCCGTTGTATAAGCAGTCCGCAGAGACTGTTAAGGCTTCCTCTTCTCGCCGGCGCACACGACCGCACCTTGGCTGCGTGACCTCCGATATCTTGCCAGCTTCGCCGAGGAAGGATTATTCGGCGACCAGGTCACACCATCCGGCAGCCAGGGACTCGAGACCGATGGACTCCGGACGTTCGCATAGGAAAAGTATGCGGGAGCCATCCGATGCGGAGCTGCCCTCGGCAAAGCAGCGAAAGACCGCTCCTCCGCAGGTCTCGACGTCGGACATTCTAGTGCAGATAGCACAGCTTATCGCAGCATCCCAGCAGCCGACAGAGACGGTGTCGGATCGAGAATTATCCGACGGCGCTGGGTCGGTACGCTCCGCCGAAGCATCGGGGGCGGACGACCGGGAACATCGGGAGGTCCGACCGGATGGTGAAAGGGATACGGATGAATTGGAGCTATCCCTTTCGGAACAACACAAAGCTGCCGTAGACTTCATCCGGCACTTTCTTCCTCAAGTTGTTCCGTCGGGCCAGACTGCTGCGCTTCCGGACAGGAGAATTATAGCGTCATTGGACTCTGATTTTTTCGAGCGGTTCAGGGACATCGCTCCCGAGTTTCCGTCGCAGTCCAATAATGTTGCAAGAACATTTGAATTATTGAACGACGCTATTTTTAAACTTGCTTCCAGGACAGGGAAAGCAGGCTTCTTGTCCGCAAATACTCTCAACCTGCCTTTCATTAATGCAAGGAATAAATTCGACACGGCAGGTCAGGGTATACCGAGAGTTCCTCTGCGTATGGACGACGAGGCGGAAGACTTAGAGCTATCATTACCGTCGTCAGCTTCTATTCCAACCGCAGTGTTGGAAACAGCTATTGCGTCTAACAGAGCCAATTTAGATGCCTTATCTTACGCAGATCACCTTACGAAGGCGTTATCACTGCGTCTTCAAGGGGAAGAGTTTCAGGATATACAATCCTCCTTAAGACTTCTTTCAAGGGCAGTAGCTTATTCCACGTGTAACTCCGCCCTTTCAGTGGCTAATCTGGAGTTGGTTAGACGTGACGCAGCCCTGTCTACATCCACACTAGTGGATTCTAAGGTGAAGAACTCTCTTAGAGTCGCTTCGGTCTCAGGAGATCTTCTCTTTGACGGCAAGCTTTCCGCTATTTATGATAATATTAAAAAGAAAGCTAGTGATTCTCTGTTGTTTAGATCCGCTCCTAAAAGGTCGGATTCAGCAGACACGAATAAGGCGGGCACTTCTGGGTCTTATCCGCCCAAGAGAGGTTCCTATAGAGGTTCCGGTGCGTCCTCTAGCTCTTATTCGAGAGACCGTCAGGATAGCGACTCTCGTTCGGGACGTCCTTCAGGCCGGGACAATCGGTCGGACGCCCCGAGGTCGACGAGGCGAGGTGCGGGTCGTGGAAGACGTGGTTTCTCCTACCGCAGGCCTCGCAGATCCAGGAGGTGATGGCTCAAACCTCTATCGCGTTCCGGTTGGCGGAAGGTTGTCGAGTTTTTCTCAAGAGTGGGCGTCGATTACGGACGACCCTTGGGTGAGAGGAGTGACTTCGGAAGGTCTAAAGATATCCTTCAAACGAAAGCCTCCATTAACTCGAAGTCCAAAGTGGACTCATCTTCCGTCAAACCCTCAGAAAAGAGACGCTCTGCTATCAGAGGTGCAGTCTCTTTTAATGAAGAACGCGGTAGAGGTCGTAGAAAACCAGGAATCGCTGGGATTCTACAGCCATCTGTTTCTGGTTCCGAAACCAGACGGCTCGTTCCGTCCAGTCATAGATTTGAGCTGGATAAACAAGCTGATCATCGCTCCGAAGTTTTATATGGAGACGATTCGATCGGTCAGAGCGAGTATTCGGGTGAACGATTATGCAACGAGCATAGATCTCAAAGATGCGTACTTTCACGTCATGGTACATCCGACATTCCGAAAGTATCTACGCTTCGCAGTCCTAGGAGTGGTGTATCAGTTCCGGGCCATGTGCTTCGGATTGAATCTAGCACCCTGGGCTTTCACTCGAGTAATGAACTCGGTAATGATTTACTTCCGAGCTCATTCGTCTGCGGTAACGTCGGCCTACCTGGACGACATTCTTCAGAGGTACGGCAACGAGTTAACGCTTCAGAACGATGTTCAGAATCTTCTTCTATTGCTCCGACGTCTCGGTTTCATAGTAAACGAGGAGAAGTCGGATCTGGTGCCGTCCAAGTCATTCACTCATCTGGGAATGAGCTTCGAGACGCACAACAATCTCGTTCGTCTGCCGTTAACCAGAGCGAAATTAGTCAGTTGTTACGCTCGCTATTGTCTAAATACAGACAAAGTCACAGCGAGAGAATTTATGAGACTGATAGGTCTGTGCGGAGCCGCTGCGGATCTCATTCCGATGGGACGGCTACGCACACGGCCTCTTCAAATTTTCTTGACTCAGAATTGGAGTGTGAAAATTCATTCGCTCGATGTAGACGTTCTCTTGTCAGATCAAGTGAAACAAGAGATTCAGACTTGGGCAAACATTCAGTGGTTAACTCAAGGAGTTCCGCTGCAGTTGCCGGATCCGAGTTTTACCATTATGACGGATGCCAGTCAAACAGGTTGGGGTGCATCATTAATCCCAACGGATTCGAGATGCCAGGGTCTTTGGGATCCGCAATTCCTGTGCAAGCACATAAACATCAAGGAAATGATGTCAATTTGGCTTGCGTTACGTCACTGGATGGACATTATTCACGATGCTCATGTCCAAATCCTATCCGACAATACGACAGTAGTGGCGTATATACGGAATCAGGGAGGCACTCATTCAGTTCCGTTGTTCAATCTAACGGAAAGAATCCTTCTGTTTGCGTTGGAACATCACGTTCTTCTTTCGGTCCGTCACATACCGGGTCGTCTGAATGTGCTAGCAGACTCCCTTTCTCGAAAGGGTCGCTTGTTGCCGTCGGAGTGGACTCTCAACAAACAAGTATTCAATCAGATTTGCTACCAATGGGAACGGCCAATGATAGACTTATTTGCGACACATCTCAACAATCAGTTGCAGACGTATGTGTCCCCGTGTCCGGATCCAAGAGCATTTGCTGTAGACGCTCTATCGATCCCTTGGGACGGAATGATAGGATATGCGTATCCTCCAGCGCCGTTAATTCAACAAGTATTGCTAAAGATAAAACAATCTCAATGCAAGATTCTGTTGGTAGCATCTCTGTCGCCACAGAGACCGTGGATAAATCTACTCAGGTGTCTGTTGTGGGACCTACCGCGGAAGCTCCCTCCACGAGAGGATCTTCTTTGGCAGGGGAAATCGCGCCAACTGCATCACAACCCGCAAGGTCTCAACCTTCACGTTTTTCCGTTGTGCGGTCCTTCTTGCATGGCAAGCACTTTACAGGACGAGCAGTGGACGCGATTTCTAACTGTAGGAGGACCTCCTCTTCGCTAAATTATGCGGCTAAGTGGAAGGTTTTCCGTCGTTGGTGTAGGGATCATTCTGTTGATATATTTGATCCCTCTATACCAGACATTGCTAACTTTCTAGTATACTTGTTTGACGAAATCAAACTGCAACCGGTTACTATAAAGGGTTATAGATCTATGTTATCTGATACCTATGCACATCATGATAGTTTACAAATTGGATCTAATGTCTCTTTATCGAAATTGGTTAGAAACTTTTCGATAAATAGACCCAGAACTCTTAGATTAATTCCTAAGTGGAATTTAGCTTGGGTTCTCCTTAAATTGAAGGAAAAGCCATTTGAACCTCTTGGGACAGTAGATTTCAAATTCTTATCTTATAAGACAGCTTTTCTCTTAGCTTTCTCTTCTGCCAGAAGAGTCAGTGAGCTTCATGCACTATCGGTGGATGATTCTCATTATCGTAGTGTTGGGAACACTATCACCTTCACTACTAACGTCGGTTTTTTAGCTAAGAATCAGGCTCCTAATAAATATCCGGAACCTATTGTTATTAAGGCTCTTCCGTCTTCAGACGGGCGTAGGCCTTTACTCTGTCCTGTTAGAGCACTACGTATCTATAAACAGAGATCTCAGTTCATCAGAAAGGGACGGAAACGTTTCTTTCTGTCTTTGATGCCTAATAGAAAGGACATTTCAGTCCATTCTATTGCTAGATGGATTCAGTTAACTATCCGTACTGCGTATGAAGATTTATCTTCTTCTCAGCAGTCTGTGCTTAAGATTTCTGCTCATGAAGTAAGAGCTCTTTCTACTTCCTGGGCTTATGCTAATAGTGTTGCTATTACAGATTTAATGAAGGCTGCTTATTGGTCTCAGCCATCCACATTTACTAATTTTTATCTCAGAAATATTGAGTCCATTTCTGGAGACCTGCATTGTTTAGGTCCGTTATCTGTTGCTCAGAATGTCGTCCACTAAACAGTTGCAACTATAGTTATGCAGGCTTTCTGTTCCGGCAGTGACTCCGTCCGGCTGCCCTCTTCGCTCTGGGCTATTTGACCCAGGGCAAGGGGAAGGGGGGGGGCGGGTGTTCCCTTAGGTCACCTGCTTTATAGTGAAAAGCAAGGGAATGCCTCCTCCAAGACAGTATTTCTGAGTCGCTTCCGGGATGGTTTTAAAGTGTAATATTAATGTTTAATTTCATTCATGTCTTATTTTTAAAGTGTAGCTCGGTGTGAAGCATTTGTATATGTCAAGTGTCAAACGGGCTTTAATATACAATACTCGGACACTTTTAAATGATTATAAAGAGTCTCAATTCTCTGGACTACTTTATTTATTGGCTTGTTTTAATAATAATTAGTATAAAGGTTATACTGGATATTAATAGAGAACATGAATGTTATTGTGCTCAATTATTAAGGGTAGTGTATCTTTCTAATTTAAATATTAAATAAGAAAGATACATGTAAAGCCTAATACTCCTTTTCTCCTTAAGGGGTTATCTCTTTATTTTATAATTGAGCTTATTGGATTTTCCTCTATGTCCTAGGCCCTCCAGCCTGTTTACTATTCAGCTAAGTCTGGGTCATTGGTACAGTATAAAAATGTTAAAAAATTTATAGTAATTTATATATTTTTTATACTTACCAATGACCCAGACGGGGATGGCCCTCCCTGAGTTGGGAACTCTTGCCTCCCCGCTGAGTACATAGCGCTGACCAGGCACTGCCAGTAAGAATGATATTTGGCGCCAATTTCGGGACGACTGCGTCACTGCGCATGCGCAGTAGAGTCGTACTATGGAGGTCCTTTAGGACATGATTTCTTTTTGTTTTGGATGCAAATTTTGGGGATTGGGGGGCAAAATTTGTGTTTGGCCCTGGTTTTTGTGGAGTTAGCACCAGCTAAGTCTGGGTCATTGGTAAGTATAAAAAATATATAAATTACTATAAATTTTTTAACATTCCCAATTATCACAATTCTTGTCTTATTTCATAATCCTTTCAAAAACATTGAACATTATCCTTTTCATCAAACTCGGCACACAATTTAAGCTACAGTGTCATTTACACTTTCATTTTTTAACTGGTTGAGTGCTAGAAGCCACAATCAGGTCTTTCAAAAAAAAAATGAGGGTACCAGTGCAAACGCCAACATTTTCCTTGCCCATGTTTTCGTATTCAGTCAAACATAAATAATAGTTTGTTTATACAAATTTGTTCTCTTACAAATTATAATGAAACCAGTTTTAACTATATTTGATGCACAAATTCAGACCACCAAAAATAATGTAGCCCACAACCAGTTAAATAAATATTTATTTTGTACATACAATACTGTATCAATGTATACGACATATAGCATCACAAATCGTGATGCGATACCACTAAAATCACACCCTATGATAGTTTATACATTTTGAATTAAATATGACGATTGCAGGACGAAAAATCAAATGTGCCACTGCCTGATGATCAACATATTAATTTTGTTTAGCCTTAACTGAGTTACTAACCCTGCGCACTGTACAGCCTCAATTCAGAAAATAAGCAGACTATCATCTGCAAAATGAGGTCCCCAGAGGGTGAATTTAGTGGTAGTGCACAGCAGGGTAGCATCACTAAATTTACTCCCTGTGAACCTCAATCTGAATCAGAGTCTCAAAACTAAACAGAAAGAAGTACCCAGAGGATAAATTGGCCCACTGTATGAGATAGCATCGTCAAATTAACCCTCTGGGGACCTCATTCTGCAAATGTCAGACTGCTTTTTTTCAGGCCTGTACAGCCTTAGTGTGAATCTCATCTACATCAACTCTTTATCAAACCTAATAGCCAAAAACAATAATATTCTCAAAAAAGCATTTAACTACTTGCATGCTGCTGGCGGATATTTCTGCCAAGGACAGAATTTCTTTTGCCACTGAAGTTGCCACTATAATGTGGACACATTTTATCAAATTTTCTCCCTGTAAATTGAATGGATTTTTCCACCAATGATTTCTTGAGTGAAATTGTTTTAATTTTTCATCCAATCTAGTCATGGCTGCTTCAGAGAAAATATTCAGCAGATTAACCCTTTACCCAACGTAACGGCCAAAACCAGCCAGCGCTATTCTCAAAAATCGCCAATTAATTTTCATTATTTTTTTCATTTTTTGTCTCAAAAACATAGGTTATGACCCCTCATTGGAACGAGCTCGTCGAGCTCGTTCCAATGAGGGGTCATAACCTATGTTTTTGAGACAAAAAATGAAAAAAATTAGTTATTCAAGAATTTTTTTGGCAAGTGTCGTCTGCTTTTCATGTTAGGTAAAGGGTTAAGAGTTAAACTGAGCTTATCACCCCTCATTGGAATAGATTGTGGAAAGGGTTTCTTCTTAGTGAATTAAAAAAAATGAAAACAGCTCTTCCATTAACCCTTCACAGAACATAAAGGCCCAAACCGGCCAGCGTTATTCTCAAAAATCGAAAACCAATTAATTTTCACTTAATATTTTTTCATTTTTTGTCTCGAAAACATAAACATAGGTTATGAGCCCTCATTGGAACGAGCTCGTTCCAATGAGGAGTCATAACCTATGTTTTTGAGACAAAAAGTGAACAAAATTAGTTATTCAAGAATTTTTTTGCAAGTGTCATCTGCTTTTCATGTTAGGTAATGGGTTAATAGCTTATAATAGATCATGAAGTAAACTCCTGCTAATTAAATAAAAAATCTTGCAATATGTTGAGAAATGACCCTTACAATCACCAGGGCACGATTTAAATGGATTTGCTAAGCTATTTTTTAATCCATTTTTAAGTATAGCTAATCAATTTCAAATGACAACAACAAACATAATAGGATAAGGAAATGCTAATCAAAATTTATCTAATTTATCCAATTTACTAAACTGCTATTCAATTTTTTAAAATTAACTCGACCCCTGACAATCACCAAATTCCCCTTGTTTATAGACCTTCTTGGCCTCAGCATATCCAGTACAAGCATTTAATCTTTTATGTCTTGTTTGACACAGCTCCATGAGCTAAGTCAAACAGGATATGATAGAAAAAATGCTTAGTTTATCTTTAGAATACAGGAAAGTGGCCACTTCCCTGATAATAGAATTCTCCTGTTAACTGAATAATTTTGACTAGCCAAGTTTGCCATTCAGTTAACCCCTTACCTGATGAATCGTCTGCATCCGACCATGTAATTTACAAAATGAGCCATAGGAAAACACTTATTTTTCAGAAAACTTTAACCATCTCATACCATGTGACCCCTCTTTGGAACAAGCTCATTGAGCTCATTCCAATGAAAGGTCACATGTTATGGTTTTGTTGAATTTGTTTTGAAAAATCTGAAAAAATAATATTTAAAATAATAAATTTTGACATTGTTAGCATTGGGTTAATTAAGCAGGGTTGCACTGTACCAGAGGCTGTGTGGCCTTGACAGGTTCCATTTGACAATAGAGATACTAGCATTGTTAAACTCTATACTGAATTGCAAGTACTGCACATTTTCACTTTAACAGACAGCAAGAGATATGTTAAAACAAAAAGAGCTGTGTCGATAAAATCTGGTGTGTTTGTTAGCCTGGATTTAAGCAATCTGTCACTTGCAAAATGAGATCCCTAGATTGTGAATTTGCTGATGCTCTCCCATACAGTGGGCTAGAATCCCCCAATTTATCCTCTGGCTACCTCTTTATGCTGTGCAGGGTAGCATCACCAAATTCACCCTAATGGGACCCCATTCTGCAGATGGCAGTCTGCTTATTTCCAGGCCTGTAAATTGTATTGTCATTTTTGACAGTTGTCAACATTGCATAAAATTCATGCAAGAATCAGAATTCATTCTCGTAAATGATTCTCACAAGGAAAACAATGAAAATCAATTTTGATTTTTCAAATTGTTACTTCGATTCTTGTCATATACATTTTAAAGGTGTCCTAAATGGCCTGAAAATGGTAATTATTTCCTGCTTCCTCATAATATGGAAAGACTTTGACTTTACAGTGGTGCCTTGGGAAGTCTTGGCTGTCTATATAGCTATATACAGGGTTCGCATGCAGGTCCTGGAACCTTGAAAGTCCTGGAATTTGGTGGTTTTAAATTCCAGGCCTGGAAGTCATGAAAAATGAACGTTTTATTAGGCTGGTCCTTGAAAGTCCTGGAAAACCGAGGCATATTTTTAGGGGCGCCATCGAACGTGCACCAATTCACCGCTTGCTTTTTTGTTTCCGGTTGCGTGTTGTCGTATTTTTGTGTGCATTTTGGAAAACAATTGTATTGTGTTTGCTTGAGAAGTCTTTCAGTTTGATATAGTTAAAACTAGAAGTCCTGTCACGAATAGTGTGTTTATCTAGGCTTAATTGCGCGTTGGAATTGCGCGCAATTCCCATATCGAATGGCATCCAAAGCACAGCAGGTTCTCCTGGTTACTCATAGCAAATACATGCAGTGTTTCTGCCAATGGAACCCGTCCATTGGCTGAAACATTGCCTGTGCACAGGCCATATGTACAGAATATGATAGCTTTAATTGGGTCATAATGCACACATTAACGCGCATATCAACGTGCTATTTGTGCGCATTTCATGACAGGACTTCTAGTTTTAACTGTATTAAAATACCGGGAAAGTGTGTATTTCAAGAAAAATGTACCGATAAGAAGGAATATAAATTTGGATTATGAGTGATTCGAAAGACAAACATAGGGCAAAATGTTGAGCATGTGCAAAGTCGTTCGACGAAGAAATATGGGCGAGTCGGCACTGACTAGCCACATGTGTGGTAAATATATCGCATATTTTTTGTTGTTACAGATAAAAATGTTGGTCATGGAAATTCGCACTTTTGGTCCTTGAAAGTCCTGGAAAAGTCCTTGAATTTCAATCTTGATTTGGGGTACGAACCCTGTATATAGGTAGCCAAGACTTCACTAAAAACCACTGCCATCTCACTGTATCTTCCATCAACAAGACCGCCAGAATCTGTACATTGGACATGTATTCTTCATGTACATGTAGGATAAGAATCACACCAAAATTGTAACCAGGCCTTTTAAGAGTTAAACTCTGGTAAATATATAAATGAAAGTTTTTTTTTTTAATTACGGAATAATACTGGATGCACTTACAAGTTTATAACATACTCTCAAATTCTAAATACTTTAATCCTTTACTAAATAAAGCGCCCAAAAATGGCCAGAAAATTAACCAGAATAAGCCTGTCACACCCTAAAATACCTCGGAAATGCTCAATAAAACCACACAACTATGGATATCATTATCATATCGTAAGTTCTTATAATATCCGTATTTGTCTTCGACAAATGTGAAATTTAATTTATTTTTTAAAAATACTGTGTTAGGTAAAGGGTGAAGTACTAAAAATTGGTTCGCACAGGAGTTTACAAGAATCAAAACTGATTCTCAAAAATCGAGACTAATTTTGAGACCTGTACAGTCTAAACCCAGTACCCTCTAGTTGCATATAGATAGCTTTGAATACCACTTTACTTCTTACCATACAACTGGCTGATTTATTTATTAGGGTTTAATGACACTTTAACAGCCAAGTTATATCCTGTCGGTGACAGTTTTATGGGTGGAGGAAGCCGGAGAGAACCACCAAGCAATGATGAGCAGCTGCTAGTTCCCCAACATCAAAACTATGCTCTGCAGCTCAGGCAGGGTTAGATTAGTTGAAGACATGCGCACCATCGACATGCAGTATGCTTTAGTACATGGTGATATCGTTCCCCATGTGGACAATCGGGAAGTACCTTGCCCAATGACACAACATGTGAGTCCAAATCGATTGCTCTGACGGTCGCCCATCCAAGGACTAACCGGGCTCGACATGTGATCTGACAAGAACCGGTTACCAAAATGTCACCTCGCCCCCTACAACTGGTTGAAACTGGGTGATTGATTATCTTATGGAGAAGAAAACCTTGATGGATTGAACAAAATTATTTCCATAAAGAAAATATCAAATTTGATTCCGTTGTCAAGGGTAATAAAATTAATTAGTTTGGGCAACTCCACAAATAGTTCGCAACCTGTGATGGGATTTAGCAGGGTACTGAGGCTGTTTGAAAATACTTGAATACCCGGGAATTTGAAAATCATATACTATTCAAAGTTTGCTAAGCACCAAGTATATCCAACTACCTGTTTTACGTTTTAGTTGAAATATTGTAATGAAAAGTGTATATAATTTTTATTTAATTATATCTTTAATGATTTAAGTACAGAAATTAAGATTTTATTTGTGTTTGACATTATTTTTTAGCTTTTGAATATGATAACCATGGAAAATGTATATTATTGGTAAAAGAGGAAATTTTTCATTTGCCAAAAAGTTGACAGAGCGAACCGGTATGGGCTCAGTATCGAGTGTGAGACCCATTACTTTTAATTACAGCTTGACAACACCTCATGCTCTCAATCAGGTTCCTGGTCGTCCTTTGTGGGATGCTGTTCCATTCTTGGACCAGCATGGCACCAAGCTCCTGGACACTTCTTGGCTGGACTGGATGAGCTGAAATTTCAAACTGCAACTCATTCCAGACATGTTTGATTGGATTGAGGTCAGGGAATCTTGCTGGCCAGTCCATACGCTCAAACCCCTCCCCCTATGTCGGTACTCCCCGACAGCATGGGCAACATGAGGACGGGTATTATTGTCCCATCAGAATGGATCTATCACCCACTGCACCTGCATACAATCTGACGTGGACATCCAAGATCTCATCAATATACTGCTGTGCAGTCAATGTACCATGTTCAAGAACACAGAGCTCTGTACGTTCATCCCTACTGATGCCGCCCCAGACCATGATTGACCCTCCACCATAGCGGTCATGCTCAGCAATGTTGGCTGCATGGAATCGCTCCCCTGGTCTTCTCCATACCCTAGAATGCCTATATGTGTGGTCAAGGCAGTACCTTGACTCATCTGTGAAAAGGGCAGGTCACCAATCTTCTCTGGTCCATCCAATGTGGTCTATGGCCCATTCATATCGTGCCTGGCAGTGGTTCTGGGACAGCAGAATGCGACTTCATGGTCTTCTCGATTGGATAGTCTGCGTGGAAACGTTTACCCTGGATGCATTCTGAAGGTCACTGCAAAGCTGGGTTGCTGTGGCAAAGCAGTTCCTGCGGGCCTGAATGATCAAAAACCGGTCTTCAGCTGCAGATGTTGCCCTGTCTCTGCCACCACCTTGTCGTCTTACTGGTGTGCCATACTGCTGAAATCTTGCCCAGGCTCTAGTGATCACCGTATAGTGCACACCAAGGGCTTCACCAATATGACGATGGGTAGCCCCTTGCTCCACCATCCCTACAGCCCACCACATTTCTGCTTCAGACAAATGTCTTCTTACATTTGCATTTGCTATATTCAATCATTCAATCACAAGGGTTTGTGTTGAAATGAAGATTGAATACCCTACACATGTCATGTACATGTAGACAGTACACAAAAACATCATGAAAATCAAGGGGTGCATGCTTTCCATGACTGTCACAAAAAGTCTGCCTGTCCAGAGAGCTAATGTAAACACTGGGGACCATCTCAATACATTCCTCAATCATATCCATCAGAAATATCGCAAATATGTCACAAGCAAATTTCACAATGATGTGTCAAATATTTGGTGCTTAGCAAACTTTGAGTAGTATATTTATTTGATCTGGAAAAATCTAAAAAAAACACTCCCCCTCACAGTTTGGGTGAATACTTTTTAAATGCATTCAAAAACGAATGAAAAAGTTTTGAAATTTTATGAAGATGAATACAAATACACCAGTTTTCAAATGTATTTGAATATGAACACTTTGAAATGCATTCATGAATACATTTTTGAATGCTTGAATACTTTTTGAAATTTAAAATGCTTTGTCAGAAAATTGGAATTAATACATGCGAGAAACTCCACCTCATTGTTGTGATAGTAATTCGTTTACTCTCCATGTACTTTACATTGCAACCTGTTGAGAGTGGGTTTGCTCTAAACACTCACACATAGAAGTTCCCATTTGAACAATAATAATAAAGTGTCAATATCGCTTTGATGATGCATAGGAACATGCATTCTTTAATTTTTGAGGCGAGCTGCTGCTTTTGCGTGCCATCACACCTACAATTTTTACTTTTTGCAAGTATAGAACAGCTCACATCAGGTCCATCTATTGATCAATTAACCTTACCTAATGAATCCTCTGCATCTTCCATGTAATATACAAATTGTGGAGTAGAAAAGTTTTTTAAAAAATTCAACAAATTCAGTTTCATCGAGTAGGGCTGCACGGTATTCGAAGCTGAATACCTGTTTCGGTGTTCAAAAAAATACTGCGGTATACCGGTATATCAAAATACTGTTCAAATACGTACCATAATCGGGACTTGAGCCATCACAAATGGAACATATCAGCATGCCTTGATGATACAGTTCGAATAATCCTTTACCCAACACAGATGATCTCAAAATTTATTTTTTTAAATATTAGTTTATCGGATTTTTCAGAAAGATTCAACAAAACCATATCACGTGACTCCTCATTGAAACGAGCTCATTGAGCTCATTCCAATGAGGGGGTCACATGATATGGTTTTGTTGAAATGCTTTGAAAAATAATATTTTTCACCTACAGAATTTGTGTTTTACCTGGTCAGATGTGGCTAATTCGTTAGGTACAGGGATAATATTATTCCTTTGGGACTACAGTTAAAAAACTAAAGACATCTTGAAAATTAAATTGTGGCTAAATAAATAATGACGATAAACTGATATTTTTGCAATTATACTGGTATTCACCCGATACTGGTTTGAATACCGCTATGTATCCGTTTATTGATATACAGTGCAGCCCTATCATCGAGCCCATTCCAATGAGGGGTCACAAGATTTGGTTTTGTTATTATTTTAAGAATTGGGGGAAAAAAATTAAAATAACAAATTTGATCCCTTGTGTTTTTTGTAAAGGAATAAAATCTGTTTGTGAGAAATTTGTCAAATAATACAATGTGTGCACAAAACATTGGCAAAGAATGTCGCAACTTAATCCCCCCCCCCCCCCAAACCAACACCCCCACCCCCAACCAACACCCCCCTACTCACACACACACCTCACCTCCCTCAGCCTCCCAAGATGATATCAAGTTAACATGCTAACTGTTCCCAAACTATGACTTTTGATGGAGGGAAAGTTGTTTTTTGTCACTAATTAATAAAGTGAGTTGTAAATATTCAATTTGCATTACAGCAAAAAATATTATTCATTTACACAGGCATCAAAGTATATACTTTAGGACTGATCGGCAGGTGCAAAGCATCCGAAAATTGAAAACCTTTGAGAAATTTTGTTGTTAACTGGTAGAGTGCTGGAAGCCCATATTTGGGCTTTATTCTTAAGTGCAGGTGGTACAACTTAATGGTTTCATATTTGTGGATGTTCTTCATATTATTTTTGAATTAAAATTATTTAGTCTGGGAGTATTTGACCTGTTACAATTTATGGGAGAGTGCAAGTAGTCACTCTCCCATAAATTGTAACAAGGCAAAGAGACATGAACAAATATGGATGACCAAAAATAATTTAGCACTCTACCAGTTAAGCATATAGATTATTTAAAGTAAAACCTAGTGCTTCATTAACTAAATTTTTTGATGATTATTCGTATAATTAATGTTTGGAATCTAATATTATTGCGTCGTGCGTGGAAATATTGCCCACCTGTGGAAAGTGACCAGTCCACGGTGATCGCACTGTATGTGACCAGTGAGCATTATGGCAATCCAGTTGTATAGAAATCAGTAAAAACATACCTTGTCTGTGTTCAGTCTTTTGATTGTGAGGCAAGATGTCACACTTGTGTGACGTTGCACCTGTAATTTTTACTTTTTTGCGAGTAGACAACAATGCACCTCAGTTCCACCTCGAGATTGATTAACCCTTACCTATAAAATCGACTGCATCTGGCATTTAATATACAAATTTGCAACGAGCTCAATGATATAAGGAGGTCACATGATATGGTTTTGTTAACAATTCAACAAAACCATATTATGTGACCCCCTTATATCATTGAGCTCGTTTGAGCAAGGGGGCTGGGGGTCACATGATATGTTTTTGTTTTTCACGTTTTAAGAATTGAGCGAAGAAAATTAACGTCACAAATTTTGATACCATGTGTTTTCTGTAAAGGGTTAAATCTGTTTGTAGGGAAACAGGCCAAATAATACAATGCATGCACAAAAACGAGAACATATACACCATGAATTATAAGCTGGAGCATTTCAAGACTTTGAACTAATCAGACTTCACTTTCCAAGAATTAGTACATGAACAACATAATTTGGCAAATTTCAGAAATGCTACTCACTGTTGTTTCGCTATCGCATTCCATGGAGAATCATCTGATTGGCTTACAATTGCTCCATTGAAGTTGCAGTTCATGTATTATGCCGAACTGAAATAAATTTTATTATTGCTGTGAAAAACTTACTTAAAAAATCTGGTAATAGTTTGGGAATTCCTACTTACTGAACACCAGTGGAGTGAACGGTGTGCAGATGTTCATTGATGTTTTTCCTCAAAGCATTTTACTGATGCAGAAAATCAACTATAGCAGGCCTCACTTCAAATGGTAACATGCAGTATACAGTGGAACTCCCATTTTCAAAATTAACAGACTGAAAGATTTAGCCTCCCCGCGGGAACCCCGGGAAGTGACGCAGTACCTGTTCACTGCGGTAAACATGCTCTGTTTTACTGGTAAAATATGACCCAGTCACCAATGCTTGGGAGGTGCAAACCCTTTCTATAATGGGCAACAGGCTTATTAACGCTCACCCCTGGTCTTGAGTTGATACTCATGTTATGGTCATGATGAGCCATTATGCAAAAATATGTGACCTTAAACACCAATAAATAAATAAATATGAAAGATTTAGCCAGTGAAAAATCTGGATAACCCTTTATCCAACGAATCGCCCGCATCCGCCCGCGTAATATGCAAATTCAGCAGTTGAAAAAATATTATATTTTTATACTGTACCAATGACCCAGACTTAGCTGGTGCTAACTCTAACAAAACCAGGGCCAAACACAAATTTTGCCCCCCCAATCCCCAAAATTTACATCCAAAACAAAAAGAAATCATGTCCTAAAGGACCTCCATACTACGCCTCTACTGCGCATGCGCAGTGACGCAGACGTCCCGAAATTGGCGCCAATTATCATTCTCTGTTTGGCCCTTCATCAGTCAACATCTCACTGATCTTTGTGCTTGCAAATCTCAGTTTAAAGGATGCCAGACATGTAATTTTTGGAGAAAATGTGATTCTAAGGAGGATAGAAGGAGGAGAGGAAAAAGAAGTGACAAAAAATAATCAGGGCTGTACTTGAAATTTTTTGATGAAATTATGTTAAGTTGCCTATTTTCGAGGCATGGGCCTCTTGTCATTCTTGCTAATTGTTGCACTGCTTATTCAGTGTTTCCTCTCCCCTAGCCTTCTAAAGTCCCCCCTTGCAATTCTCCCATGCTTTTGGCATATTTTTGAGAAATTTCATTTCTAAAATTTCCTGGGAGAGTTGCTTGGTTACAGAATGTTTTCTGTTATTTTCCAGATAGTTACGTTTTCACCCAGGGGTGTATAACGTTTGTGTTCTGCATCTTCCATCTGATGTTCTGCAGATTCTCCCCTGGGAGTCTCTGTTTTGCATCAGATAGAGTGTAATTGATGACTGATTCCGGGCCAGTTTTTTCAGTGCCTGGAGTCGTGTTTTCTGGTGTTTTTACACTGTTTGTTTTCATTGGCAACAGCCTTTTTTGAGGGGGGCTGTTTGCCTTTGCTGTAGTTTATCTCACTATAAGATACATTTATATTATCTGTAAGTGTCTCATTAATTATTTTATATAAATTTAAAATTTTTGACCACACTTTGCCATTGGATCCATCGGGGCTCAACGTTACTTTTCAGCAACTTGGGCTTCGCTGAAAAAATATTTTTTCAAAATTATTTTGTTTTGCAATTGTTTTTTCATTTATTAATGGATCATGTTGTTATGTATCTTTGTGTCAGGGGTTTTTGCAAGTAACTAGGACTTATTGTTGTTCTTTCACAATGAAGGGACGTTGTTCAAATTGTAATAGGAAGAAATCTTCCTCTGACTTTCATGATCATTGTATTAATTGTAGTCAGTGTTCTCGCATTAATCCCTGTCCTATATGTGAACATTGGGATGAGAAACATTGGAAACGTGTGTCACGATTTGTTGTTTCTGGAGAAAGAGCGATGCCGGCTCTTTCTCCGCAAGGTCACTCTACTCTCTCAGTTTCTATTTCAGAGGAACCAGAACAGGGGGATGTTTCCATGTTATCTTCTTCAAGTGTGCGTCCGTCGTCACAAATGAATTCAGAGCTAGCGGCAAAAGTGTTCATGGAGATTAGACAAATGTCGTCCGCTAGCTCGCCCGGTGTAGCGTCCATTCACTGAATGGTTCGGCAGCCGGGTTCGTCCGATGCGGTCCAAGAGGAAATTTTGGGTGATGCGAGCACTATAAACATAATAGATGCACACCCAGTGACGACGGATAGTAAGCGAGAATGGAGGAAGCCTTTGAGTCCGGTTCCTAGCTCGTCCAGCTTATTCCACGTGTAACTCCGCCCTTTCAGTGGCAAATCTGGAGTTGGTTAGACGTGACGCAGCCCTAGCTACATCCACACTAGTGGATTCTAAGGTGAAGAACTCTCTTAGAGTCGCTTTGGTCTCAGGAGAATTTCTCTTTGACGGCAAGCTTTCCGCTATTTATGATAAAATTACAAAGAAAGCTAAGGATTCTCTGTTGTTCAAATCTGCTCCTAAGAAGTCGGATACATCAGACACGAATAAGACAGGCACTTCTGGGTCTAATGCGCCCAAGAGAGGTTCCTATAGAGGTTCCGGTGCGTCCTCTTGGTCTTATTCGAGAGACCGTCAGGATAGCGACTCTCGTTCGGGACGTCCTTCAGGCCGGGACAATCGGTCGGACGCCCCGAGGTCGACGGGGCGAGGTGCGGGTCGTGGAAGACGTGGTTTCTCCTACCGCAGGCCTCGCAGGTCCAGGAGGTGATGGCTTAAACCTCTATCGCACTCCGGTTGGCAGAAGGTTGTTGAGCTTTTCACAAGAATGGGCATCGATTACGGACGACCCTTGGGTGAGAGGAGTGACTTCGGAAGGTCTAAAGATATCCTTCAAACGAAAGCCTCCATTAACTTGAAGTCCAAAGTGGACTCATCTTCCGTGAAATCCGCAGAAAAGAGACGCCCTGTTATCAGAGGTGCAGTCTCTTTTAATGAAGAACGCGGTAGAGGTCGTAGAAAACCAGGAATCTCCGGGATTCTACAGCCATCTGTTTCTGGTTCCGAAACCAGACGGCTCGTTCCGTCCAGTCATAGATTTGAGCTGGATAAACAAGCTGATCGTCGCTCCGAAGTTTTATATGGAGACAATTTGATCGGTCAGAGCGAGTATTCGGGTGAACGATTATGCAACGAGCATAGATCTCAAAGATGCGTACTTTCACGTCATGGTACATCCGACATTCCGAAAGTATCTACGCTTCGCAGTCCTAGGAGTGGTGTATCAATTCCGGGCGATGTGCTTCGGATTGAATCTAGCACCCTGGGCTTTCACTCGAGTAATGAACTCGGTATTGATCTACTTCCGAGCTCATTCGTCTGCGGTAACGTCGGCCTACCTGGACGACATTCTTCAGAGGTACGGCAACGAGTTAACGCTTCAGAACGATGTTCAGAATCTTCTTCTATTGCTCCGACGTCTCGGTTTTATTGTAAACGAGGAGAAGTCGGACCTGGTGCCGTCCAAGTCATTCACTCATCTGGGAATGAGCTTCGAGACGCACAACAATCTCGTTCGTCTGCCGTTAACCAGAGCGAAATTAGTCAGTTGTTACGCTCGCTATTGTCTGCACGCAGACAAAGTCACGGCGAGAGAATTTATGAGACTGATAGGTCTGTGCGGAGCCGCTGCGGATCTCATTCCGATGGGGCGGTTACACACACGTCCTCTTCAAATTTTCCTGACTCAGAATTGGAGTGTGAAAATTCATTCGCTCGATGTAGACGTTCTCTTGTCAGATCAAGTGAAACAAGAGATTCAGACTTGGGCAAACATTCAGTGGTTAACTCAAGGAGTTCCGCTGCAGTTGCCGGATCCGAGTTTTACCGTTATGACGGATGCCAGTCAAACAGGTTGGGGTGCATCATTAATCCCAACGGGTTCGAGATGCCAGGGTCTTTGGGATCCGCAATTCCTGTACAAGCACATAAACATCAAGGAAATGATGTCAATTTGGCTTGCGTTACGTCACTGGATGGACATTATTCACGATGCTCATGTCCAAATCCTATCCGACAATACGACAGTAGTGGCGTATATACGGAATCAGGGAGGCACTCATTCAGTTCCGTTGTTCAATCTAACGGAAAGAATCCTTCTGTTTGCGCTAGAACATCACGTTCTTCTTTCGGTCCGTCACATACCGGGTCGTCTGAATGTGCTAGCAGACTCCCTTTCACGAAAGGGTCGCTTGTTGCCGTCGGAGTGGACTCTCAACAAACAAGTATTCAATCAGATTTGCTACCAATGGGAACGGCCAATGATAAACTTATTTGCGACACATCTCAACAATCAGTTGCAGACGTATGTGTCTCCGTGTCCGGATCCAAGAGCATTTGCAGTAGACGCTCTGTCGATCCCTTGGGACGGAATGATAGGATATGCGTATCCTCCAGTGCCGTTAATTCAACAAGTATTGCTAAAGATAAAACAATCTCAATGCAAGATTCTGTTGGTAGCATCTCTGTCGCCACAGAGACCGTGGATAAATCTACTCAGGTGTCTGTTGTGGGACCTACCGCGGAAGCTTCCTCCACGGGAGGATCTTCTTTCGCAGGGGAAATCGCGCCAACTCCATCACAACCCGCAAGGTCTCAACCTTCACGTTTTTCCGTTGTGCGGTCCTTCTTGCATGGCAAGCACTTTACAGGACGAGCAGTGGACGTGATTTCTAACTGTAGGAGGACCTCCTCTTCGCTAAACTATGCGGCTAAGTGGAAGGTTTTTCGTCGTTGGTGTAGGGATCATTCTGTAGATATATTTGGTCCCTCTATACCAGACATTGCAAACTTTCTAGTATACTTGTTTGACGAAATCAAACTGCAGCCTGTTACTATAAAGGGTTATAGATCTATGTTATCTGATACCTATGCACATCATGATAGTTTACAAATTGGATCTAATGTCTCTTTATCGAAGTTGGTTAGAAACTTTTCGATAAATAGACCCAGAACTCTTAGATTAATTCCTAAGTGGAATTTAGCTTGGGTTCTTCTAAATTGAAGGAAAAGCCATTTGAACCTCTTGGGACAGTAGATTTCAAATTCTTATCTTATAAGACAGCTTTTCTCTTAGCTTTCTCTTCTGCTAGAAGAGTCAGTGAGCTTCATGCACTATCAGTGGATGATTCTCATTATCGTAGTGTTGGGAACACTATCACCTTCACTACTAATGTGGGTTTTTTAGCTAAGAATCAGGCTCCTAATAAATATCCGGAACCTATTGTTATTAAGGCTCTTCCGTCTTCAGACGGGCGTAGGCCTTTACTCTGTCCTGTTAGAGCATACGTATCTATAAACAGAGATCTCAGTTTATCAGAAAGGGACGGAAACGTTTCTTTCTGTCTTTGATGCCTAATAGAAAGGACATTTCAGTCCATTCTATTGCTAGATGGATTCAGTTAACTATCCGTACTGCTTATGAAGATTTATCTTCTTCTCAGCAGTCTGTGCTTAAGATTTCTACTCATGAAGTAAAAGCTCTTTCTACTTCCTGGGCTTATGCTAATAGTGTTGCTATTACAGATTTAATGAAGGCTGCTTATTGGTCTCAGCCATCCACATTTATGAATTTTTATCTCAGAAATATTGAGTCCATTTCTGGAGACCTGCATTGTTTAGGTCTGTTATCTGTTGCTCAGAATGTCGTCCACTAAACAGTTGCAACTATAGTTATGCAGGCTTTCTGTTCCGGCAGTGACTCCGTCCGGCTGCCCTCTTCGCTCTGGGCTATTTGACCCAGGGCAAGGGGAAGGGGGGGGGGGGGGGGCGGGTGTTCCCTTAGGTCACCTGCTTTATAGTGAAAAGCAAGGGAATGCCTCCTCCAAGTCAGTATTTCTGAGTCGCTTCCGGGATGGTTTTAAAGTGTAATATTAATGTTAAATTTCATTCATGTCTTATTTTTAAAGTGTAGCTCGGTGTGAAGCATTTGTATATGTCAAGTGTCAAACGGGCTTTAATATACAATACTCGGACACTTTTAAATGACTATAAAGAGTCTCAATTCTCTGGACTACTTTATTTATTGGCTTGCTTTAAAAATAATTAGTATAAGGGTTATACTGGATGTTAATAGAGAACATGAATGTTATTGTGCTCAATTATTAAGGGTAGTGTATCTTTCTAATTTAATATTAAATAAGAAAGATACATGTAAAGCCTAATACTCCTTTTCTCCTTAAGGGGTTACCTCTTTACTATATAGTTGAGCCTATTGGATTTTCCTCTATTTCCTAGGCCCTCCAGCCTGTTTATTATTCAGCTAAGTCTGGGTCATTGGTACAGTATAAAAATGTTAAAAAATTTATAGTAATTTATATATTTTTTATACTTACCAATGACCCAGACGGGGATGGCCCTCCCTGGAGTTGGGAACTCTTGCCTCCCCGCTGAGTACATAGCGCTGACCAGGCACTGCCAGTGAGAATGATAATTGGCACCAATTTCGGGACATCTGCGTCACTGCGCATGCGCAGTAGAGGCGTAGTATGGAGGTCCTTTAGGACATGATTTCTTTTTGTTTTGGATGCAAATTTTGGGGATTGGGGAGCAAAATTTGTGTTTGGCCCTGGTTTTGTTAGAGTTAGCACCAGCTAAGTCTGGGTCATTGGTAAGTATAAAAAATATATAAATTACTATAAATTTTTTAACTTTTCAAAACATTTCAACAAAACCATATCATGTGACCCCTCATTGGAACGAGCTCGTCGAGCTCGTTCCAACGAGGGGTCACATGTTATGGTTTTGTTGGAATTTTTTGAAAAATTTCAGAAAATTTTATTTAAATTAATAAATTTTGATATCGTGAGCAATGGGTAAAGGGTTAAACTTGGAAGTCCATTGGCTGAAACATTGTCCTTGTACTTTTTCACAGTCAATCATTTTTTTCTGGGTAGAAACTCGACTCTGTAATTGTTTTAGTGGTGATCCACAAAGAATAAATAGATCCTCAATCAAGGAGGGAGAGTCCCCTCATTGAAAATGTTTGAAGATCTATTTATTCTTTCAGCAATTTCCAGTCAGTACCATTGACCTCTGTTTCTGATTTCCAGCCAACCTCATTGAAGAATGATTTCAAGGCTCTTGCTTGAGATTCCCTGATAGGTTGACTTCTGTTACCTTTTTCTTTAACCAATTCATTTGTGCATAAGAATTAAATGTTACTCAGTCAAAATATTTGTGCATTAAATATATATGGAATACTCCAAAAAACTCCAAAAGCCAGATGGAAAGTGAAAAGTGAAAATTCCAAAATGACTGGATATAGAAATAAGAGTACTGCAGTCGCGATATGTGGTGGAAGAACATGAAACACAAGAAGTCACACTGTCCCTGACAGAAAAACCATAGTATTGTCAAATAAGGACCAACTCTTCATAGTGTCAGCATTCTTATTCCTCACTAAAAACCCTTGAATTTTGTGGTCCCAGAAACTGCAAAATCTTCCCAAATACACCTTGAAACTCCTTGAATTTGATCCCTAAGGTACAGTATTGTCACCTCAAAGGCAGCCTCTTTCTCAATCAGATCGCAACCTGTTCACGACACACCTGCACCAGTGGATCAAGATAGAGCTGACATGGTTAAAGGGTTTTCTTGATTGATTAATCACATGGATTAACCTTGGTTAACCGATTAATCACTTACCCTAATAGGTACAGTTAAAACTAGAAATCCTGTCCTGAAATGCGCACAAATAGCACATCGATCTGCGCGTTAATCTACGCATTATGACCACAGTAAGGCTAACAAATTCTGTACATATGGCCTGTGCACAAGCAATGTTTCAGCCAATGGACCTCCGAGTAACCCAGAGGTCCATTGCAGAAACATTGCCTGTGTTTGCTATGAGTAACGAGAACCTGCAGTGCTTTGGTTGCCATTCGATATGGTAATTGCATGCAATTCCTACGCGCAAGTAAGCCTAGATAAGCGCACAGTTCGTGACAGGACTTCTAGTTTTAACTGTAGCTGAATAATTGCTGTACCGTTGATGATTTACAGCATATTAACTCTTTACTCAACATAACGGGTAAAACTAGCCAGCCTTATATAAAAAAGTCTCCATTCAAATTTTATTACGTTTTCAATTTTTGTCTTAAAAACATATCTTATGACCTCTCATTGGGTCGAGCTTGTTCAGCTCATCCCAATGAGGGGTGATAAGCTATGTTTTTGAGACAAAAATTGAAAAAAATTTGTAATTTAAGAATTTATTTTTGAAGTATCGTCTTTCAGCCGCATTGGATAAAGGGTTAAGAATGACCATTTCCAACTATTGATACATGCACGTGAACCAGTATGTCAGCACGTAACTTGCATTCTTTACTCTGTCTCATATATAGTACGTGGAGAGTGTATTATCACTAAATCACCTGCAAAGTGGAGGTTCCGCCCGAGCAATAATTGCAAATTTGTTGCAAAGCATAATCAGTACCAGCAAAGTTTCAGCCAGTGGACCTCCGAGGTTAAACCGGGAGGTCCATTGGCTGAAATATTGCTTGTGTTTTTTTTCGATAAGTACAAAATTTGAAAGTTATAGCTTGGGTGATAACTCCACCCGTGGGTGATTTAGTTACAATCCACTCTCCACGTACTGTAATTGATATGAGTCAGTGTGACAACGTGGGCCTGTTTTGGAGCAAGTTTGTTCCTTTGTTAATCTATATAATACAATAGTTCAAAAGTAACGGTTAATCGATCAATTACTTTTTTGATCGATCAAGACATTGATTAATCAGTTAACCGTTTCAGGTCTAGATTAAGATTGTATCAATAAATAAAACATTATGAAACCCAGGGCTTATATTTCGATGAGAATCCGAGAATCGATTCGCACAAAGATTCGCGCAATAAAATTGGCGAGAATCCATGTAGATTCTCGCTGCACCTCTGCTAGGATTCCCGTGAAAAAAATTGAGCCAGTTTAACCCTTTAACTAACACAGCGGCAACAAATTAACCAATAGAAGGCTAACATGACCTGAAATATCCGGACACTTTGTCAATAAAACCTTACAAATATGGCTGTCATTGGAACCGGCTCATTGAGCCGGTTCCAACGACAGCCATATTTGTAAGATTTTATTGGTAAATATTGTTCATTTAATTATTTTATCATTTATTTATTATTTATTGTTTAAAAATTATCAAACTTAGTTTTAAAAATTAAAAAGTGTGTTATGTAAGAGGTTAACATGTGTTATCAGTATACAACAGTGGTTCAACCATGGTGGCGTCATGGGATCCTGGAACACTCATAGTTGGTATGGATTCTCGCACCCATTTTCACGAGAATCCAAATGGATTCTCACAAATTTAGACGAAATATAAGCCCTGGAAACCCAAGAACAAAATACAAAAAAAACAAAGGAAAATAGAGTCTAAGATTCAATTTTGTCATATTTTTGGGGGGGGATATAGTATTATGGGTTGGAAAGTAGATAGAGATTTATCAAACAGATCATGACCCAGTCACAATCTGGTAAAAATTCTCTGTCCACTTTTGAAAACACAGAACTGTTTTTCTTGTGTCGGTTGATGTTTGTGATCGAAAATGAGTAAAGTCAATCAAGTTACAGTATATCTGCAAAATGTGATTGTTCATCTTGTTAAATCAGTACTTGTAACCACCACCTGTATCACCAGAATTGTTCTTCTACATATAGTAGCTGTGTTCATTGTAGTTGCATTAGCATTTGGTTGATATGCATAGTCAGTGAGCTAGCTTAATCCTGAAGGGCCTGACGAGTTTGTATACATTTTTGCTTTACTTTTACAATGCACATCCTATGACTTTGCAGTTGTTTCTTAGCAAGTCTTGGCTGCCCCTGTAGGCAGCCAAGACTTGCTTGGAAACAACTGCCATGACACTTTATTTATTTATTTATTGGTGTTTAAGGTCACATATTTCTGCACAATGGCTAATCATGACCACGACAGTTTTACGGGTGGAGGAAGCCGGAGTACCCGGAGAGAACCACCGAGCAACGGCGAGCAACTGTCAGCTCCCCAACATACTAACTCCACAGAAACAGGGTTAGCATTGATTGAAGACAGGTGCACCATCGACGTGCAGTACGCCTTAGTACACAGCGTCACCGTGCCCCCACGTGGGCAATGGGGGTGAAGTGTCTTGACCAAGGACACAATGCGGTTGCCGCAGGTGGGATTCGAACCGAGGACCTCTCGGCTTACAGCCTGCACCTCTACCAACTGAGCCACCGCGCCCCCCTCCATGACACTTTAATGTAACTTGGAAGCTTACCCCAAAACTGCTTGTTGGGACACCTGTTTTTGTAGAAAAACGTGATTAAAGTCTGAATTAGACCCTCAAGGGTTAACCCTTAATCTGCTGAGTATTTTGAAAATATTTTCATCAGATCTGTTCATGGCTGCTGTGAAGCAGCCATGACTAGATTTGATGAAAAATTCTTCCAAATTTAATACCAAGAAATTATATTGAACAATCCATTTAATTCACAGTGGGAGAATTTGATTAAATGTTTTCAACTTTTACTTATTTCAGTGATAGGAGAGATTCTGTCATGAATATCTGTCGGCAGCATGCAAAGAAGTAGTGTCTGGCACATAAAATAATTAGTGTGGATAATGGGTATACAATTAACCAGCAAGCAAATTAATTTTCTGCTAGTTTGTGACCATTTTGTATATTTCTTGGCCAGGGATATTTTGTGCAATAGTACTTGAAGTTGTGAATTTCCCGGTATGTGCAGTTGCCCAGATGAAGTTTCAAATTCATTGAACATCAGAAAGCTTATATACCAAGAGTGAATGTTGTAGGTTCTGAAGACATAGAATAAATACATTTTTAATCAGACTAATTACGAGCATGATAGCTCAGTGGGTACAGCTTTGAGCTTCAAACCGAAAAGTCCTTAGTTCACTACCCACCGGGGTTGTGTCCTTGGGCAAGGTACTCAGTGCTGATTACCCATGTCGTGGCACTGGGTACTGAGACGTGCTGCATGTCGATGGTGCACTTGGTTTCAACCAATACTAACCCTGCTTGTGTAGAGTTAGCGCACTGGGTGAGTTTCACAATTGCTTGCTAGTTCTTCCCGGGTACACTGGTTCCTCCACCCGTGAAACTGTTTGTTTCAAGTTGACTCTGGCTGTTGAAAATGTCATCAACCCCCCCCCCCCCCCCCCCCCATCAAGAAAAAATGGAAGTCGACTAATT